>OZ020182.1:19074979-19165441 GCA_963971135.1 Stenus bimaculatus | reverse complement strand
AAACTGGATTAAGAATATGTCGGATGTGGATGTACCCAATGAAGTCAAGAAGATACTTGCATTGGGTAAAAAAAAAATTTACCATGAAACCAAAAAATGAAGATCTACAATTTCCAAAATTAATTGCAGATGCTGAGTTTATAATTAAGAGTGAATATGAGGAGGAACATATAAGGAACCAAAAGAGAGCACAGGTTACAAATATTATAACTAACAACTTGGTGTGTAAACATAATGCAACACATCATAAGGATGTAACGAAAATTGAAGAAGACTTCCAAAAAACCAAGGAGTATTTGAAAAAACACAAGGAAATCACAATCACTAGATCGGATAAAGGGAATGTAACCGTTATCTTTAATACTGATGACTACGTGGATAAGATGAAAGCAATGCTGGAAGATGAAGAGGTATACAAAAAAGTGGACTGTGACCCAACGATGAGGACACAAAACAAATTAAATAAAATAATCAACGATCTTATAAAAAGTGGAGATCTACAAGAAGTGGAAGGAAACAGGATTAAAAGTTTGAATTGTATCCAATCAAGAATATATGGTTTGCCCAAAACCCATAAAGAGGGTGAATTAAAATTAAGACCGGTTTGTTCTTCCATCAACGCACCAACGTATAAACTGGCAAAATACATAAATAAAGTTCTAAACAATGTTCTACATTTATGCAAATATAATGTCAAGAATTCATTTGAAGTAGCTGAACATTTAAAGACAATTGAGATACCCGACAATTATAAACTGATTTCTTTTGATGTGGCATCTCTTTTTACGAATATCCCACTGGAATTAGTCATGGAAGTAGTTGATGAAATTTGGGACGAAATCAGAAGTTATACCTTGTTAGAAAAAGAAGAATTTGAATTATTGATTAGATTCTGTTTTGAAAATAGTTTTTTTCAATTTGACGAGATTACATACAAGCAACAATTTGGGACAGCAATGGGCAGTATTCGCATCATTGGTAATGAACAAAATGATTAAGCATGTGATTAATAGGTTGGATTTTGATCTTCCTTTTTTATTTATCTATGTTGATGACATCTGTACTGCTATACCTGGGGAAAAAATCGAGGACACATTACAAATATTTAGTGGGTTTCATGAGAAAATTAATTTTACATATGAAGTGGAACAGGACAACCAGATTCCATTTTTAGACTTACTAATTATAAAAAGAGGAAACACACTAGTAACAAACTGGTATAGAAAGAAGATCAATTCTAACAGATTTTTGAACTATAGATCGGGACATCCATTATCACAAAAGGTAGCTTTAATCAAAGGACTAAAATACAGAATTCAGAAATTAAGCCACCAAGATTTCTGGATCGAAAACTATAACTTAATCACAGAGTACTTGCTAAATTGCAGTTATCCTAAAAAATTTATTAATAGGATATTATACAACAACCCTAAAACATCAAATGAGTTGGGTACTGAAACGGTTAAGGAAGTTAGGAAGTATTACAAATTGGTTGAAGTGCCTGGTATAACAGAAAAAATAATAAAAGTGTTGAAAAAGGAAGATACTCGGATCATAAAATACAATAAGAATAACATAGGTAATATTTACACAAAAACAAAAGACAAAATTGAAGATGGATTGAGAAATAATTTGGTGTACAAAGTGGAGTGCAATGACTGTGATGGGGTGTACATTGGGCAAACCAAACAGTATCTTCAAAAAAGGATGGAACAACATAGAAAGGATTGTGAAAAGAAAAAACAAAAGGATAACACTGCTTTGGCGTATCATGCAATAAAAAAAAAAAAAAAATAATCACACGTTTGATTTTGAAAAGGTGAAAGTGGTTGAGTGGGAAACTAATTTGGAAAAAAGAAAAATTTTAGAAATGATACACATTGTAAAAAACGAAAATTCAATAAATTTAAGGTCGGAGACGGACAATCTAAGTAATATATACTCATTTATTATCAAAAAAATATGAGGTATAAAATACCAAAGAATAAAAAAAAAAAAAATTTTTTTGGTTGTTGTGTTTTTTTAAGAAGTTGTTTTTAGTAAGGTGTTCATGAGTAATTAGTGTTTAGAGTTTTTGTTATGTAAACCTGTGATTTAGTTAGTCTATATAAACAAAATACATTGTTATTGGGTTGCATACTTGTATTGTTGATAAAAATTATGTCATTCAAAATCAAAATGGTTGTTTGTTGTAACAATTTAAGTGAATCGATTGAAATCCGTGTAGTTCGCGCCTATAATTAACCATCCAACTAAAATACACCAGTGTAAATATACAAATAAGGCTAAAGATCAAGTCAATAATAAGATTTTTATAATTTTAAGAGAAAAAATTAGTGTTTTTCGTGATTTTAACCTCGAGTATTGAGGAATATGTGCACCCAAAATTAATTCCATTAATGCTGCTGAAAAAATTTATATATTATGCTTACATGTTATCTAGGTAATTATTTTATGAAATGTTATTTTAACAAAAATTGTAATATTATGTCCATTTTAGCTCTGATGAAGTTTTAAGAATTAAAACGAAACGTTAGCAAGTAACAATTGGCCTTTAATTAGTCCTAATGAGAACATTCCTTTCAAATTCCTAAAAAAGAATATTATTTTGTTATCATACTTAAAATGGTTCAGTTTACAGAATTGGTGCGTGCTTGAGAACAAGACACTCCAAGATTAAGGAAAAGAGCGTAGTCTCAGCAGAGATATGTTTTTGTTAATTTTGCAAAATCACAAGGAAGAAAGTTTAGAATTGTATTACATTTAACCTGTGTTTTTTTATCATTTTAATTCAATAAAAAGGAGATCTAAACCTTCTTCCATGGTGTGGAACTGAGGGCTGCTGTCAGTTCCTTAGCTCAGTTATAGTTCTACTTTAGAATCTACAACCCGTAATAGTTTTTCGTGATAATACTTGAATGTAACCCATTTGAGAGTAAAGCACTGTGAAACCTAAATACCTGTGTTCTTTTTCAACATCGAAAATGCAACAGTGTAATGGAATTTATACGTCAATTATAAGCTACTTTGTAGCCTCTTTTCCAAGTAAGTTTATAAAATAATATTATTATAATATAATTTTGATATAATTAAAACATAAAATTTTAAATAAAAATGTGTTTTGTTGTTAGACATTCAATAAATTATATGTTGGTGAGGCTCCTCATGACTTGGATGAGTGTATTATATTTTCCACCTCTAAAAGGGGGTATAGAGGCTGTAAATATTCCATATATGTAAACCTAGTATTCGACGACGGATTATTTATTGTCCATATGGTAAGTATGTGTATGTGTTTCTTTTTTACTGTTATTAACATATTTTTTTCTTTTTTTTCTTACTTATAGGAAGATAAGGAGGATATGGAAGGTTAGCCTCATGGGGCATGGGGACATTGAGGGTAGCCCCCCACCCCACCCGTAGCTCATAGATAAAAATATGTAGTATTGATATATATTAATTATATTATAATAAATTTATTTAACAATTTTTTTTTCTTATTTAACTTAAATAAATTTACAGTACCATTTATTTCTTGTAACTAAAATAAATAATTAAATCATGGTAAGTAAAAATTTTAAATTTACTATATATCAAATAAGCCGAATATGACCTTTATGAAACGTTGTTTTTTAATTCAACGATAATGTGAATCACATTATGTCATTCATCAGGCCAAATTTCAATTATTTCATGGAAAGAAGTCTGTAGACGTAGAACTTTCGGAATTTTTATATACATGCGTTGTAGCGAGTAGACGTATTTGCTTAGTGCTCTGCTATTTTTAGTGAAAATCGTGGTAATTAAGAAAGATTATTAAATTTTGAAAAGACAGTTCCGTGCTACTAGACCTCACTGATAAAAGTGCTGTTTGCAACTTTAATTCGACTACAAAGTTAAGGTAAAAACACCTATCGTGGTAAAATTCCTTAAAATCGAAAACGCTTGTTCCTTTTATTTACTACACACAAAGGCCGCAAAATCAAAACAGAATCATGCCTGTTACACGTGATCTTTCTGAGGAAATTGTGAAAGCAGTGGAAAAGGCTTTAAATCAATTTATCTCAACAGAAAAATTTTCTAATTCAATTTCTGCAGCTGTAATAGATGCTGTGAATAGAGAAATAGCACCGATGATCAACGAAAAAATAAGTGCACAAAATGAACTGATAGATAATCTTAATTCGCAATTAACTGAATTAAAAAATGATAATGTCACATTAAAACATCGCGTTGATGATATTGAACAGTACAATAAACGCAATAACATAAGAGTATTTGGCGTTAGTGAAACAATCAACGAAAATTTGGGCGAGAAAGTTCTAAATATTTTTAATGATAAAATGAAGCTGAATTTAACCTTAAGTGATATTGATGCAACATACAGAATAGGTAAACAACAACTCAATAAAATCCGACCAATTTTGGTAAAGCTACGGAGTAATGAAGCAAAGAAGAAAATTTATGGAAACAAAAAACTACTTCGGGGTTCAAAATTCGTCATCAAAGAGGATCTTACGTATCAACGTGCACAACTGATTAAACAAGCAGCAGAAGTTCTCGATTATAATAATGTTTGGTCAAATGATGGACGTGTTTGTGTTAAAATAGACGGTCGTATAAAACATATCCGTGATATTAATGATATTAAACCAAATTAGATAATTCAGGTTAATAGTGCCACACATCATTTTTGTTAAAAAGTTGCAAATAATTAATTCTCATGTTCTTAATTACTTTAAATTTAATATTTTTTTTTTGTTTATATAGCACTGCACTGCGCAGTTTCAAATACGATTTTGCTACACTTATTTATTGTACATAACTATACAATAGAAGTATTATATTATACTACTTTGTTCTTTATTTACACAATACAAAGATTTATATTCAAAAAACTTCTTGTTATCTAAAATAATACTGTAGAATTCCCGATAAAATAATTAATTTTAAAAAATATGGATTATTTGATTGCACACTTAAACGTTAGATCATTAACAGCTTCAATTGATTCTGTGCGAGATTTGGTAATACAGAAAAAAATTGATATTTTCGCAGTGAGTGAAACTTGGCTTACTTCAAATATTCTAGATAATACTATCTCTATTCAAAATTACAATCTTATTAGAAATGACCGTGAGTTGGTTAGGGGGGGAGGAGTTGCTCTTTATATTAAGAATAACATAGTATTTGAGGAAATCAATGATATTTCAAAAAACATTGAACAATGCTGGATAAAAATGAAAATAAATAATAAAAATGTAGCAATGGGGGTTTGTTACAAACCACCATGGCTTAATTGTTTATCTTTTGTGCAAGAACTAGAGGACACATTAAGTGACTTAGTACCATTATTTGATATAGTAATTTTAACCGGTGACTTTAATATCGATTTTTCTAGGCCTGAAGCTCCTAATACCAAGCTATTGTCTGATATGGTAAGTTGTTTCAACCTCGAACAAATTATTGATGGTCCTACAAGATTAGGAAATCAATCGGCATCACTGATAGACCTTATGTTTATTTCTACACCAGAAATTGTCATTAGTAAAGATGTCTCTTCGGTAAATGCAATTTCAGATCACGAAATGATTTCTTGTTCTTTATCTTTGGGTAAAAAAAATATTGAACCAGTTTTTCGTACGTATAGATCCCTTAAATTTTGGAATTACGAAATTTTTAAAAACGATCTATTAAACTTAGGACTGGAGGATATATTATACATGAGTAGGGTCATTGATAAAGTTGATTGCTTAACTCTTAGATTACAACTCTTATTTGATCATCATATGCCTCTAATAACATCTAAATTTACTAAACCACCAGCTCCTTGGCTTACAGACACGGTACGTAAAATGCAATCATTACGAGATAACGCGTTTCGAAAATACAAAAGTACTCGTTTAAGGAAACACCATCAATATTACAAAGATCTTAGGAACGCGGTTAATAGTGCAATAAAACAAGAAAAAAAAGCATACTTCGATAGCCTATTACGCAACAAAAATCCATCCGAAATTTGGAAAGTTGTGAGAACTTCTAATATTTTAAATAATAATAAGAAATCTATTCCACCTAATCTGATGGATGAAAATGCCCTTAACACTTATTTTTCGGATACCACTTCTAAAAGTAGCACCCCAAGTACTCAAATTTTTGATAATTATAATAACATTACCCTATGTAAAGACAATTTTAAATTTTTCCCTGTATCAGAATTAGAGACATTAAAGGCGATCGATTCGATTAAAAGCAATGCGGCAGGTTATGATAACATTACTATAGATATGATTAAACTCTGTTGTCCCTTTATTGCATCATATCTAACCAATATTTTTAATCAATGTTTGGCTGAGGGAGAATTTCCAATGTCTTGGAAGCATTCTCTAGTTATTCCAATACCTAAAGTATCGAATCCATCAACTTTCAAAGAGTTGCGACCAATAAGTAAGCTACCTGTTATATCAAAAATATTAGAAACACAACTTAGAAGTTACCTCGATAGAAATAAACTCTTATCTGAAAAACAATCTGGATTCAGACCTGGGTATAGCTGTGAGACCGCTCTATCTGATGTCATAGCTGATATTGCGACAAATACAGACCGCAAAGAGTTGACAGCCTTAGTATTACTGGATTATTCTAAAGCATTCGACACGCTAAATCTCGATTTACTTCTAACTATACTTAAATCAATTGGCTTAGATTCAATTTCTCAGAAATTTTTTAAAAACTATTTGCATGGCAGAACACAAAAGGTCAAATTAGGAAATAGTGTGTCGAATTCTTTGGATTTAAAATCGGGGGTTCCTCAGGGATCCATTTTAGGCCCTATACTGTTCGCTGTTTACTCGTGTCGCTTGACATCGGTGATTAAAAATTGTACTTATCACGCTTACGCAGATGACCTTCAATTATATTACGCATTTCGTGATCCAATTGATGCAGCTCAAAAAATAAATGATGACTTAAATAGTCTTTACCAGTTTTCTATGGGACATTCATTAGTGCTAAATCCAGCTAAGTCAGAGTTAATTGTATTCGGATTTAAAACGCTTCGGGAGCAAATGCACTTATCTAATAATTTTCAAATTACAATAAATAAAAATAAATTACTTCCAAAAGATGTAGTAAGAAATCTCGGACTATTCATTGACTCGGATCTAAAGTTCACTTCTCATATAAGTAATTGCTTAAAAAAATCATTTGGAATAATGAGGACATTATACCCCCATAGACACTTTTTTAACCAAAAATCTAAATCTATTTTATGTAATTCACTAATTTTGTCTACGTTTAATTACTGTGACACTATTTGGGGGCCTTTTCTTAGTATTAATAAAAATGGGATCCAAAAAATTCAAAATTCTTGCGTAAGATTCATCTATGGAATCCGAAAATTTGATCATGTCAGTCATAAACTTAAAGATACTCTTTGGCTTCATATGCTTAACAGAAGATTGCTGCACTCTGCTGTACTATATCATAAAGTAATTCTAACACATAAGCCACCTTATTTATATAACAGAATAATGTTTCGAAGTGATGTACATACATTAAATACTCGATATAAGGGAACCCTCACTCCACCAACTCACAGAACTCAACATTATAAGGGCTGTTTTACATACCAAATAACGCGCATTTATAATTCAATTCCAACGGATTTTAAAAAACTATCACTGAATCAGTTCAAATCTAAATATAAGCAAAAACTTTTAAGTGAGCAATAATTCTTTTTACTACTTGTACGTTTCTCGTTACAATAGAAAATTTTATTTTATTTGGGAAATTATTTGCTCTTAAAATAATAGGAAACAAGGATGCATTTTTACAAATTCGAATATTTTTTTTTTTTTGCATTATAAGAAATTGTTTATTTCTCACAATTATACCTATTGTGTATTATGAAATAATATATGTGTATAATATTTTTTTTTCGAATATCTAGGCTAAGTTGAAAAGCAGACAAAGTCTGAACTTCGCCTAGAGATTTCAACTTTAGTTTTTTTTTAAGTACATTAGTTAAGTTACAGTTAATATCTTGTATACGAATTATTATTAGGTAATAGGTGTTTCTTTTGTATGATAGAGAAAAAAAAAAGTTGAAATAAAGGCATTTATTATTCCTTATCTTTCCCTTTTCACAGGTGTTTCCTGGTGATTCCACATCTAACGGTGCAAGCACAAGTTAGTCGGGTAAGTTAGCAGTTTACTTGATGGTAAGTATATATTACATTGTTGTATCTACAGACAAAAAATTACGGACTATGTGACACGTTTCTATGATTACAGCTTTTTGTATTTTTATTATTAAATGTTCGTCGATATTAAGTTTCTTGAGTGATAGTTTTAATGACTTTGGTACTATCCCTGTAGCGGATATTATTATTGGTATTATTTGCACTTGCTCTTGATTCCAAATGGTTTTGATTTCATTACTTAAAGGTAGGTATTTTTCAATTTTATCATTATACGCTTTTTCTAGGTTATTGGAGTTCGTGACAGAGATGTCAATTAATGCTGTGCGCCTATTTATTTTATCAGTGAATGTTATATCTGGCCTGTTTGCTGGTATATTTTTGTCCGTTATGATCGATCTATCCCATAACAAGGAGTATTCAATATTTTCAAATACTGAGTCTGGTAAGTATTTAAAGTATGGTTCAGAAACATTTCCAAAACATTTTCCAGCTAGTTGCATATGTACTATTTTAGCAACTTGGTTGTGTCTTCTTAGATACTCAGTATTTGCCAGCTGTGTACAAGAGCTTATGATATGATCAATGTTTTCGTTAATCCTCTTACATTTTCTGCAAATGTCTTCAATATCTGGAGCTTTTATGATGTGTTTTAGGTAATTTCTGGTGGGGATTACCTGGTCTTGAATAGCGCACATGAAGGCCTCCGTTTCAGAAAATAGGTCAGAATTAGCCAACCAGTAGTTCGATGCTATTTTATCGACGTTTTCTTGGTTGATCAAATTATGATGTCTTCCATGGAGTTCCTTCTTGGACCAAGAGAGTTCCAGACTTTCGTTTGAAAGGTTGGTTTCTTGAGATTCTCGGTTCTGGCTAAGGTTGAGCGGTGTGTATTCATCTGCTTCGATTATTGCTAAGTGCATATTGGAGTCTATTTTATTAAAAAAGTATTGCCTCATCGATATTATTTGAGTTTCTTGTTGTTGATGAAGATTTGTGAGGCCTCTTCCGCCAATATTTCTTGGAAGTAAGATTCTCTCTATTGATGAATTAGGGTGATGTTTCCGAAACTCTGTTAGGGTTGTTCGTATTTTCCTATGTAGTTTTTCTATTTCTGTTTTAGGCCAGTGTATTATCCCAAATGAGTAAGTTACAATTGGTATTGCGTAGATGTTTATCGCCTGGATAAGGTTTTTCCCATTTAATCCGGATTTACACAGGTTTCGTAGCCTTTCCAGAAACTTTTGGATAATTTCGTTTCTCGTTTCTGTATTCTCTATATTTCTTAGTTGTTTATACCCTAAATACCTATAATAATCTTGTTCCTTTAATGTTTCTATTCCCTCTATGTTTGTCTCTTCTCCATTGTTAATTTTACCTCTCATTATCTGTAATGTTTTACATTTACTAAGCCCGAAAGACATTTTTATGTCGTCACTAAAATTTTTTGTTGTTTTTATCATTTGTTCTAGATGATTTTTAGATGATGCATATATTTTAATATCATCTACGTATAATAAATGAGAAAGCGAGAATGTTTGATGTTCATTCTTTATTTTAAATCCGTAGCCCGAATTGTTGAGTAATGTGCTGAGGGGGTTTATCGCTAGTACAAACCAAAACGGACTTAAAGTATCACCCTGTAATATACCTCTTTTAACCGGTATTTTGTTAATTTTAACTGTACCATTTTGATGTTTTAACTCTACATTTAATTCCCACTTCTTAGAGGTTGTTAATAAAAATTCAATTATTTTAGGGTTTACTTTATAAATGCTTAGGATCTTGATAAGCCATGAGTGAGGAATAGAGTCAAAAGCCTTCTGGTAATCTATATAGGCGGTAAATAGATTTCGGTTCTTGTTTTTGGCTTGCTTCATTACCACGTAGTCAATTATTAGTTGTTCCTTACACCCTTTCGATCTTTGGATACATCCCTTCTGATTTTCGCTAATAATATTATGATTCTCACTATGTTCTTGAAGACGTTTGAATACGCAGGATGTAAGAAGTTTGTAGATAGTACAAAGACATGTTATAGGTCTATATGCTGTTGGGTCGTCACTTTTTGACAGATCTTTATTATTATTATTATTATTATTATTATTATTATTATTATTATTATTTCGATGCTTTCGCGCGAGACCTTGGTCGAACGCACACGTTTCGGAGTGCACCGCAAGCGAATACAGTACGCGATATTAAATTAAGTGATATCATTTATGCAAGAGATACGAGGCGATACACCTGCCGGTGGCCGCCAAGTAATTATATTAAAAAAAAACAAAGTAATAATAAAGATGCCAAATCAGTCAGATGTGCAAAAGCATGATACAAATTCAATAGTCAATACAATGGATTTAATAACAATAGAAAAACTACAACAGGCTCTTCAAGCAGCTCAAGGCGAAATAGCAGATTTAAAAGCGACATTAATTAAATTACAACCAAGCCAGCCCAGCCGATATAGCCCAATTAACTACGATGAAGAGGAACACCTCATTGCACAAGAAACATCTTGGATTGTCCAGAAAAGTAAAAAAAGAAAACATTCCGAATCGCCAAAAAATAAAAACTTAAAGGAAGCCAACTTACAACGGGTAAGCGATCCTGGTCAAAAACCACGAAGACCACCACCAGTAGTGGTTAGTGAAGTAAAAGATTACTCTGGTCTAAGTAAAGAAATTATTGATAGGGGAATAAAATTCAACTCCAAGCTACTCAGCAATAACCAAGTTAAGATTAACGTGGACAGTGAATCAGAATATAGAGAGTTAACAAAAGCTATGAATTAAAAAAACCAACAATGGCATACTTATGAAAACAAGCAAACTAGACCATTAAGGGTTGTAGCCAGAGATTTGCATCAATCCTGTAAGGAAAATGATATAAAAGAAGATCTCCTAAATAGAGGATTTAAAATATTGGATGTAGTAAATAAGTACAAAAAGATTAAAAAGGAAGGTAAAATAAACATAATACGACTACCTATTTTCATTTTATCATTCGAATCTAATGAAAATGCCCAGCAAGTCTATGACATAGATTACATATGCAAAATGAAAGTAAAAATTGAGGCTCTAAGAAATAATAAACTTATAGTCCAATGTAAAAAATGCCAAAGGTATGGACATACACAAAGATTTTGTGCACGTGAGGTTACATGCGTCAAATGTGCAGGTAAACATGCTACAGCTGACTGCCAGAAAACAGCAGATGATAAACCAAAGTGCTCAAACTGTGGTGAAGATCATCCTGCCAGCTATAGAGGATGTGTCGTGGCAAAAGAACTACAAAAAAGAAGAAATATAGAGCTAAAATTAAAAAATCCTGAACCATCTGCAAGAAGAGAATTTGTGGCGCGAAACACAGCCCCAAGTGTATCCTACGCTCAAGTAGCACAGAACGATAGAATTCAAACTAATACAAATCCAACAGAGCAACAAACGCTAATGCAAATGATGCAAAGTCTAATCTCAAAGTTTGAGGCCCAGGAAGAAAAATTAAACAAACTTTCAGAAAGACTAGCTAAATTTGAAGCTAGAGAAAGAACAACTAGTACTCACTAATGACCAGAAACGATATAAAAATAGCCACATGGAATGCAAATGGCATTCTAAATAGAAAATACGAATTAGAGGTATTTCTACAACAACACGAAATAGACATTTGTCTTGTTTCTGAAACACATCTCACGCGCCAAACACAAGTAAAAATTAAAGGATATAAAACATACACCACAAACCATCCTCAAAACTATCCTAGAGGAGGTAGTGCAATTATAATTAAGGACAATCTAAAACACTATGAAGGAGAGAGCATACAAAGTGAGCAATTCCAACTTACAACAGTAGGAATTGAATCAACAAATCAAAAATTGACAGTGGGTGCTATCTACTATCCGCCGAAGCATAATCTAAAGAAATCGGACTACAAAGCAGTTCTACGACATCTTGGTAATACATATATAGTAGGTGGAGACTATAATGCCAAACATTTAGACTGGGGTAGCAGAATTACCACAACAAAGGGCAAAGAACTTAGACAAACAATAAGAGACGAAGGTTGCAACATCCATTCCACTGGCAAACCAACATATTGGCCTACAGATCCGGACAAACTACCCGACCTTCTTGACTTCTTCATCTCAAGAAAGGTATCACCTAACTTCATAGATATCGAGGAAAGCCTCGACCTAAGTTCTGATCATACTCCAGTTATACTAACTCTAAGCAAAACTATAATAAAAAAGAAAAACAAACCTATGTTAACGAATAAAACAACAGATTGGGAATGTTTTAGATCAAAATTAGAAAGCTCCATTAACCTGCAAATACAACTAAAAACTAAACAACAACTAGAAGAAGAGGTGGAAAATTTTACAAGACTTATACAAACAGCGGCATGGAATAGCACCAAAGAAATCACCTACAAAACAATTGGAAATAACTATCCAATTGAAATTAGAAATCTAGTTAAAGAAAAAAGAAAAGCCAGGGGAAGATGGCACCAGACTAGAGATCCAGCAGATAAAACTGTGTTAAACAACAAAACACAACAGTTAAAACGAGAAATTCAAAAAATTAAAAACGAATCATTCAGTCGCCACCTAAGAAGCTTAGCTGCCGATAAAAGTACTGATTATTCAATTTGGACAGCAACAAAAAGTATAACGAGACCGATCACCCATATACCACCTCTAAAAATGCTAAACGGCAGATGGGCAAAAAGCAACGAAGAGAAGGCGCAATTATTTGCCAATCATCTTGAAGAAACATTCAAACCCAATGATATGCAATCAAATCTAACACCACAACAAACCTTTAATGATGAAAAGGAAAACATCCCACTAGTCACCCCCAAAGAAGTAGCCAACGAGATAAAATGTAACCTAAATCCAAAGAAAGCCCCAGGTTTTGACCTCATAACTGGGGAAATATTAAAACAGCTTCCCAAAAAAGGAATAGTAATGCTAACTTACATAATAAATGCAGCCTACAGATTGAAACATGTACCCATGTGTTGGAAAGTGGCAGAAGTAATAATGTTACCCAAACCAGGGAAACCCCCAAACGAGGTAAAATCCTACAGACCAATTTCATTACTACCTACAATTTCAAAGTTATTTGAAAAACTACTCCTCAAAAGAGTAAAGCCAATAATAGAAACAAAAGAACTGATTCCTAAACACCAATTCGGTTTTCGAAGCAAGCACTCAACCATTGACCAGGTGCACAGAATTACAAACATAATAGAAAAAGCTTTAGAAGAAGAACAAGTGTGCACAGCAATATTCCTTGACGTCGCACAAGCGTTTGATAAGGTCTGGCATGAGGGCTTATTACATAAGTTACAAAAAATTCTTCCGATACAGTACTGCGAGCTAATACAATCATACATCTCCAATAGGGTATTTAGAATTAAAATGGAAGAAGAGTATTCCGAACTCAAAGAAATAAAAGCGGGGGTGCCACAAGGGAGCGTACTAGGCCCGTTGTTGTACTTATTATACACGAGCGACATACCAGAATCGAAAGATACTAAGATTGCCACATTTGCTGATGATACTGGAATCCTGGCAGTAGGGGAAGACGATACTATTTCAACAGAAAAAGTTCAGCAAGCCTGTAACAAAGTATTAAAATGGACTGAAAACTGGAAGATAAAGTTAAATGAAGTAAAATCAACTCATATAAATTTCACCAACAAAAAAGTAAACAGGTTACCACCAGTCACAATTAATGGTAATATTATCCCTTATGAAAATAATGCCAAATATCTAGGTATGACCCTAGACACGAAACTACGCTGGAAGGTGCATGTAAAAAGAAAGAGAGAAGAATTAAATATAAAATATAGAAAAATGTACTGGCTCCTGGGTAGAAACTCGGAGCTGTCCATTGGCAATAAAGTGTTGATCTATAACCAAACCTTAAAACCAATATGGCTTTATGGCATACAATTGTGGGGGTGTGCTAAAGAATGCCATATTAAACAAATACAAACGTTCCAAAATAAAGTTCTTCGTAACATGGTGAATGCGCCATGGTACATATGTACGGAACAGTGATATTCACCGTGATCTCAACGTTCCTGATGTGGCCAGCGAAATCAAGCGATTTGCTGGCAAACATGAATCCAGACTCCTAGACCACATAAACCCTGAGGCTAGCCAACTTCTGGACAACAGAGGAATAATTAGAAGACTTAAAAGAAAGAAACCTTTTGAAATAGTGTAAAGTGTGAGAGTTAAATTCGAAGTGCGGGATAAATGTAGCGCAATAACCAAAACAGAACAATCTATTGGACGCCATTGGGTGAACAATTAGATTTAAGTTTTTTTAAGTAGTAGTTAGGATAGAAAAAATTTAATGGTTGGTCATGCTTGACCAGTATTAATATATATTATTGTATCACGTTGAAAGATATAATAAAAGGAGGAAAAAAAAAAAAAAAAAAAAAAAAAAAAATTTCGATGCTCACCATTGGTATCTTTAAAAGCGGAAGAGATATGTGGTCGGTTAAATTAGAGAAAAGTTACGTATTTTAATAGTCATTAAAAATCTGAAAAAATTGTATGTAGTGTTATAACCTCATATTTATATTATTATAATTAGGTATTGTTTAAGGAAATTTTAAAATGTATTTATTTAAATTTATAAACGTTATTTACAGGTGTTATATATTTTAAGCAAGCTAATTATTTTAAATTGTCATGTTATTTTATTTAAGCGATTTTGTTTAATTAATTCAATAAACCTTGTATAATTGCGAAATGCCTGTTTCATCAAATTATCATAGGCCGTTAAGGGACAAGATTGTAAAAGAACAACTTGTTTAGGCACACCATTTTATACACTCAACTAATAAACACCTAGTAAATACACCCAATCTTATTATTCGAAGTTCCTACTAAACCTTTCATTAAGAACAAAAGAATCTTTACTTTACTTTATGGCAAAAAAACTAAAACATGTGGTTTTAGAAATTAATTTACATTTTCCAAACCATTACCGCTACATCAACGAAATTTGGTACCTTTAAATTGTTGACTATTTTGAGGTAAATGACGTTCAAAACTTTTTTTTGGCGTCCTAGATTCGAAACCGCGATATTCAACTTTCTTATTTCTTATGGCCGCCATATTTCTTCTTGTTTAAAAAATGTGTTGCATTTAAAAATTTGAATAAAAAGTTGATGAAAGTAATGTTACGTTTTCTACCTGTAGTGGGCGATGCATTAACGGAATTTAGCTGCTCAAAAATGTAATATTATCACGAAGCTGATTTTTGAATACTCATTATTTTTTCAAAATTTAATTCTCTTAATATATTTTAATAATTATTTTGGAAATTGTCTTGCAAAGGAAAGGCTACGTTATTGTACTCCGTTTCCGGTAAAATTTTAGTTCGTTGCATCGGGGTTAATTTCTGTCAAATAATCATCAGGCTCATCACTAACTCGCACGTGTAACTCATTGAACCACGTTTTTTTTTGCAATAAGCAAAAACCGATACAGTAGCTCAAAGTATTTATTGATTCAAAGGCGAAAATTTTACATTCAATCCTTCGTATGAGATACTGTATCGATTTTTAGCTAATTTGATAAACCATGCAGAATTTGTTGCGGTGATAGAAAAAACGGGAGAACTGTCTGGTCAGTGAAGTGGTAAAGTTCGAAAATTTTGTGCCTTAGCGAGTGCGTCTGTCTTTTACAAAAATTGGCGTATCTCTGCTACCATCTGAGCTACCCACGATGGTTTTGTTAATGTAAGTCGTTTTTCTTTTGTAAGTTTTTTTTCTTCTGTTTTTCATTTTTATGTTTTTTCGTACGTTTCTTAAATTATACTTACATGGGTAAAATAAATTTCATAGTGCTTGAATATTGGTTTTATGAACGCCCCCATGACAATATTGTTTATACCACATCAAGATATCTACGATTTTTGTGTTTTTGGCGAGTATTTCTGTGATTATAGTGCGATTTACTGGATTTGCGTGTTTTATATCGTGGTAAGGAGCGTTCTTAAAATGTTTACCAATGAAGCAAATGATATGTACGATGTCTACATTCGTAGTAATAGAAATTCTGTTTGGCATCTGCAAATTATGCAAATATGTATCCCGGAAGAACGTAACCTTACCAAACAATTTTTTCCACAATTTCAAAAAATGTTGCTCTCTATGCTGGATTTGAAAAAAGACGAGGACCGTATAAAAAAGAACTTAACGATAATGATGTAAATGTGGTAGTTCAAATAATGATAAATCCAGAAATTTCTAGACGTAAAATTGCGCAGGAATGTGGTATTGAAGACTCGTGTGTATATTATTAAAAGACATAAGTAACGTTACTAAAAATACAAAAGTGTACAAGCTCTTCACTGGTGATAGTGACAGAAGACTAGTTTTCCAACTGACCTTCTATTGAAGCAATTTATTAGATAACAAGTGTAGTCTTTGTATTATTGAGGAAATAAAATAATTAAAGTATTTGTTTTTTTATTATCAATTTTGATTACATTTAAAGTCTTTGAGGAGATATTTTTGTAGTAACCATGAAACTGTCCATAAAACATTGCTTTCATTAAGTTTTTATACAAATATTCAAATTTAACACATTTGCTAAAGAAACCTATTAATGTTAATTAATAATCTGAAAATGTATTTTTTCAGATCTTTGTAATTACTGGTATCGGTAAAGAATACCAAAATGAACAACAAATACAAGAAGCCGTGGAAAAAGTAGTAAAGACCTTGGGGATACAAATTAAGAAACGGCAAATAATAGACGGTTATAGACTAATAAAACATACAAATAAAGAAAATGGACCAATATTAGTGAAATTTGATGGAAAACGTCTAAGAGATAATGTAATGGCAAAGAAAAAGTCGGCGAAATGTTTGAAAAACGCATTTTTTGGTGGACTGAAATTTTGCCTTCAATTTTGTTAGGCTTACGCACAGTTATTCGACAGAATTTAGGTGCATCTTCAGCAGAACTTGTTTATGGGAAAACTTTACGACTTCCTGGAGGATTTTTTCAACTATCTCCAAATTCGGGTAATATTTCAAATTTTTTAAGGGGGGGGGGGGGGGAGGTAAGGTTAATTCGATACAAGAAAGAGTATTTTCGATAATTTTTTTTGACGACACAGTTAATGTATATTTATTTCTAGAATTACTACATAATAAAGTAACATTTGAAGAATATTCTATGAAATTTTAATTAATTTTTATGAAAAAATGTGCCATCGACAGTGAATCTCCGTGGACGTCTCAAAAAAAAATTTCGTTGCGGTGCCCCTCATAACTCATACTGACTGGATCATCAGAAATCAAAAAACCAAAATGGTTTTTTTAGTTGATAAGTTTCCGCAGATAATGACGTCGAGTTTTTTTTCTTCGATTGATTTTTAAACCTTTTATAGCGCTTACAAGTCAAAATACTGATTTTTCATTAAAAAAATTAAAAAATTTGCTATTTTAAAACATGTTAAAATTAAAAAAAAAAAACTCAACGTCAGTTCCTGTAGAAACTTATTAACTAATAAAATCATTTTGGTTTTTTGATTTCCGTTGATCCAATTATGAGTTATGAGGGGCACCGCAATGAAACGGAGAGATTCGCTGTCAATGGCTTATTTCTTCATAAAAATTAAAGAAAATTTCATCGAATATTCTTAAAATGTTTTTATTAAAATATCAATTTTAATTCATATTCATAGTTGCTTTGAAAACAATTGTTGTTATAATTAATTTTTGATTTTGTCAAAATAAAACGATTGTTAATTTCTCAATTTTAAATAAAGTATTACTAAATATGCATTACTCATTAAATTATTTTTAAGATTTATTTTAAATGTCGTTTGGAGGGTAAGGAAGAAGTATTATATGAAAACTTAGATGGATTAAGTGTCTTACTTAACGAAGAAAGACCTATAAAAGCATGGGGTATTGGCAGGAGACAAGATCCATGTAATAAATTTAACAATTAAGCATAAGCATTACTCATTAAATTATTTTTAAGGTTTATTTTAAATGTCGTTTGGAGGGTAAGGAAGAAGTATTATATGAAAATTTAGATTGATTAAGTGTCTTGCTTACCAAAGAAAGACCTATAAAAGCATGGGGTGATGCTATCTTATACAACAAAGATTTAACAAACCCTAATCAACTTATTTTCAAAGCCGCAAGGGATCTTTCGAGGAGTGGATATAAATATGCATGGTGTGTGGACTCTAAAATATATTTAAGAGAAACCCATGAAACAAGGGCCATCCGCAGGTTTCTATCGAAGATATTGAAGAGCTAAAATCAATTTCAAAACCAAAAACTCCATTCGTACGGTGATCCATAATGGTTCAGTGAAAGGGTTGCCTTTTATACCGTAAGTTAAACAAAAACAAAAATTGTTTAACAATATTTAAACCTTTATTTTCTTATATATTTCTATATATTTCGAAGTACTACTTCATATTCAGAGAATTTATAAGCAACTTTAAACATCTACAAAACAGAATATTACAAAACTATTAATAAGATACAAAATTACTTACTGGAACTAAGAGAGCTTAAGATTTAAACAGTCAAAAAAGATCTTCAAGACAAAGAAGTAAGCAAGTTAATCATGAGGCATCAGGTAATAAATACATGGTAGGCGTAGATGCCAATTTACAAAGCGTTTTTTTAAGCCTGTAAGGGTGGTTATGTACAAATATACGTCGAAAATATTTACAAAATCATAATGTTACAAAACTAAAATTTATGAGACGCCATTTCGTCATCAACTAAAGTGCAAATGCCGAAATCTGATAAGAGTCAGCTGATCACCCGCGAACGAGAGTGACATCCAGCGGTAAAATATTATATCACATGAGCGAACAAAGTTGCCTACCCACCACTATTTCTTAGAAATAATATCTCTGGTTTCCTCAGGAATAACGCTAAAATTGGACGTGAGGAAATCCGCCAAACTAATATTTAATAAATTTTTGTTAATCATAATATTTTTGAAAATTTCTAGTTCTTCCCAAACATCCAATAATGGTCCTGCATTCAACACATGTAACATTTTGACATTTTCGGGATTAAAATTGTGATTACGAACCCTAAGGTGCACCCCAATTGAGTCATCATTCCCATTCCTATTCTTTGATACTAGATGTTCCTTAATCCTAGTACCCACTTCCATTCCAGTCCTACCTATGTAAGAAGCCGTGCAGTTGTCGCACTTTAAAAGGTAAACACCTGACCGTTTCAACAGTGGTATAACATCTTTGTTTCTGACCAAGAAATTGCCTAATTTATTCATCAGTTTATAAACTATTCTATTTTTACTCAAGTTGTTTTGGAAAACTTTGGCAATTTTAAATGTCAACGTATTGTAAAATAGTAGGATTATTGTATTCTCATAGGTTGCACTGGCAGAAGAAGGCAAAACCTCTGAAGGAGGGATTGTGGCTAACTTATGCCATGCTTTAATGCGCTTTCTATGAAGAATGTTATTGACCAGAGTCTTCTTGTAACCATTCCTCTCGGCTATGAACTTAATGGTATTAAGCCTTCTTAAAACGATCCTCAGACAATGGAATTGGCATCAGTCTGTTCAATAAATAGTGAAAATTAGACATTTTTTGAGGAAAATGATGACACGAAAACTCCGGTATTGAATGATCAGTAGTAGATATCAAAACAAACGTTATTACCGGACCTAACGTAAAGGTCCCAGTAATTGACCCTGTCCCAGTTATTGATACAAGCAAAATATTTTTCTTAATAATAAGAGTCCGGAATGAAAGTCTACAATTTGTACGCATTAGTATGACAACTAATAGATTAAACTAGAAACGTAAATTTTTAGCCCCACTGCGATTGCAACCAAAACCGGTCATTTTACCTGTCAAAATATTTAGTGTAGCACATACGTGAGTGAGTACATCCACAACGTAAATTGCTTATTAGGTAAGTCACTATCCGTTATATTTTTAGTCACTTTATATTTGTAAATATTAAATATAAGTTATACATTTTCATTTCAAAATGTTCCAAAAGGGCAATTTTTTAAGTTTTTGGCGTAATTTCAAAAAAACGCATGAATTTAAGGTTAATTTATGTATCAAATACTGGGACAATGATGGATTGGTAGAAGTGTTCCAGTATTTGATACAATGAGTCAATAAGTGGCAATGTTAATATTCAGATATGGTGTAGTAGCTTAGATTTTAAAAACAATCCAAAAGTTAAAAGAAGAAAATAATAAATTTATATTAAATCAATCTTTCTTTTGAGTAGTGTTTGACACACGAAATTGTACACCATTTAATAGTTACTGCTGTATTAATTTTAGGTCAGATACTAGTAAATATTTTGTGTCAAATACTAGTGCATGATGTATCCAATGTTGAGATTTCCTATTTAAAATATTGGGTATTTATTTAGAATTGTTAAAAAAACTTAGTATGATTTATACTATTGTAATACGAATAAAAAATGATTAAACATTTAAAAAATTTAACTTTGACCTAGTATTTCATAATAGTTTAATAAATATTATTTTATCAATGTAACTGTCAAACATTAGGACAAACTATATATCACATACTGGGTCAAATAGGTAAAATGGAATTTATTATTAAAACAAAATAAGAATAAGTTTTTGCTTGTGTTTTGATTTACAAAATATTTGAATGTCATTTCAGATCGAAAATATGTCACGATTTAAATATTCTGAAGATTCTATGAAGGAAGCCCTTCAAGCTGTAAAATCGGGTATGACAGTATATGCTGCCAGTAAACGTTATAATGTTCCAAAAACTACACTTTTATATAAACATACAGGAAAATGCCCGATTTATAGAAAGACGGGTCCTGACTCTATATTATCAAGTGAAGAAGAACAAATCTTAGTTGACTGGCTTTTCCACATTGCAGCTGCAGGATTTCCCTCTACAAAATTGCAGCTAATAGATACTGTAGACATTTTAATCAAAAAATTAAAAAGACCCTATCCGTTTAATAATGGAAGGCCTGGACGTCATTGGTATGAAGCCTTCTTAAAAAGACATCCAGAGTTGACTGAGAGAGTTAGCCAAAACTTAACTAAAAGTAGAGCATCTGTTACTGAGGAAAATATAAAGAATTGGTTTTTGGAAATAACATCGTATTTAAAAGAGAAAAATCTAATGGATGTTATGCTAGATCCAAGAAGAATATTTAACTGTGATGAATCAGCATTTTTTTAAGCCCAAAAGAGGACAAAGTGTTGGTTAAAAAGGGAGAGAAAGCAGTTTACAATTTTATTAACAACGATGAAAAAGAATGCACAACGACATTAATAACAGAAAATGCTTCTGGGATGCTCCCACCACCAATGATTCTTTTTAGTTATAAGCGAATACCTGTTGGCATAGTTAGGTCTATGGCAAAAGACTGGGGTATAGGCAAAAGTTATAGTGGCTGGATGACAGAACAAACTTTTTTCGAATATGTAGCTAACATATTTTTCCCGTAGGTTCAGACTCAACAAATTCCTTTACCAATCGTATGGTATGCCCATCAACAAATAAGGGCATACCTCTCATTTGACCTTAGCTTTATGTGAGTTCTGCTCTTTACATCAAATTGAACTTATTGCTCTTTATCCAAATGCCACTCATTTGATTCAGCCTATGGATGTTGCAGTATTTAAGCCATTAAAAGCGGCATGGAAAAAAGAAATTCATAACTGGAGATTAGAAAACTGAGGAAGTAAGCTTCGGAGAGAAGATTTTGGTGGAATCTTAGAAAAAGCAATGGACAGAATTGATTGGAAAAATGTTTTAGTGAATGGTTTTCGACACTGTCGATTATACCCTTTCGGTTCGGAACAAATTAATTTATCCAAAATTCTTAAAAATCATTCAGTAGTAAATGCCCTTAATAATTATACCGGTGAAACGATTGATCAAATTAAAAAACATTTGCTTTATGTAGAAAGTCAAATCGATGAAAAGTTACTAACGGAATTCAAAAGTTTTGTCGAAGATAACTGGAGTGGTGAATTGGAAAATAAACAACTTTATTACTTTTGGAAAAAAATTAAAAGTAGCATTCGTTTCGCTGAAAATACTGAATCCCAAAAAACAAGCAATCCAGAAATTGAGGAAAAATTCCTCGATTTGTCACAGTCTGATATCAATGAATTATTGGTATTCAACGATGTTTTAATTCTAGATGTAGAAGAAAATGGTGAAGTCAGTATCCGTAGAAAACCCTTCTGGTGATAATTACATGATTAATAGTTGTGCTCATGTAGACAAAAGTGCTCTCCCAGAAAACAATACTCATTTAGATACTAATTGTCCAGCTATAGAAATGGAGAATAAACAGTTGTACGAGTTATTAGAGAAAACCAATTAAGCCCGGTGGTGGAAATAACTAAATTATTGGACTTCAAAGAAAGCGAATCTGATGATCACAAACAAAATACTACAAATAATTCTGCAGATACAAATTTTGAAAATAATAACAATTTAGCATTAAACGACTGTACAAATCTAAATCAAACCACGGATGTTAGAAATGTTGAAATATTTAACTGTAATCCTGAGGTTAATAAACCGCTCATTCCCTCTCCATATAAAAATGCACTCTTTTGGCCTGAAGATAAAAAGAAAATACAAATAACTAAAAAATCAAAATTAAAAATTCCATCCGTAGCTACCTCTATTCAATGGAAAGATTTTTATAGGAGAAAAGAAGAGGAAAAAAATAAGAAAGAAATAATGGAAAAAGAAAATAGAAAACATATTAGACAACAAGAAAAAACTAAAAGTGATGCAGCAAAACCAAAAATATAATAAACATAATGAATCATCAGACTCCGAAAATAACACTAATCAAACAAATGAAAAACATGATTCATATTTACTTTCAAATTTTTATTTGAAACGCTACACTCTTATTAGAAAGTAACACGAGAAGAGGATTTTACTCATCCTCCTCTCCAGTTAAAACAACTGCATTAACTACAATAATAGCATTTTTATAATATTTTAAAACAAAAAACAAATCTATAATAGGTATGTATAAATAAATTCAATTTAATAATTTGACTAGTTATCTTAAATAAATAATGTTTTTAGGCCTGTGATAAATGGGTCACCCAGAAGATTAGGATTACATTGTGTTTCAATTGCTAAGCCCGTATAAAATAAATCGACGAGAAATAAAAATACATTAGTTAAGAATGGAGCGTTTCGTAGGAAAGGTTGCTGTTGTAGTTGGTCTAGTGCTGGAATAGGAGCTGATATTGCAGAAAAATTAGTTGATGAAGGCTTAATAGTAAGTTTTCTTTGTAAATTTTTCATAACATTCTATTATTATTTTGTTAAGGTGATTGGGCTGGCTCGTAGAGTAGAGTTAGTTGAAGAAATTGGAGAAAAATTAAAAGAGAAGCCTGGAAAGTTACACACATTAAATGCGATGTTGGAATTGAAGAAGAGCTTATCTCCACTTTAGAATCAATTGAAGAAAAGTTTGGTCCAATCTATGTTCTTATTAATAACGCTGGTGTAAATAATGTTGTTTCCTTTACTACTGGCTTTACACCGAAAATGAGAGAAGATATTAACGTTAATTTCATGGCAACTTTAATAGCTACGACTGCAGTAATCAAACACATGCAAAAAAACCAAATCGACGGACACATTATTATTGTTAGCAGTGTTTGCGCCGACACTCCTATGCAAATAACCAATGTTTACGGATGCTCTAAAGCTGCTGTTAATTATTTAGTGAAGTTGTTAGGAAGGATCTGGTGGCATTTAGAAGTAAAATTAGTGTATGTAAAAGAAGGTTTTCAAAACTCTTCGTAGCTTTAGTTTTATAATTATTTTAGATTGTTTCACCTGGGGCTGTTTCTACTGATATGTTGAATAAAGGAGGTTTCGCCTAGAATTTTTCAAAATTGGATGCAGGTGAAATTGTTAATTCAATTGCCTTCATATTAAGCAGATCTCCACTTGCGCAAGTAAATAATAATAACAAATAATTAAAAAATTTAATTATTAATACTAATTCTTTGTAGATTCAAAATATAACTGTGAAACCTATTGGAGAACCATTCTAAAACCGAACGAGACTAGCTCATATTTATGACATAATACAATAAGCTTTGTTCAAAAAGGCCACATACCTGACATAAAATCAAAAGTATTAACATTATTAAAAACTTTACAATGTGATTGGTTTTGATGTGAGGAATATATATAAGAAATAAATTTTTAGAAAAATGTTCCACTTTAATAATTACAAAATATTATGAGAATATAGCTCGTAAAAGAAAATCACAAATTAAGTATAAAAAAATGAAATTAATATTTATTTACAAATTATTTATTATATTAGAATTTTATTTATTTGTTATAGTTTGACAAAATGAGTCAGGTTATTCCAAATTCTTAATTTATTAATTATTCCAAACATTGTTTTCCAAATTAACAAGTTCTAGAGTCAGGTGGCGATTTCATTGGTGCCTTGTCATGTACTTTAGTTTAATAAAGGAATATAATTATGAACACCCTGTATACCTTGTCCGACTTTAGAAACTACGCACACTCCAAACGTTCAAAAATTATGAAGCTAGTTTACGGTTTAAGAAATGCTGACAGCTTACTAGTTTCGGTTTATTTGCTTAACCTTCATCAGAGCTATAACAAGAAACAATTGTTTTACAATTTTATAATTTACATATCATATTTAATTTACATACTAAAATTTATTAATAACCATGTGACAAAGTACATAGGTTATGTTTAAGAAATTTATTTGATAATTACCTTAATGTTGGATTTGAAATGATTTTTGTCGAGAAATATTTGAAGATAAATGTTGGAACACAACTAATAATTCCATCGAATAATGCTAAAAATTGATTAATTGATACGAATTTATGATGCTTAAGGATTACAGAAATTTTTAAAAACAGCAGTTACCGCTTTCGGCATCGAATAAATGTTTATACTGTTTAAAACTCCTATTTTCCACGAAGTCACCTACCCACCTGACGTTTGATAGAAGCGAGTATAAACGGATCCTTGGTTTTATAAAGAATAATTATCAAAATTAAAAAGATGGCGACTCCCGCAGTAAATATGGAAGTGGAAGAAGCTGCACCGAGCACAGGTACGCAGAGAAACATAATGCTTGTAGATCCTGACAATGGAACAGCACTTGTATACACAAAAAAGTCAAGAACTGAGCCAGACATTCCGAAGAAGATAAAATGTCTAAAAGCCATGTTGACAGCCTAGGAAGCATTGCTTACAAAGTATGCAAAAGATCCCAAACACACGAAGCATTGCATACAAAGTAGGCAATTTACTGAAAGGCTGAATGGTTTTTACTTCTGGGTGGTGAATAAATAGTTATTTTTATGCATAAATATATTATAAATTCACTTCTCAGTAGCGAAAACTTTTCAGCGAATTGAGATTACCGAATGGTTTAATTTACTGATCACTTTTACATGTAAATAACTCCCTGGTAACACTACTGAACACTTTACTGGAAGGTTGTAAGGTGAATAAAACTGCCCCAAATCTAAAATATTTACTTTCAAATTTTTACTTTGAAACGCTACACTCTTATTAGAAAGTAACACGAGAAGAGGTTTTTACTCATCCTCCTCTCCAGTTAAGACAACTGCATTGACTACAATAATAGCATTTTTATAATATTTTAATACAAGAAACAAATCTATAATAGGTATGTATAAGTAAATTCAATTTAATAATTTGACTAGTTATCTTAAATAAATAAAAAGGCCTGTGATAAATGAGACACCCAGAAGATTAGGATTACATTGTGTTTCAATTGCTAAGCCCGTATAAAATAAATCGACGAGAAATAAAAATACATTAGTTAATAATGGAGCGTTTCGTAGGAAAGAATGCTGTTGTAGTTGGTGCTAGTGCTGGAATAGGAGCTGGGATTGCAGAAAAATTAGTTGATGAAGGCTTAATAGTAAGTTTACGTTGTAAATTTTTCATAAGATTCTATTATTATTTTGTTGAGGTGATTGGGCTGGCTCGTAGAGTAGAGTTAGTTGAAGAAATTGGAGAAAAATTAAAAGGGAAGCCTGAAAAGTTACACCCAATTAAATGCGATGTTGGAATTGAAGAAGAGCTTATCTCCACTTTAGAATCAATTGAAGAAAAGTTTGGTCCAATCCATCTTCCTATTAATAACGCTGGTGTAAATAATGTAGTTTCCTTAACTACTGGCATTATACCGAAGATGAGAGAAGTTATCAACGTTATTTTCATGGGTACTGTAATAGCTACGACTGAAGTAATCAAACACATGCAAAAAAAACCAAATCGACGGCCACATTATTAATGTTAGCAGTGTTTGCGCCGACACTCCTATGCAAATGACCAATGTTTACGGATGCTCTAAAGCTGCTGTTAATTATTTTAGTGAAGTTGTTAGGAAGGATCTGGTGGCAATTACAAGTAAAATTAAAATTAGTGTAAGTAAAAAAAGTTTTCAAAACTCTTCGTAGCTTTAGTTTTATAATTATTTTAGATTGTGTCACCTGGGGCTGTTTCTGCTGATATGTTGAATAAAAGAGGTTTCGCCTACAATTTTCCAAAATTGGATGCAGGTGAAATTGTTAATTCAATTGCCTTCATATTAAGCAGATCTCCACTTGCGCAAGTAAATAACAATAACAAATAATTAAAAAATTTAATTATGAATACTAATTCTTTGTAGATTCAAAATATAACTGTGAAACCTGTTGAGGAACCATTCTAAAACCGAACGAGACTAGCTCATATTTATGACATAATACAATAAGCTTTGTTCAAAAAGGCCACATACCTGACATAAAATCAAAAGTATTAACATCATTAAAAACTTTACAATGTGATTGGTTTTGATGTGAGGAACATATATAAGAAACAAAATTTTAGAAAAATGTTCCACTTTATTAATTACAAAATATTATGAGAATATAGCTCGTAAAAGAAAATCACAAATTAAGTATAAAAAATACTGGTATTTACAAAAATGAAATTAATATTTATTAACAAATTATTTATTATATTAGAATTTTATTTATTTGTTGTAGTGTCACAAAATGAGCCAGGTTATTCCAAATACTTAATTTATTAATAATTCCAAACATTGTTTTCCAAATTAACAAGTTCTAGAGTCGGGTGGCGATTTCATTGGTGCCTTATCATGTACTTTAGTTTAATAAAGGAATATAATTGTGAACACCCTGTATACCTTGTCCGACTTTAGAAATTACACACGCTCCAAATTTCGAAATGTATAAAACCCAAAGGTTCAAAAATTATGAAGCTAGGTTACGGTTTATGAAATGCTGACAATACACTCTCAGGTGCAATAATCAAAGAAACCCAAAATACGAGAACTTCAATTCGAACAACCGTTCAGAGCGGAAGTGTCCGGGTTCTTAGGGGGCTAAAAGTCTAAATTGTTATGGAGGTCAACCCAAAAGTCCCAAGTGCATTGGGACTACGAACAAACGTAAGGTAAGTTAGAAAATAGATAAATAGTTTATTTTAGTACCTAGACCATAATTGTAAATTAAAATATTTTACAGTAAGTAGTTATAACTTAATTTTATAATTAAACATTTTATATATTTTTATGTGCGTAGAAACAAATGTTTATACTGTTTAAAACTCCTATTTTCCACGAAGTTACCTACCCACGTGACGTTTGATAGAAGCGAGTATAAACGGATCCTTGGTTTTATAAAGAATAATTATCAAAATTAAAAAGATGGCGACTCCCGCAGTAAATATGGCAGTGGAAGAAGCTGCACCGAGCACAGGTACGCAGAGAAACATAATGCTTGTAGATCCTGACAATGGAACAGCACTTGTATACACAAAAAAGTCAAGAACTGAGCCAGACATTCCGAAGAAGATAAAATGTCTAAAAGCAATGGTGACAGCCTAGGAAGCATTGCTTACAAAGTATGCAAAAGATCCCAAACACACGAAGCATTGCATACAAAGTAGGCAATTTACTGAAAGGCTGAATGGTTTTTACTTCTGGGTGGTGAATAAATAGTTATTTTTATGCATAAATATATTATAAATTCACTTCTCAGTAGCGAAAACTTTTCAGCGAATTGAGATTACCGAATGGTTTAATTTACTGATCACTTTTACATGTAAATAACTCCCTGGTAACACTACTGAACACTTTACTGGAAGGTTGTAAGGTGAATAAAACTGCCCCAAATCTAAAATATTTACTTTCAAATTTTTACTTTGAAACGCTACACTCTTATTAGAAAGTAACACGAGAAGAGGTTTTTACTCATCCTCCTCTCCAGTTAAGACAACTGCATTGACTACAATAATAGCATTTTTATAATATTTTAATACAAGAAACAAATCTATAATAGGTATGTATAAGTAAATTCAATTTAATAATTTGACTAGTTATCTTAAATAAATAAAAAGGCCTGTGATAAATGAGACACCCAGAAGATTAGGATTACATTGTGTTTCAATTGCCAAGCCCGTATAAAATAAATCGACGAGAAATAAAAATACATTAGTTAATAATGGAGCGTTTCGTAGGAAAGAATGCTGTTGTAGTTGGTGCTAGTGCTGGAATAGGAGCTGGGATTGCAGAAAAATTAGTTGATGAAGGCTTAATAGTAAGTTTACGTTGTAAATTTTTCATAAGATTCTATTATTATTTTGTTGAGGTGATTGGGCTGGCTCGTAGAGTAGAGTTAGTTGAAGAAATTGGAGAAAAATTAAAAGGGAAGCCTGAAAAGTTACACCCAATTAAATGCGATGTTGGAATTGAAGAAGAGCTTATCTCCACTTTAGAATCAATTGAAGAAAAGTTTGGTCCAATCCATCTTCCTATTAATAACGCTGGTGTAAATAATGTAGTTTCCTTAACTACTGGCATTATACCGAAGATGAGAGAAGTTATCAACGTTATTTTCATGGGTACTGTAATAGCTACGACTGAAGTAATCAAACACATGCAAAAAAAAACCAAATCGACGGCCACATTATTAATGTTAGCAGTGTTTGCGCCGACACTCCTATGCAAATGACCAATGTTTACGGATGCTCTAAAGCTGCTGTTAATTATTTTAGTGAAGTTGTTAGGAAGGATCTGGTGGCAATTACAAGTAAAATTAAAATTAGTGTAAGTAAAAAAAGTTTTCAAAACTCTTCGTAGCTTTAGTTTTATAATTATTTTAGATTGTGTCACCTGGGGCTGTTTCTACTGATATGTTGAATAAAAGAGGTTTCGCCTACAATTTTCCAAAATTGGATGCAGGTGAAATTGTTAATTCAATTGCCTTCATATTAAGCAGATCCCCACTTGCGCAAGTAAATAACAATAACAAATAATTAAAAAATTTAATTATGAATACTAATTCTTTGTAGATTCAAAATTGGAAGTTAAAGGTTATGTTTACGTGCGGCATGTGCTATTGCTGATCATCAGTTTTTTTGCTAGTGTCCTCATAATTAAATTATAGCCCTGTGCTCTTTTGAACTATAAAGTGTATTGTTTCCAGATCCTATATTAGTTTTTCTTCTAAACCAGCTATATTTACATTATTGCATACATAACCTCATTTCCACTTTTTTTCTTTCTATGTTCCTAAATTTTCCAAATTTGTTATTCATGTAGTAGGAGTTGATGGTTTGAGGACAATAAAAAAATTCTCTACAGTAATCCTTTTATTTCGCGACTAGTTTCGAGTTCCAGTTTAACTCTTTATCAAGCTGTTGGTACAATAAAATACGAAATTAATTTATATTATTACAATTACAAGATATTTACCTTTGAAACATTAGGATTGGAGATTCGTTACTTATAAACATAATACGAGGTCGAAAATAGTACATAAACTCACTTTTTATGAACATGTGCTTTTGTTGTTTTATATTTATCGTCTTAATTTTCATGTAACTCTTGATTCAATTCGAGTATATGTTTTTTTCCTGAAATGGCTACTATTGTTTCTAAATAATCCCTGATTAACAGGTTTAACTCAATTTTAATTTTTAGCACGTTCTCAATTATAAGTCGGTTGTATTATTACAAAAGTGTTTTGCGCAGTCACAAAATGCGTTATTGGCGTTTATGTGGTTAAGTATTAGACTGTTTATATTATTGACATCTAGTGATAAGAATGAACATTATGTTTATAAAGTTATCTGTTTGTAATATTTTTATAATTATAAAATATATCATCCACATTCAAGTGATGTTTTATGTGTTGCATACATTGTCGCTTTAACTACATTATGAATTATCATATCATTTAAAAATATAAAATATCAAAATTATCAAAAAAAAGTTATATATATAATTACAGGTTATCATTTTACATATGAACAGCTTGTCTGTATACATCTATGACTTAAAATCTATAATTAACATTAACAGTAGACAATTTCAGTCCAGTCCAGTATTAGCAGCCTTTATAATGAACGCACTTATCAACTATGTGAGAGAGGATTCTAGTATAGATATACGAACAATTAAATGTTATGTGGATGACACTTTCTTAATAATTCATAAAACACAAGTTAATAACATCTTAGCTAAATTCAACAGTTATCATCCTAAATTACAATTTACACATGAATTGGAAGAGAATGGCACCATACCTTTCTTAGACTTAAAACTAATTAATAATAACAACAAAATCATTACAGATTGGTATAGGAAACCCAATGCCTCAAATATATTCATCAACTCTTATTCAAGTCACCCTACCACACAAAAAGTAGGAGCAGTCAAGGGCATGTTTAATAGAATGTTTAGATTAAGCCATAAGAGTTTTTGGGAAAAAAACAAAAATTTAATTTCGGAACTCCTAAAAAATAACAACTATCCAATTGTGCTCATAAACGCCACATACAACCAAGTTAAAAATAAACTACACCACAATGAAAACAACAACTCTACATCAACCCTAATCGACGAACAGATTCTTGAACAATCTAGTATAAAATATTATAAATTTCCTTTTATAAATAATATATCCCAAGAAATTAATAAACTTTTTAAACCATATAAAGTACAGTTAGCATACTACAATAACAAAAAAATAGGAAACATATATACTAGACTTAAGGACCAAGTCCCACTAGAGTTAAATTCAAATATAATTTATAAAATACCTTGTAAAAATTGCCCTTTGGTCTATATATGACAAACAGGCCAACATCTCAAAAGTAGACTGAAACAACATAATTATGACTGCAACCCGAAAAATGAAGACAAAAACAATAAAACGGGCCTAGCGTTGCACCATTTTACAACTAACCACGAATTCAACTTTCCTAAGACCGAAATAATAGGGAGAGAAGACAATTATAGAAAACGAATATTACTCGAGTCTATTAACATAAAGAAACATACTAACAATACTAATTTGAAACATGACATGGAAAATGTAAGCATGATTTATCAAAATTTGATGAACATCACAAAATAACGTAACTGTACATTCTGTATATAAATATAAATTGTCTACGTGTAACTGTACATTTTGTACATAAAAAGAAATTGTCTACTGTTAATGTTAATTATAGATTTTAAGTCATAGATGTATACAGACAAGCTGTTCATATGTAAAATGATAACCTGTAATTATATATATAACTTTTTTTTGATAATTTTGATATTTTATATTTTTAAATGATATGATAATTCATAATGTAGTTAAAGCGACAATGTATGCAACACATAAAACATCACTTGAATGTGGATGATATATTTTATAATTATAAAAATATTACAAACAGATAACTTTATAAACATAATGTTCATTCTTATCACTAGATGTCAATAATATAAACAGTCTAATACTTAACCACATAAACGCCAATAACGCATTTTGTGACTGCGCAAAACACTTTTGTAATAATACAACCGACTTATAATTGAGAACGTGCTAAAAATTAAAATTGAGTTAAACCTGTTAATCAGGGATTATTTAGAAACAATAGTAGCCATTTCAGGAAAAAACATATACTCGAATTGAATCAAGAGTTACATGAAAATTAAGACGATAAATATAAAACAACAAAAGCACATGTTCATAAAAAGTGAGTTTATGTACTATTTTCGACCTCGTATTATGTTTATAAGTAACGAATCTCCAATCCTAATGTTTCAAAGGTAAATATCTTGTAATTGTAATAATATAAATTAATTTCGTATTTTATTGTACCAACAGCTTGATAAAGAGTTAAACTGGAACTCGAAACTAGTCGCGAAATAAAAGGATTACTGTAGAGAATTTTTTTATTGTCCTCAAACCATCAACTCCTACTACATTTTTACCAGGGACATCAACAACATGGCATTTGTTATTCATCTCTTTCATTAGCAATTATTAGTTTATTGCAATTTTATGTTATATGTAATGATTCTTGTCCAACCCTCTTCCTTTCTTTACCGTGGCTTGGTCTTGTTTGTGCTTTAAGTCGCTACGAAGAGCCCCGTTTGCGTGAAGATTGTGTCCTTGTTACTCCTTGGTAATTCCTTTATCAACTTAACCAGCTCTCTTCCTCTGAACTTTTATTGTTTATCATGGTCTCTTGCTCCGTATGCCAGAACTTAGAGGATCGTAAGAAGGAGATATACGTTATCAGCTGTGATAATTGTTCCTCTCTGCGCTGTACTTCATGTGCTGAGCTTGCAACATCTGAGGTTCGGGCTGCCATTCTTAAAAAAAGGGTACTAAAATATTTCTATATATTTTTTTTATCATATGAGGTTAATTTCAATAATGTTAAATTTACTAATATTAAAAAATTTACACATTTAAATAATAACACAAAAATACAAACAATTAGAACAGATAGTTTTAATAATGATAATATTATTTATAATTACACAGATCTTAATTTACCAACACAAGTAATTAACACATTAAAGTTAGGACCAAATTTTAGTTTACAAGCCATTAATAACAGATCAGATATTCTTAAAATGATACCTGATATCATTAAAGATTTAGAATTTATTATTTGTAATACAATCATTGATAAAGATAACCAAATTTTAGTAAGAAATAAATCGGTTAATATTTTGAATAATGAATTAAATAGAATGAATAATAATAATAAGAGTACTAGTAATGATTCAGTTAAAAGTCAAGTTTATCAAGATTTAATTTACACTAAAAAAATTTTAAAACAAAATGATCAAATATTAATACAAAAATCTGATAAAGGTGGTAACATTACAGTTATGTATAAAGATGAATATTATGACCAAATGAATATATTAATTAGTGATGATAATATTTATAGAAGGTTGAATAAGGATCCAACTAGAAAATTTGAAAGAATTTGTAATGAATTTATAAAACAATTATTTAAACAAGGTTATATTTCTGAGAGTGTTAAAAAACAATTAGTCAGATATAATTCATTATCACCTAAGTTGTATGGGTTAAGAAAAACTCATAAAACTCAAATAGCGTTTCGTCCAGTGGTTAGTTGTATTAATTCTCCAACTTATAATATTTCTAAATACTTACATAAAATATTAGTTCCTGTAATTTCAACCTTTGATTATATTGTCAATAATTCATTTGAATTTGTTCAATTTATACAAGGTTATAATATACCAAAAGATTACGTAATGTTATCACTAGATGTTGTTTCTTTATTTACTAGTATTCCAAAAGATCTTATAATTAATATTATTAAAAAGAATTGGAATTTCATTTCAGCTTATATAGATATTGACCAACAAACACTTCTAAATATTATAGAATTGTATTTTGATACTAGCTACTTTATGTTTAATAATAAATTTTTTAAACAACTAGATGGTAGTCCTATGGGAAATCCAGCTAGCCCAATATTAGCTTCTATTGTTATGAATGATTGCATTAAAACAGTTTTGAACAAAATTAAAATACAAATTCCTTTCTTAAAAGTTTATGTTGATGATACTATATTATTAGTACCTGAATCTGAAATTCAATTCATATTGTCAGAATTTAATTCATACCATCAAAATCTTAAATTTACTTATGAAGTTGAAACCAACGGCGAAATTACTTTCCTTGATACCAAATTAATTAGATCTGATAACAAAATCGTCACTAATTGGTATAGAAAACCAACATCATCTTGTGTTTTATTAAATTATTTTTCTAACCATCCTTTCTCACAAAAAATTGGAGTACTTAAAGGCATTACAAATCGTATGCTAAGATTAAGTCATCCACAATTTCATTCCAATAACATAAATATTATTTCAAGTTTATTTGAGAATAATGGTTACCCTAAAAAATTAATTAAAAAAACTATTAATAAAGTACGTAATATTCTTTCTAATAATAATTCTTCTTTAAATAACATAGATGACAAAAAATTATATTTTAAATTTCCGTATCTTGGTATAATATCTTTTAAAATTGACAACATTTTTAAACCTTTTAATGTTAAATTAGCAATGTATAATAAAAATAAAATTGGTAACATTTATAGTAAATTAAAAGACAAAACACCTAAAGAATTCGAGTCTAATTTAGTTTATAAAATACCTTGTTTAAATTGTGAAAAAGTTTATATAGGTCAAACCGGACAATTGTTAAAAAATCGTTTACAACAACATACTTACGATTGTAAAGATAAATATAAAGATAAAGATAACAAATCCGGTTTAGCACTACACCATTTTAGAACACTTCACAATTTAAATTTTGGGGATGTTACTATATTAGATAGAGAAACTAATTTAAAAAAGAGACTTATTAGTGAAACTATTAATATTATTAAACATAAAAATAATATTAATATTAAATCTGATATGGAAGATTTACATGAATCATACCAATTTTTATTAAACTTTAAATAGTGTATTGTAATACTAACTGGCTTTGTAAACAAATATTTATTTTATTTTTTAATGTCAAATAATTTTGAAATTGACTTTGGCATTTCAACATTTCAAAAAAATTTTATACTATCTTATATACACCATTTTACCACCATTTATACATTAATTTATATTTATTTTATTATGAAGTTGCAGAAGACTATACTTTAAACGTTTTTTCAAAGGTTTGTTTGATTTTTTAATTTTTAATTTGTTGTAATTTTATATTGTTTGTAATTTTTTAGCTTGATAAAGGGTTAAAATTAACCCGAAACTTGTTGCGAAATAAAAGTATATTGTTTTTATTTGCATTTTTTGTCCTCAACCCAAGAACTTATATTTTATAAAATATTTCTGTTCTACCTGCGACAAATATGGTGTTGATTCAGATGAGGGGTGTAAAGACTCGTTTCTTCTTGCTAACTTAAAAGGTGTCATTGATAATATGATTACTGAGAAATTGGAATCATTTCATAAGTCCATTTCTGAATTAATCTCTAAAAACTTAACGGATATCACTACGAGTGTCGGTAGGGATATTGGGACGATTCGTGATAGCAACCTCGACTTGATCAAGTTACTATCTAACTCTAATACTCCTTCTAGCATTGGTTTAAATTCTATCAACTCGTCTCTGCCCAAAGGAAATTCAAAGTCTAAGAAAACTACTAATAGCTCTTCGATGAGTTTACATCATAATGTGCCCGTCCCTTCTGATCTTCCTGCTGCATCTACAGCAGCAACTAGCTTAAATCAACTTTCCTCCAGTGCAAAACCCTCCTACTCTAATGTTGTGTGTGGCCCCAATGCTACTATTTTGCAGCAGAAATCGGCCAAACCTGGTACCCCACCTCCTCCTCCAAGTAGGTCTTTGAACAAGGTTACTACCCTCGTTCAGGGTTCCAACTCTACTTCTAAGCTTCAAGGTGTTGCTGTAATTCAAAGGAAATGGTTCCATCTCAGGAACATCAAGCCGGGTACAAGTGTCGATGATATTACCAGTCATCTAAGATCGGCCTGTGGAGTTGACAACGTCACCTGTATTTTATTGGTCAATAAAGTCTCTTATTGCTCCTTTAAGATCGGAGTCCCGGTCGACAAAGCTGATTGTATCTTGAATCCTGCTATTTGGCCTCTTAATGCTATCCTAAAGGACTTTGTTTTCAAAACTCGTCAACTTACTTCCGGAGTGCACAATGCACCTGGGACCTCAAATCTTAGTTCCAATACCCAGGGTTTTCATCAGAATTGCCTGGGTCCTGTGGTTTCTTAACCTATACAGGTGAATCATCTCACCCCCATGGTAACCTCAACCACTTAAATATGTACTATCAGAATGTTCGTGGACTCCGCACAAAGCTCCTGGAACTTACTGTTAATGTTTCAACCACATGCTTTGACGTTATTATGTTAACTGAAACATCGCTCAATGCGAGCTTCAACGATGCTGAATTAGGACTTTCTGACTTCAATGTTTATAGATCTGATCGCGACGATACTTCTGGCAAATCTAGAGGTGGCGGAGTTATTATTGCAGTGCACAAGAGGTTTTTGTCTAATCTGCTTTCCTTCCACTCCTCTGATTTTGAGGATATATGGGTATCATTCACCATTGGTCCTACTCACTATATACTCAACTGTATTTATATACCCCCTGCTTCTCCTGCTACCCTGTATTCGTCTTATTGCAATCGCATTGAATCCATTTGTTCTGATCTGGGTGATAGTATCTTATATATCTGTGGGGATTTTAACTTGCCCAAAGTTATCTGGAGTGATCCAGTTCTCTCGGAGACATCTAAACTTATTATGAGCAATGCTGATACCCTCAGCGAAACTATGAGCTTCCTGGATTGTCAGCAGATTAACGAGGTTCCTAACATCTTTGGTGCTATCCTCGATCTTATCTTCACCAATGATACCAATATCATATCAGTTGAAGAAACTAGCGACTGTTTAGTCAAGTGTGACTCCTACCATCCTGCATTAGCCCTCTCGATCCCCTATTTCTCTCATGCGCCCGTTTTACATACAAGAGAATATTGCTTTGCATTCAAAAGATCTAACTTCCTTGAACTCAATAATGCTTTTAGTCTTGTTAACTGGGATGATTTGTTTTCTAATGGTTCTGTGGACGACTCCATCGCGACTTTCTATGACATCTTGTACTTCTACATAAATCGTTATGTACCACTTGTCCCAATTTTCAATGGGAACAAGTTCCCCAAATGGTTCGATTCTGAGCTAAAATCAAACATAGCCCGCAAGAATGAGCAACATAAACTTTACAAGTCCTCCAAATCGGAGGAATCTTACAACCGCTTTAGCGAGCTTAGAGCTGCTTGCAAGATGCAATCGAGATGCTGCTACTCAAATTATTTGCGCGACATTCAGGATGATTTGAAGGTAAACAATGTCAAGCCTTTCTGGAATTTCATCTCTAAAAGATCTGATAGTGGTATCCCTAGATCAATGCATCTTCGAGACTCTTTGGCTGATAATGGACCAGACATTGCTGAGTTATTCTCTGAACACTTTTCTTCTGTTTATAATCCTGCTAGTGGTCATTTGGAAAACCTTATCTTTCCTTCCAGTAACACATGCACCAACTTGCATAATCTTACAATCACCATCTCAACGGTTGTCGACAAACTTAACTCACTTGATTGTAGTAAGGGATGTGGTCCTGATGGCATCTCGCCACTTTTTTTGCGTCAATGTTCCCCTTCTCTCTGCCGCCCTATTTGGTTATTACTTAACAAATCGCTCTCGTCAGGTGTTTTCCCTGACAAATGGAAGTATTCTCATGTCGTCCCTATTAACAAAAAGGGCGATAAGAGCGACATACTCAACTATAGGCCAATTTCGATAATGTCGTCATTGGCTAAGGTGTGTGAAAGTATTGTCTGTGATGTCCTCACCGATCTTCTTGGCAACCTCCTTGTTGATGAGCAACACGGATTTCGTCGTAATCGCTCCACTATGTCCAATCTCCTTGTTTTTGAGAACTTCCTTGCCACCTCAATTGAGAAGGGTTTCCAAGTCGATGCTATTTATACTGACCTATCTAAAGGATTTGATAAAATCGATCACTTTTTGTTGCTCAAGAAACTCTCCATTTTGGGCATTCATGGACCCCTTCTCTCCTGGTTCACTTCCTACCTTATAGATAGGAAGCAATTTGTAAAAATTGGCAACTTTAAATCTAGATGCATCAGAGTATCTTCAGGTGTTCCGCAAGGCTCTCACCTAGGACCCTTGCTCTTTAATATATTTATAAACGATGCCATTAATTGTCTCAAATATTCTTGTGGCCTCTTATTCGCTGATGACTTCAAGCTGTACAGAATAATCTCTGACCTTAACTGTGTTGATCTCTTACAACAGGATATTGACAACTTTGCTCAATGGTGTATCATTAACAAGCTGGATATTAATGTTGGGAAGTGTGTACTGTGTAGCTACCATAAAGGGCGCAAGAAGGTTGATAGCGCTTATCGCATTCAAGGTGTAACACTGGCTTCATCTAACAGTGTTAATGATTTAGGTGTATTATTCCAAAGCAACTTCTCTTTCTCAGCCCATATTTCAAACAAATGCAATGCTGCTCTTAAAATGCTCGGGTTCATTAAAAGGAATACCCGCGATTTTACAGACGTCAATGCCATCAAGATTTTATATATCGCACTTGTGCGTTCTCACCTCGAATATGCTTCTACCATATGGGCTCCTCACTACGCTGTACATTCTATGAAAATTGAACGAGTTCAGCACAAGTTCCTCCGTTACATTGCCTTTAAACTTGGGATTCAGCAAGAGGATATTAACTATCAATCATTGCTCGACCACCTTGGGATTCAGCCCCTTGCTGTGCGGAGGGACAATGCTGATATTCTGAACCTCTTTAAAATTACTCAACATATGATTGACTGCTCTGCTATTCTGGGGATGATTGACTTCTATGTGCCACCTCGTCAGCTGAGAATCGAAAAGGTCTTCCACGTCAAGAACCACTCCACCAATTATGGTGCTTCTTCACCAATTCCGAGAATGTGTTCTCTTGCCAATTCGTTTTGTGTCAACCACGATTTTGATTTTTTCTCGGATGGTATCAAGAAACTGGTTACGTCCTTGAAGTGATTGCTGTATTTATTGTGATGCGTTTTTGTTTACTGTGTTGTAATTAATGATCTATGCATGTTGTATCAATTTGTATTTATATTGTTATTTTCTTTTATATTTTAAATTGTATTTAATTGGGGCTTTCCCGTGCAATAAATAAATAAATAAATAAAATATAACTGTGAAACCTGTTGAGGAACCATTCTAAAACCGAACGAGACTAGCTCATATTTATGACCTAATACAATAAGCTTTGTTCAAAAAGGCCACATACCTGACATAAAATCAAAAGTATTAACATCATTAAAAACTTTACAATGTGATTGGTTTTGATGTGAGGAACATATATAAGAAACAAAATTTTAGAAAAATGTTCCACTTTATTAATTACAAAATATTATGAGAATATAGCTCGTAAAAGAAAATCACAAATTAAGTATAAAAAATACTGGTATTTACAAAAATGAAATTAATATTTATTAACAAATTATTTATTATATTAGAATTTTATTTATTTGTTGTAGTGTCACAAAATGAGCCAGGTTATTCCAAATACTTAATTTATTAATAATTCCAAACATTGTTTTACAAATTAACAAGTTCTAGAGTCGGGTGGCGATTTCATTGGTGCCTTATCATGTACTTTAGTTTAATAAAGGAATATAATTGTGAACACCCTGTATACCTTGTCCGACTTTAGAAATTACACACGCTCCAAATTTCGAAATGTATAAAACCCAAAGGTTCAAAAATTATGAAGCTAGGTTACGGTTTATGAAATGCTGACAATACACTCTCAGGTGCAATAATCAAAGAAACCCAAAATACGAGAACTTCAATTCGAACAACCGTTCAGAGCGGAAGTGTCCGGGTTCTTAGGGGGCTAAAAGTCTAAATTGTTATGGAGGTCAACCCAAAAGTCCCAAGTGCATTGGGACTACGAACAAACGTAAGGTAAGTTAGAAAATAGATAAATAGTTTATTTTAATACCTAGACCATAATTGTAAATTAAAATATTTTACAGTAAGTAGTTATAACTTAATTTTATAATTAAACATTTTATATATTTTTATGTGCGTAGAAACAAATGTTTATACTGTTTAAAACTCCTATTTTCCACGAAGTCACCTACCCACGTGACGTTTGATAGAAGCGAGTATAAACGGATCCTTGGTTTTATAAAGAATAATTATCAAAATTAAAAAGATGGCGACTCCCGCAGTAAATATGGCAGTGGAAGAAGCTGCACCGAGCACAGGTACGCAGAGAAACATAATGCTTGTAGATCCTGACAATGGAACAGCACTTGTATACACAAAAAAGTCAAGAACTGAGCCAGACATTCCGAAGAAGATAAAATGTCTAAAAGCAATGGTGACAGCCTAGGAAGCATTGCTTACAAAGTATGCAAAAGATCCCAAACACACGAAGCATTGCATACAAAGTAGGCAATTTACTGAAAGGCTGAATGGTTTTTACTTCTGGGTGGTGAATAAATAGTTATTTTTATGCATAAATATATTATAAATTCACTTCTCAGTAGCGAAAACTTTTCAGCGAATTGAGATTACCGAATGGTTTAATTTACTGATCACTTTTACATGTAAATAACTCCCTGGTAACACTACTGAACACTTTACTGGAAGGTTGTAAGGTGAATAAAACGGCCCCAAATCTAAAATATTTACTTTCAAATTTTTACTTTGAAACGCTACACTCTTATTAGAAAGTAACACGAGAAGAGGTTTTTACTCATCCTCCTCTCCAGTTAAAACAACTGCATTGACTACAATAATAGCATTTTTATAATATTTTAATACAAGAAACAAATCTATAATAGGTATGTATAAGTAAATTCAATTTAATAATTTGACTAGTTATCTTAAATAAATAAAAAGGCCTGTGATAAATGAGACACCCAGAAGATTAGGATTACATTGTGTTTCAATTGCTAAGCCCGTATAAAATAAATCGACGAGAAATAAAAATACATTAGTTAATAATGGAGCGTTTCGTAGGAAAGAATGCTGTTGTAGTTGGTGCTAGTGCTGGAATAGGAGCTGGGATTGCAGAAAAATTAGTTGATGAAGGCTTAATAGTAAGTTTACGTTGTAAATTTTTCATAAGATTCTATTATTATTTTGTTGAGGTGATTGGGCTGGCTCGTAGAGTAGAGTTAGTTGAAGAAATTGGAGAAAAATTAAAAGGGAAGCCTGAAAAGTTACACCCAATTAAATGCGATGTTGGAATTGAAGAAGAGCTTATCTCCACTTTAGAATCAATTGAAGAAAAGTTTGGTCCAATCCATCTTCCTATTAATAACGCTGGTGTAAATAATGTAGTTTCCTTAACTACTGGCATTATACCGAAGATGAGAGAAGTTATCAACGTTATTTTCATGGGTACTGTAATAGCTACGACTGAAGTAATCAAACACATGCAAAAAAAAACCAAATCGACGGCCACATTATTAATGTTAGCAGTGTTTGCGCCGACACTCCTATGCAAATGACCAATGTTTACGGATGCTCTAAAGCTGCTGTTAATTATTTTAGTGAAGTTGTTAGGAAGGATCTGGTGGCAATTACAAGTAAAATTAAAATTAGTGTAAGTAAAAAAAGTTTTCAAAACTCTTCGTAGCTTTAGTTTTATAATTATTTTAGATTGTGTCACCTGCGGCTGTTTCTACTGATATGTTGAATAAAAGAGGTTTCGCCTACAATTTTCCAAAATTGGATGCAGGTGAAATTGTTAATTCAATTGCCTTCATATTAAGCAGATCTCCACTTGCGCAAGTAAATAACAATAACAAATAATTAAAAAATTTAATTATGAATACTAATTCTTTGTAGATTCAAAATATAACTGTGAAACCTGTTGAGGAACCATTCTAAAACCGAACGAGACTAGCTCATATTTATGACATAATACAATAAGCTTTGTTCAAAAAGGCCACATACCTGACATAAAATCAAAAGTATTAACATCATTAAAAACTTTACGATGTGATTGGTTTTGATGTGAGGAACATATATAAGAAACAAAATTTTAGAAAAATGTTCCACTTTATTAATTACAAAATATTATGAGAATATAGCTCGTAAAAGAAAATCACAAATTAAGTATAAAAAATACTGGTATTTACAAAAATGAAATTAATATTTATTAACAAATTATTTATTATATTAGAATTTTATTTATTTGTTGTAGTGTCACAAAATGAGCCAGGTTATTCCAAATACTTAATTTATTAATAATTCCAAACATTGTTTTCCAAATTAACAAGTTCTAGAGTCGGGTGGCGATTTCATTGGTGCCTTATCATGTACTTTAGTTTAATAAAGGAATATAATTGTGAACACCCTGTATACCTTGTCCGACTTTAGAAATTACACACGCTCCAAATTTCGAAATGTATAAAACCCAAAGGTTCAAAAATTATGAAGCTAGGTTACGGTTTATGAAATGCTGACAATACACTCTCAGGTGCAATAATCAAAGAAACCCAAAAAACGAGAACTTGTAACGAACGACGTTCGTTTTAGCCAGCACCGTAGTCACACGTATGACTTATAACTTGAGGACAGCACCGTACCGCAAGCGCTCCGCCTAAGCGCCCAGCTTGCCCTACTCCGCGGACGCGTTAAGCGCGCCCCACTCCGCACCCGCGCAGCTTGTACTTAAGGAGCGGATTTTCTAGTGCAGGGACAGTCCGCTACAGTTCGCCGAGCCGTTCAGAGAAGCCAACTACTAGGACAACACTCGAGTAAGTTACCACTTCAGCGTGAGGGTTAACTCCGTTGATACTTATTTACCACCTATTACTGTTACCGACGTGAGGGTTAACTCCGTCAATAGGCACGAGGGTCAAACTCTGCCAGGGTTGCATTTTCCAACGTGAGGGTTCAACTCCGTTGTATTATTACTTGTTCTTTGCCAACGTGAGGGCTAACTCCGTTTATATTGTAAACTTTGTCCTGACGAGAGGCCAACTCCGTCAAACGGTACGAGGGCTAACTCTACCGATTCTGCACCAACGTGAGGGCCGAACTCCGTTGGGGGCAGTTATACTTTCTCTAGGCCATCACCGCCATTGCAGTTAACACCGCCGCTATTGCAGTCGTCACCGCCACCGTTGCAGTCGTCACCGCCACCGTTGCTGTCGCCCCGCCGTCGAAGGAGGGCCCCAGTGCATTATTATACTCATTATCTGGTGTATTATTATTATTCTTGAATAAATCTTATTTTGTCAATCTCTAGTTCTCTGGACTACCCGAAGGCACAACCACAGGGAGAAAACCCTTTAAATCTGGCGCCCGAGTAACAAGCCGACTCAGGTAGCGTCACAAAATTGGCGCCCGAGCAGGTACCACTAGAGTAAGTGCCTATGGGATCATCCGAAGACGAGAAAGAATAGGACTCCGCTTCTAACGTTGTACCCAAGAAGCAAGAAGGTGCCTGGAGTCTCTTCTCACCAAACGACACAATGCCAGACAACACCACAACACAACAGGGTAATGAGCAGGCGGAACCCGCCCTCACCCGCGCACAAGTCTGCGATTTGGTGAGGCGTTGGAACGTCCAATTTGATGGTAACACTGATCCGGTCGCGTTCCTAGAGAGGATCGAAGAAATGGTGGGTTGCTACGAAGTTCCCGAAGACTCCCTACTTGCCGCAATGCCGATTTTACTGAGGGGACCAGCCCTCGTGTGGTTGAGAAACAACTCTCAACTTTTTACCACATGGAAAGACTTCTTGGAAGGTTTTAAAACCTACTTCCTACCGACGGACTATGCGCTGCACCTAGAGGCCGAAATTAACTCCCGCACGCAAAAACTCGGAGAAAAAGGCAAAAATTTTTTTTCAGAGATGCAGGCATTACTCCGCCGGTTCGGGATAACCAAACCCGAAGATCAGGTACCCCGTATCTATAAAAACTTGCACCCGGAATACCGTCAGTACATCCGCAGAACAGACGTAGGCACCTTAACGGACCTACTAAAGAAGATCGAGGAATATGAAGGTCTACAGGCAGAACTACGGGCTCAAGAAAGACGCTCGGACAGAGAGGCACCGAACCGGACACGCAACCAAGAGGTACGTAGGCCAACCGTAAGATTCCAGAGTCCACCACGTAACAATGAAAACGTGTTATGTTGGAGATGTGGCAACCACGGTCACTACCAGTCTCAATGTACAGGCCCCCGAAAGATCTTCTGCTCCCGATGCGGACGAAATGGCATACGTTCGATAGACTGCCGTTGTGGCTCGGGAAACGAAGACAGGACTGGGTAAAGGGGTGTCCCCAGTCCACACCGCAGCCGGAAAACCTTCCCCCACCACTTCCAGTTCACCCTGAATCCCCCTGCATGACCACTGAGGGACTAAGGAGCCAGCAGGACCGCCGACCTAGGATACAACTTGCGATGGAGGGTTTCCTATTCTACGCCCTGATTGACATCTATGCGATCGTACATCAACAAAGAAGTTGCCCAAATGTTGGGACACCTGCGACTTGGAAAGTCTGCATTCCAGGTGAGACTAGCCGATGGGACCGTACTACCCCTGGAGGGAGTTTACCAAGTCCCCTGGATTTTTGATGGGGAGTCTCGAGAAGACATGTTTCACCACATGGGCCAACTACAAGAACCCGTCCTGATTGGAATGGACATAATGGAGAAGTACGGGGGGATTATAGACGTCAGCCATAAGACGGTGAGTTTCGCTTTACCCGCAAATGCCGCAAACACTCCAGTGTCACTGGTGGTGTCGGAAAGACCAATTTCCAGCACCCCGGAGGACCGACCGCACGTGAAGGAGCCTAAACCTGCGCTTCTGACGAAGATACAGGAAGAGCAACTTCGCTCACTTTTGGACCGAGAATTTCAGTACATGCCCTTGGTAGCGCTGGCAACCGACTTAATAAAACATCGGATCCGATTGGTGAACCCTACCCCGATTAAACAGAGGTTCCGGCCTATGAACCCCAAAATTCTGGAAGTGGTCAACGAGGAGGCAGACAAAATGCTGGAAGAAGGAATAATTCAAGCGTCCGAAAGTCCGTGGAGCTCCCCGATAGTGATGGTCCGGAAAAAAGACGGGAAGATGCGATTCTGCGTGGACTTCAGGAAAGTAAATGAGGTCACAGAAAAGGATGCGTACCCCCTGCCACAGATCCAGGGAATCCTAGATCAACTTCGGCAAACGAAATACATCTCCACATTGGATCTGAAAAACGGATACTGGCAGGTACCTCTAACAGCGGAGAGTCGCGCAGTCACCGCTTTCACGATTCCAGGAAGAGGACTGTTTGAGTTCCGAGTCCTCCCGTTTGGATTACACTCCGCCCCAGCCACTTTCCAACGGCTACTCGATGCGATCATCGGGGTCGACTTACAGCCGAAAGCTTTTGCCTACCTGGACGATATTATCGTATTGGGTGAATCGTTCGAAGACCACTTGGCAAACTTACGGGAGGTTTTGGAGCGCTTACGAAGGGCTAACCTTAAGTTAAACTTTGAAAAGTGCCATTTCTGTTGCAGTAGCCTGAAATACCTAGGACACGTAGTCACCCCGGAAGGAGTCAGCACCGATCCGGATAAAGTTTCCGCCATATTAGGAATCAACCCGCCGAAATCAGTTAAAGGCCTCCGACGCTTTCTTGGAATGGTATCCTGGTACCAACGCTATATCGAGCATTTTTCAGAGATCAGCGCACCACTAAGAATGCTACTGAAAAAGAAGACTCGTTGGTCATGGGGGGAACCTCAAGAAAGAAGCTTCCAAGAACTGAAGATCAAACTCACGAGAGCACCGATTCTAGTGTATCCAGATTTCACGAAAAAGTTTATCTTGCAGACAGATGCCTCTGACCACGGGCTAGGAGCAGCCCTTGTTCAAGAAACAGACGGCAAGGAAAAAGTAGTAGCCTACGCTAGCCGCTCTTTAAACTCCGTCGAAAGGAACTATTCTACGACCGAGAAGGAGTGTCTCGCCATAGTTTGGGGCATCCAGAAAATGAGGCCATACTTGGAAGGGTACCACTTCGAAGTGATAACGGATCACCAGTCGCTGAAGTGGCTCAAGTCATTGGAGAGCCCTTGCGGACGAATAGCCCGCTGGGCGATGTTCCTACAACAGTTTGATTTTGAAGTGCAATACCGCCGGGGAGCCTTGAATCACACTGCGGATACTCTCTCACGTGAGCCCCAACCGGAAAGTGCGTCTGAAGAAATATGCGTTTTAAACCAGGAAAGGGGAGATGATTGGTACAGTAAGACCATGCGCTGGGTAACTGAGAAACCAGACCGAAACCCTGACTACTGCATCACCGACGGGAACCTATACCGCCACTTTTGGGACCCAACAGGTATAAAGGAGACACCTTTCGAAAACCCATGGAAAAGGTGCGTGCCCGAAAATATGAAAGAACAGGTACTCAAGGAGGGACACGACGTACCTATGTCTGGTCACATGGGCGTGGCAAAAACCATTATCAGGATCAGCCAACGCTACTACTGGCCCGGTATGAATGGGGAGATTGCCCGCTACGTACGTAAATGCCCCAGCTGTCAAAAATTTAAGATTAGCCAAAGGATGACGGCCGGCAAAATGAGCCTAGCGAATATTACAGCACCATGGGATACGGTAAGCACTGACTTAGTCGGTCCACTGCCACGGTCCGCTCGAGGGAACTCGTATCTAGTAGTCCTACAAGACCGTTTTACGAAATGGGTAGAGGCCAAACCGCTAAGGAAAGCTACCGCTAAGACCGTCACTGAAGCCTTCATAGAAACTATTAGTACAAGATATGGCGTTCCGAAAACCATTATTTGCGACAATGGGGTACAGTACAACAGCAGGATGTTTAAGAAGATGGCCAGCGATTTCGGAATCACGCTCCGTTTTACGCCACCTTATACCCCACAAGCTAACCCCGTGGAGAGAACCAATCGTACTATCAAAACACAAATCGCACAGTTTTGTGAATCCGATCATAAGCAATGGGACGCACGCCTGCGAGAAATCCTCTTCGCTATAAACACGGCTAAGCACGAGGCTACAGGATTCACGCCCGCCTTCTTGAACTTTGGAAGGGAACTCGATTACCCAAGCCACCTCCGCACCAACACCGAAGAAGGCGACGACACCGAAGACCCGATTGCAGACAGGGTAGCTCACCTACCGGATTTCCACGACACCTTGGACCTGGTGCGGCTTAACTTAGCCAAGGCGGTGACTAAGCATGGTCATTACTATAACCTTCGACGGAGGGATGATGTTTACCACGTGGGCGATAGAGTTATGAAGAAAGAGCGAACTTTATCCGACGCCGCCGCCGGAGTAGCAGCCAAACTCTCGCCGAAGTATTCGGGCCCATACCGTATTCATAAATGTATCTCCAAAACAATGTATTCCTTAAGGAACGATCAGGGGACTATTATCAAGAATATTCATATAAAAGACTTGAAACCAGCGTATTAACCCTCGAAGAATTTTGTTTTATTTTTTTTACCGACATTTAAGCTGGTGTATTTACAGGATCATGCCGAAAGAGGGGAGTCCAAGGCCAAAGTGGAATCTAATTTTGTTGGCTACGCCGCCTCCACCAGCCTCTCATAGCCATCGGAGGGACCATACGGATGGTATAGGGTCACCCTTGCTGTCCCTGTCTACCTCACCGCTGCCGACCACATCACAGGTGACGCCAGTGGCCACTTTGTTATCACCACTACCGGCTACGCCTATTCTGGTGCTGTCAACGTCACCCATACTCGGTAGTGAAGGGAGACCTACACCTATCACACCAGACCCGCCGAACGAGTCGTTACCAGCCCGTCTGGCACGTCTCTCTGGACCAAGTCCGCCGGAGCCAGATGCAACCGTGACTTCGCAGATTTACGAAGAGGGAATGGATCCCAGGTTGTTTAGGCCCGAAGGTTGGAACCCTCACAAGAGGTGCAGGACGTTCGTAACTCTCAAAGACGGGTCCAGGAAGCGAATCAACATACCGGCAGATGGCGTTGGAACAACACTAGGGGTTACACGAATTTAATATCTACGTATAAACACTAAGTTTTCTGTTAGGAAGAAATTTTTTTTTTGGGGTCATTGAAGTTTTTTTTTTATTTTGTTGGGCTGTCAAGCGGACGCGACTGTATCCATGATACAGCGCTTTTGAAGAAGGAGGGGTGTAACGAACGACGTTCGTTTTAGCCAGCACCGTAGTCACACGTATGACTTATAACTTGAGGACAGCACCGTACCGCAAGCGCTCCGCCTAAGCGCCCAGCTTGCCCTACTCCGCGGACGCGTTAAGCGCGCCCCACTCCGCACCCGCGCAGCTTGTACTTAAGGAGCGGATTTTCTAGTGCAGGGACAGTCCGCTACAGTTCGCCGAGCCGTTCAGAGAAGCCAACTACTAGGACAACACTCGAGTAAGTTACCACTTCAGCGTGAGGGTTAACTCCGTTGATACTTATTTACCACCTATTACTGTTACCGACGTGAGGGTTAACTCCGTCAATAGGCACGAGGGTCAAACTCTGCCAGGGTTGCATTTTCCAACGTGAGGGTTCAACTCCGTTGTATTATTACTTGTTCTTTGCCAACGTGAGGGCTAACTCCGTTTATATTGTAAACTTTGTCCTGGCGAGAGGGCAACTTCGTCAAACGGTACGAGGGCTAACTCTACCGATTCTGCACCAACGTGAGGGCCGAACTCCGTTGGGGGCAGTTATACTTTCTCTAGGCCATCACCGCCATTGCAGTTATCACCGCCGCTATTGCAGTCGTCACCGCCACCTTGCAGTCGTCACCGCCACCGTTGCAGTCGTCACCGCCACCGTTGCAGTCGTCACCGCCACCGTTGCAGTCGTCACCGTTGCAGTCGCCCCGCCGTCGAAGGAGGGCCCCAGTGCATTATTATACTCATTATCTGGTGTATTATTATTATTCTTGAATAAATCTTATTTTGTCAATCTCTAGTTCTCTGGACTACCCGAAGGCACAACCACAGGGAGAAAACCCTTTAAATCTGGCGCCCGAGTAACAAGCCGACTCAGGTAGCGTCACAAACTTCAATTCGAACAACCGTTCAGAGCGGAAATGTCCGGGTTCTTAGGGGGCTAAAAGTCTAAATTGTTATGGAGGTCAACCCAAAAGTCCCAAGTGCATTGGGACTACGAAGAAACGTAAGGTAAGTTAGAAAATAGATAAATAGTTTATTTTAGTTCCTAGACCATAATTGTAAACTAAAATATTTTACAGTAAGTAGTTATAACTTAATTTTATAATTAAACATTTTATATATTTTTATGTGCGTAGAAACAAATGTTTATACTGTTTAAAACTCCTATTTTCCACGAAGTCACCTACCCACGTGACGTTTGATAGAAGCGAGTATAAACGGATCCTTGGTTTTATAAAGAATAATTATCAAAATTAAAAAGATGGCGACTCCCGCAGTAAATATGGAAGTGGAAGAAGCTGCACCGAGCACAGGTACGCAGAGAAACATAATGCTTGTAGATCCTGACAATGGAACAGCACTTGTATACACAAAAAAGTCAAGAACTGAGCCAGACATTCCGAAGAAGATAAAATGTCTAAAAGCAATGTTGACAGCCTAGGAAGCATTGCTTACAAAGTATGCAAAAGATCCCAAACACACGAAGCATTGCATACAAAGTAGGCAATTTACTGAAAGGCTGAATGGTTTTTACTTCTGGGTGGTGAATAAATAGTTATTTTTATGCATAAATATATTATAAATTCACTTCTCAGTAGCGAAAACTTTTCAGCGAATTGAGATTACCGAATGGTTTAATTAACTGATCACTTTTACATGTAAATAACTCCCTGGTAACACTACTGAACACTTTACTGGAAGGTTGTAAGGTGAATAAAACGGCCCCAAATCTAAAATATTTACTTTTATAAATTTTAAGTACGTCCTCTAGTGAATTATTGTAAGTGAAAGTTTTTTTGGGAATTAGGACTTGGTTTTTAAAAAGAAAACATGTACTGTCTGCTGACCGGTTTCGAACTTTTATTGAGTCCTTCTTCAGAGCTAAAAAGATATTACAATTTTGCAAAGATATCAACAATGACAATTTTACAAAGATATCAACAATGACAAAGTAATCATTAATTCAGACGTTGTAATGACAATAATATAACAAAATTAAAAATTAAAATATGTGCTTAACCTTACCTAGTTAGTATTGTTTCTTTGAGTCAAAAATCTTAAAATATTCATTGAAAATGGTTTGGTTTGAACATTACATCAAACTTTAAACTGATAATTGAGGTGTTCATGGATTAGTTTTATATAACAAACTTTTTTGGCAACACCAAACGATAACAATTATTTTAATCGAACTTTGTTAAGTCCTTCTTCAGAACTAAAAATTATATTAAAATTTACGAACACATCAACAATTAAGACTGTAATCATTCAATTAAGACGTTGTAACAACAATTAATATAACCAAGAAACATGTGCTTAACCTTACCTAGACAGTATTGTTTATTAAAGTCAAATTCTTCAAAATACTTGTTGAAGATGGTTATTTGTTTTAATATTACATCAATTTTTTAAAAAATAATTGAGATGTTCATGGATTAGTTTTATATTACAATCTTCTTTGGTAACACCAAACGTTAACCTTTATTAATAGTTATTCATCAACTGTCAAACAATTTTTGATTGCTGTGGCTGACATTGACATTTGACATATATAGATAGATATGCAACAAATTTTAAAAATCGATGTTAAGCAAGTTGCCCTTCCATTTTAACAGTTTAGCAATTTTAACGCATTTGAATAAATTGTGTTTAAGTTGTTTAAGTCTGACCTTAAATTTACACTGTTTTTGTTTTTATTTATTTCAATTGATTCCTTTAGTAGTCTCTTCGATAGAATCTCTTCACTGCCTAATATTTTTACGTTGTTGATATTGAAATCGAATTCATGACCGTTTGTGAACGCATGGTTTGCCAATGCAGTCTTCTCATTATTTAGTTTATTTTTACAATCATTTTTATGAGTATTCAACCTAGTGATTAACCAATTTTTTGTTTGGCCGGAAGAAGGACTCAATAAAAGTTCGAAACCGGTCAGCAGACAGTACATGTTTTCTTTTTAAAAACCAAGTCCTAATTCCCAAAAAAACTTTCACTTACTAAAATATTTACTTTCAAATTTTTACTTTGAAACGCTACACTCTTATTAGAAAGTAACACGAGAAGAGGTTTTTACTCATCCTCCTCTCCAGTTAAAACAACTGCATTGACTACAATAATAGCATTTTTATAATATTTTAATACAAGAAACAAATCTATAAAAGGTATGTATAAGTAAATTCAATTTAATAATTTGACTAGTTATCTTAAATAAATAAAAAGGCCTGTGATAAATGAGACACCCAGAAGATTAGGATTACATTGTGTTTCAATTGCTAAGCCCGTATAAAATAAATCGACGAGAAATAAAAATACATTAGTTAATAATGGAGCGTTTCGTAGGAAAGAATGCTGTTGTAGTTGGTGCTAGTGCTGGAATAGGAGCTGGGATTGCAGAAAAATTAGTTGATGAAGGCTTAATAGTAAGTTTACGTTGTAAATTTTTCATAAGATTCTATTATTATTTTGTTGAGGTGATTGGGCTGGCTCGTAGAGTAGAGTTAGTTGAAGAAATTGGAGAAAAATTAAAAGGGAAGCCTGAAAAGTTACACCCAATTAAATGCGATGTTGGAATTGAAGAAGAGCTTATCTCCACTTTAGAATCAATTGAAGAAAAGTTTGGTCCAATCCATCTTCCTATTAATAACGCTGGTGTAAATAATGTAGTTTCCTTAACTACTGGCATTATACCGAAGATGAGAGAAGTTATCAACGTTATTTTCATGGGTACTGTAATAGCTACGACTGAAGTAATCAAACACATGCAAAAAAAACCAAATCGACGGCCACATTATTAATGTTAGCAGTGTTTGCGCCGACACTCCTATGCAAATGACCAATGTTTACGGATGCTCTAAAGCTGCTGTTAATTATTTTAGTGAAGTTGTTAGGAAGGATCTGGTGGCAATTACAAGTAAAATTAAAATTAGTGTAAGTAAAAAAAGTTTTCAAAACTCTTCGTAGCTTTAGTTTTATAATTATTTTAGATTGTGTCACCTGGGGCTGTTTCTACTGATATGTTGAATAAAAGAGGTTTCGCCTACAATTTTCCAAAATTGGATGCAGGTGAAATTGTTAATTCAATTGCCTTCATATTAAGCAGATCTCCACTTGCGCAAGTAAATAACAATAACAAATAATTAAAAAATTTAATTATGAATACTAATTCTTTGTAGATTCAAAATATAACTGTGAAACCTGTTGAGGAACCATTCTAAAACCGAACGAGACTAGCTCATATTTATGACATAATACAATAAGCTTTGTTCAAAAAGGCCACATACCTGACATAAAATCAAAAGTATTAACATCATTAAAAACTTTACAATGTGATTGGTTTTGATGTGAGGAACATATATAAGTAACAAAATTTTAGAAAAATGTTCCACTTTATTAATTACAAAATATTATGAGAATATAGCTCGTAAAAGAAAATCACAAATTAAGTATAAAAAATACTGGTATTTACAAAAATGAAATTAATATTTATTAACAAATTATTTATTATATTAGAATTTTATTTATTTGTTGTAGTGTCACAAAATGAGCCAGGTTATTCCAAATACTTAATTTATTAATAATTCCAAACATTGTTTTCCAAATTAACAAGTTCTAGAGTCGGGTGGCGATTTCATTGGTGCCTTATCATGTACTTTAGTTTAATAAAGGAATATAATTGTGAACACCCTGTATACCTTGCCCGACTTTAGAAATTACACACGCTCCAAATTTCGAAATGTATAAAACCCAAAGGTTCAAAAATTATGAAGCTAGGTTACGGTTTATGAAATGCTGACAATACACTCTCAGGTGCAATAATCAAAGAAACCCAAAAAACGAGAACTTCAATTCGAACAACCGTTCAGAGCGGAAGTGTCCGGGTTCTTAGGGGGCTAAAAGTCTAAATTGTTATGGAGGTCAACCCAAAAGTCCCAAGTGCATTGGGACTACGAAGAAACGTAAGGTAAGTTAGAAAATAGATAAATAGTTTATTTTAGTACCTAGACCATAATTGTAAACTAAAATATTTTACAGTAAGTAGTTATAACTTAATTTTATAATTAAACATTTTATATATTTTTATGTGCGTAGAAACAAATGTTTATACTGTTTAAAACTCCTATTTTCCACGAAGTCACCTACCCACGTGACGTTTGATAGAAGCGAGTATAAACGGATCCTTGGTTTTATAAAGAATAATTATCAAAATTAAAAAGATGGCGACTCCCGCAGTAAATATGGAAGTGGAAGAAGCAGCATCGAGCACGGGTACGCAGAGAAACATAATGCTTGTAGATCCAGACAATGGAACAGCACTTGTATACACAAAAAAGTCAAGAACTGAGCCAGACATTCCGAAGAAGATAAAATGTCTAAAAGCAATGTTGACAGCCTAGGAAGCATTGCTTACAAAGTATGCAAAAGATCCCAAACACACGAAGCATTGCATACAAAGTAGGCAATTTACTGAAAGGCTGAATGGTTTTTACTTCTGGGTGGTGAATAAATAGTTATTTTTATGTATAAATATAAATTATTTAAATTCAAGCACCAACTTGTTTTTTAAAAAGATTTATTTAAGTTTCAAAATTACAATTTGAGATGAGTAATTAGACTGACTATTAATTCATTACAACAAAGGTTAAATAGATTCTTAAAACAATAAGCGACTATCTTCTAAAAAGCCTGATTCAGCAAGTAGATGCATAAACTCCCATCTATCATGACGAATCTTTAATATAAATTATACAGGGTGGAACGGTAGGTAACTCCTCCCCTCTTAGATTTTTGCATCCCCTGGAGGGCAAAAAGGAGACTGGATTCCAGATGTGGCTGGAGCAGTGATGGACATCTTCTTCTTTTGAATCCATCGAAACACCAAATATCCCAAAATGAGAAGTAGAATCACGTACAAAGCAGTGGTGCAGAAGCTTGGTACCAAAAATGTTGTCTGATGAGTCAGAATTGGAAACTGCCGTGTTGTTGAAATATCTTGGAGATTTAGTTTTTGAAGTTCAATTGTAAAATTTGTAAAGTTTGTTTTTGGAATTTGGAGAGCTTTACTTGCAATAACCAATGGATTTCCAGTTGTTGAGTCCCGATAGGAAAGTAATTTATTCCGGAAAAATAATTGACATTTTTCTTGTTGAATCAGGTAAATCCCAAGGAGATTCTTCAATTCGGAGTCTTCTTTGCAGACAATTTTAATTTCTTCGTGTGATGGAAATACTGCCAGATATTGGTTTGACATCGGTAAAGGTTCCAAATGATTTTCCTTGATTTTTAAACGAGTGTACAGACATTGATTAGAATTTGCAGTTAGCAATATTTGTTTTTCACATTTTGCTTGAATCGTCGTCAACAGCGTATTCTGGCATTGGTAGTATTTAATACCTTGGGTACACAAGTGACTTAGAGGCCATATTTCATTTTTAAATTTTGACTTTAACAAATAATTTACAGTGGGAATGATTGTTACATATTCAGACTCATGTTTAGTGGGTATTGAATTTAAAGAATAAATTTCAAAATCTTCTTCATAATTGATCGGTATTGATAAGAAATAACTAATTTTAGTAGAATTAATTTTGCATTTAACATTAATGATAGATTCAAAATTCATAATATTTTCCATTTTTAGTTGGAAAGGTAATTGTTCATTATAATAACTTGATATTTTCTGAAGTTCTAAAAATAAATCATTCGGTTGAATGATATCTGGATATAAAATTCCCAATTTACAAAACAAAAGAGACTTTTCAATTTTTTCGAAATTTCGTAATATAGTATCATACAGAATATTTAATTGATTGAGAAGATCCTTAACGAATAAAATATTTTGGTTTTCAATTTGGCCCTTTAACACGACAGATATTTGCATTATCTTTGATTTTAATGTTAATTCATTATGCTCAATATTTCGTAAGGTGTCGTTAAATTTTTTAATAATATCAGTGGTTAAAGAATAACCCATTTTTAGCTGGCTCTCAATATTGTTTTCATTAGCTTCCAAATGACTTAAAATAGTGTTAATTCGGTCGCCGTCGTTTGCATCTAGATTTCCAGTAATAGCCTTAAAAACTGTTCCTAGCCCATTTATTAAACCTCTTTTCTGCCTTACTCGTTCATGAGTATGCAATTTAATATTATTAATTTTGTTATTGATCCATTTGCAATGTTAACAAAAGAAGCGAATTTGAATGTTTTATTCTTGAAAATGATGTTGATTACGACATTATTTGTTTAACAGAACACTGGATCAGTTCTAAAGAAATGAACTATTTTAATATTGAAAATTATAAAGTTTTATCACATTACAGTAGAGATTCGCCTTATGGGGGATCAATGATATTAAGTAAGCCTAATAGCTCCTTTATAAAAAATGATAAAATTAATAATTTGTCTGTTCCACATGATTGTGAAATAGCTGCTGTAAAAAATCCGAGTAATGTGTTTATTTTGTGCGTTTATCGACCACCTAGTGGGAATTACTACTTAGCATAATAGCAAAAGCCATAAACATTATAAACAACTCTAGTAACATAATTTTACTTGGTGATTACAATGTAAAATTTAATACTAACGATCCCGAGAATTTAAGATTTAACGATTTTTTAATCTCATTTGGTCTCATTGTAACTATAAACGAATTCACTCGAAATCAATATTGCTTAGATGATAATAATAATAATAATTTATTTGTATGTTAAGAAAATTACAAGAATTTGTACATAAGGTCAATAAAAGTAATGAGTTTTATACTAAAAACTACATAAAACTAAATAACTATTTTATTTTTACAGTTATACAATGGTGTCATTGTAATATTCATCTTTACTATAGTAGGCTTTATTTATGAGTAAGTTTTTTACAGTCGATTTAAATTTGTTAAACTCTAGTATTTTTATTGATTCCGGTAGTTTTTTGAACATTCTGTATTTTATAAACGAATACCACATAACGAATTATAGAGGGTGGCCCAACTAAGAGTTCCCACCCAGGTTATTTTGAAAACAAATAATTTTCGAAAAAAAACCCTGAAATCGGTCAATTTTTATTTGGTGGGGGACCAATTTTTATGGTAACGCAAGGGACAACCCCTCACCCAGTTATGCAGGGTAACTACCCCTTCAGAAATCTTAAATAGCAATAGTGTTGTAGTGATACATCATTGGAAAGCTCCTACTATTCTATATACAGCTGTCATATTTTTTTTTTATTTGATGGAATATTTAAGAAGTTATAGCATTTTCACGTTAGACATGTAAAACGCGTTTTTAACAGATAAGATGGGGTAAAAAGGCGTTTAAAGCTTGATTTTGTTAAAAGCTACAATAAAAATAAATACAACCATACATTGGTCCCCCACTAAATAACCATTGATCAGTTTCAGGCTATTTCATAAAAATTACTTGTTTTCAAAATAACAGGGGTGGGAACTAAAAGTATTTTGAAAAAAGACTCTGAAACCGGTCAATCTTTATTAGATGGGGAATCAAAGTATGGTTGTAATAATTTTTAACAAAATCAAGCCAATGTCACCTGTTTACATGTCTAATGTGAAAATGCTATAACTTCTCAAATATTCCATAAAATTAAAAAAAAAATATGAGAACTGTATGGAGAATAGTAGGAGCTTTACAATGATGTATCACTTGACCCCTATTGCCATTTAAGATTTCTGAAGTGGTAGTTTCCCTACATAACTGGGTGAGGGGTTGTCTCTTGCGTTAACATAAAAATTGGTCCCCCGCTAAATAAAAGTTGACCGGTTTCAGGGTTTTTTCAAAAATTAATTGTTTTCAAAATAACCTGGGTGGGAACTCTTAGTTGGGTCACCCTGTATGTATACCTACTATATTCCGAATTGGGCTAGTAAAGCGTCCTCATAGTAATGAAATGTTTAATGACCAAAACCCGATTATTTAGTCTGTTTTTCTAAGCTTGATAAAGACGAAAGATTTCCCAATTCGTGGATTGGTACTTTCGGCCCTGTTGGTTGGCCTTCGCGATCTCCATGTCGTACATCTTTGGATTGCTTTCTTTGGGGGTATGGTAAAGGATAGAGTGTATGCATCCCCAACGGAAAATATAGAACATCTTCACCAGAAAATCGAAAACGCACCTGCCTCCATTCCAAAACAGACTATCCGATTAGTAATAAGTGAAGTAAACATGAGGACTACTCTTTGTATTATACTGCATTTACACACTCGCACTCGCCATTAGCCTCGTCAATCGCCAAAAGATTCGACGGAACATTCGCGTCAGTTTGCTGAAACGAATGACCGCTTACATACTGGCGAAGTGTTTCGACGAGTGTCTCGCGCGAATGTAAGGAGAATATTCAGTGGTCTATCAATTGGTACTAATGAAAGACCTAGACCTAAACTGATCGTCCACGATTATTCATTTTTTGAATTATCTCTCATTTGCAGGGCCAATCTTGATTTTAATCCGCGTATAAAAGTATCCGCTCCTTCTAAACTCAACGCGAATGTGTAAGCGGTCCACACAAAGTTCGCCTCGTCACTCGTAGTTCCTTTGACTCGTGCCGGAAAAACCGCTTCCAAGGCGAGCGCCACGAATAGCGAGGCGAGTCGCGAGGCGAATGACGAGCGTACCGCTTACATATTAGCTTCGTTACTCGCCTCGCGATTCGCCTCGCCACTCGCGCGAATGTGTAAATGCGGTATTACAAATACTAACCTTCAATTGGAGCAATTTATTAAATAACAAGTGCTGTCTTTGTATTGTAACATTTCATTTTAACAGTCTTCTTCTGTATTTCCTGTTATCAAGTTTTAAGTTCGATTATTTGGTTGCCTAGGTTTAACCTTGTTGTTTTGAAAATTTTGAGTTTAGAAATTTTGAAGGTCGCTCGATTCGGAATTTTTCGAAACCGGCCAGATGTGTTGGTTGGAACGCCGGATTATTCTTGAATTTCCAGGAGTGTAGCGTGGTTCTTGAAAACGGCGTAATAATCGAAGATTTGTATTCGCCAATTTTCACTTTTGTATCCAGGCTGTGTAGTTCTAGTAATTTCTCTGTTTTACCTTCAATTACTCAAGAATGTAAGTAAATTTAATTCTGATCTTTCCTTTTCTATAATATTCTGGTGTTATGAATTTTTAGTGTGATCGCCTAACTATCAACGGTTGGGAGTATATCTGCTTGGACTAGAACCATCCAAGAGAGGTAAGGTATTTTCTGTCGCAATTTCTTTCTCTACAATTTTAAAATATTATAGGGTTTATATTGTTTCTTCAAAGTCTAAATTACTTAAGAAAATAATGTAACAAAATTAATTCCAAATTTATTAAGTAAACAAAAATACACCATTCGTTATTGAAATTTAAAACAGGCTTTAAATAATGATTTAAAAATACAAAAGATTCATCGAGTTTTAAAGTTTTTTTCAAAATGATTGGCTTAAAGAGTATATTGACAAACACCAAAATGAGAATGGCTTCAAAAAATTAATTTGAAACTCAATTTTTTTAAGCTAATAGCATTTTCGGAAAAACAATGGAAAATGTTGACAAACGAAAAGATATTAAGTTGGTGACTCACTGGAATGATATTGGAATGGCATCTGCGGAGGCATCGAAGACACCAATCAAGCCAACACCCTTTGGGAAAGAAGTCTGGAGCAACTCGGACCAAGCATCTGAGACACCTTTCAATGCAACACCCTTTGGGGAAGAAGTTTGGAGGGACTCGGACGAAGCATCGGAGACACCTATCAAGGCAGCACCCTTTGGGGAAGAAGTCTGGAGCGACTCGGACTAGTTTAGCATTAGTTTTTAATTCGTTTTAATTAGTTTTTAATTTGTTTTAATTAGTTTTTAACTAGATTTAATAAAGTTTTAATTTAATTTTATAAATTTTATTTAAAAATCCCTGAAAATATTTATCACCTAAAAAGTAGGCGTGTGTTCTGTTAATTTTAAAGTATATCAAATAAAATGTTGGGCTCACATATCGAATACATGCGCTATTAGATCGTAGAGGGCAGCACTAGATTGATTCATTTTTTTGCATAATCAGTGGAGGGTTAACCAATTAAAGTTTATCAAACAAAATAAAGATTGGGTTGATGTGCTATCGAATACTTGCGCTATTAGATCGTAGAGGGCAGCACTTGATTAATTCATGTCTACTTAATAAGCGGAGAGTTAATCAATCAGATACACTGGATGGGAGCATTTATTAGGAATATGGCCGAAATTATTGAGGGAGAATCTGGATGAGGAGGATTAGCCAATCAGAGAAACAGGAGATAAAAAAATGAGAAAATAATAAAAATTCCATTTCATATATGTATACGCAAGATGAATAATTCACAATTATTGGAATGAAGATTTTTAATATGTCCCGATTAATAATAATATGTATTCAACATTACAAATTATTAAAAAATGTTGATTTTTTTACATTATTTTGAGATGTATAGATTTTACACATGGCTGCAAAGTTCAATGAAATATTTTTGCTGATTAAGTTGTAAAATTACCTCAGCACTTTAAAACATTGAAAGTTAAGTTATATTATTTTGAGGTGGGTACATTTTATTGTCACCTAATACCTAATATATGATCAATGCTGATTAAGAATTGGATTGTCTCTTTTTTTTATTTAGTGAAATTATCAATAGTAATACCATGAGTAGGTTGAAAACCGCTATAATTCTGTCAATTTATTGACAAATGAAATTGTGTTTCTAAAAAGCAACACAATTGAATTGGCAAAAAAGCGACAGAATTATTATAGTGATTTCAACCTACGAATTGTATTTGGATAGATTATTTCAACCCTTATTTCTGCATAACACAAATAAATTTTGTAAATTTTAACGTCAGTCTATACTTAAAATGTGAAATTTAAACACATGTCATGTAAACGTCAAAACGTTTGACTAGGTAATTTTGGTAGGACCCTAATTATCACGATAACCCAATGGCAAATGGACCAATCAGAACGCTTGTCAGGATGAAGGCATGAAATAGTCACACTTACAAATTAATTTAATTAACCAAAATATGTTTTTATTTTATTTTAACTTTCCGTATGACCTTGTTTAAAAATATGGTTAAGATTACTAAAGTGACCTGCAAAATTTATCGTTTTAAAAACTCAGCAAGTCTGGGTGTTATCATTTACAAATCTTCTAAGAAAACTGAGATATGGTAAAAGTAACTAGCATCTAAATGAATTTTTACTTAGTTATTCGAAAACTATGGAAGGTTTCAAAGGTCTATGTTTTGAGTGCGTAGAAGAGTTTATGGTGGGTGTAAGGGAAAGGTTGGAGCCTCCGTTCAATGTAAGTAAAAAATTTTATATTTTTTATTAAATTTTCAATTTTTTTTGCTATTAGTATATGTTATTAAGAATGACAACATTCCCACGACCTAATTTATTTAATTTATTTAGGGTTGTTAATGGCGAATTAGGAGTCTGAGAACGGAGGTACTCCATATATTTTTAAAATTCAGTTCTCCTTTTATACTTGGTAGGTATTATATTAAATGACTTTTTTATTATTAATAGTTTTCTGTTTACTTATAGGAGCCGCCCAGAACGGTGAGCGTCCACAATCAACAGGGGTCGGCTACCTTTTGCGGACGGCGAGCCATTTTGAAAAAATAAAAATTAAAATTTTTTTAATTCATGTCCGTGAATTATTAAAATTAAATAAAAATTCGTAGCTTCTTCGGACAATCTTCGTTAAAAACAATTATTAATATGCCAACATTTCGAACCTGAGGTGGGATTTTGTTTCTATCTTGATATTTATCAAGCTTGATAAAACTCAATAGGGGGTTATTCTCGAATCACACGACACGATATCGTATACGATGACTTTTATCATTCTATCCTTGTCATTCAAATGCAAATATAAGATGAGTCTGTCCTTGTCATGTCGTGTCGTGTGATTCGAAAATAACCCGTCTATTGAGTTTTATCAAGCTTGATAAATATCAAGATAGAAACAAAAGGGAGCTACAGCTCTTTACAGGTGTTGTTAAAAAGTAGGTTTTTGCTCGTTTATTTCAAAACAAATTGGAGTAGAGATTTGAAATTTGGTGTGAATCATAATACAACTATGATACATTTTTGTGAATTTTTTTAAATCTTTTGCTTACTTTTAAAGAGTAGATTCGGGGAGAGTTGAGGTTAAAAATTATCAAAACTTCTTTGTAGTTAACTTTTACAACATTTTTTTCTTCAAATTAATGTTCCCCATTTAATACTTAACAAAAAAGGTACTCTTATTTAAAGTCGGTAGAATGCGGCGTTTTCGAAGAAAATGCATTTTATTATTTTATTGATGGTCAACACAATTTAAATTTAAAAAAATCATTTTAGCCATGGATTATTTTATTTTATTGTATTACCCAAAACTGTTTAAGAAATTGAGAAAATACGATGTGCATTTTTCGCCCTTAAATTAATTTATATGTATAAGTTTATATTAAGTCCTAATATTACTTGTTATTGTATATTGTATTACTGTTTGTGCTCATTAGGAAGACCAGCAAAATTACCCTGTGTAATTAGCTGATCAAGAACCAATTTGGTCGTTTATATATATATATATATATTTCTATATTACATGTACTGCGAATATAGTAATTATAAATTATGTGATTTATATGTTTTCTGGCCAATAAATGATATTATTATTTTTTTTAGGGCGACGTTGGAGCATCTCGAGCTTATCCAGTGATACTACTCCTAGTCATACATCCCAGACCCTTCCCTTAGGATGAGGTGTCTGAGGGGGAAGTTAAAGGCTGACTTCATATTTCGGTTCATGTTTTCGGAGAATGTGTAATGATCCAACTAATACATATTTCTGCATTTGGGTAAGTATTTCAGATGTTTTGTGTTCATCTATGTCCTTGATTTTTTGCAGGTTCCTTAAGATATCTTGATGCATACCACCAAGTACACCGATAATCAATTTGATAAATTTGATGTTATATTCCGTATATGTTTTCTTCAATTCAAACATAAAACATAAGGTCAGTATACTTGTCAATTTTTTCTTGTTGCTTTGTCATTATATTAGTTTCAGACGGACAGCTCATTTCTATTACATACATTTGTTTAGCTTGATGGTCCAGAACTACTAAATCAGGTTTGTTAGCTTTAATGAGAGATGTTGTACTAAAAGGGAAATTCCAAAAGATTTTATAGTTATCGTTTACACTCCATGATTCAGTATCATTATTAACATAATGTAGTGTTAGCTCTTCATCAAAACCACACAATTTCCGTAAATGATAATAAACCACTCTAAGTGCTGTATCATGGCTGGTTATATACATATTGGGCGCATATTTCGAACAGGCGGCAAGAAGATGCATTGTTGTCTCATCATACGCTTTGCAAGGTCTGCATACGCTATTTAGTGTGGTAATACCGATAACGTTCTTCCTATAGGATAAACAGTTAAACACACCATCTTGAACCGCTGTGATATATCCCTCAGTTTCAGATTTTAAGCTATTTGCCTGAAGAAATGCATAAGTCAGTCTAGTCGATAGTTCTAATGTTTTTAAATTTTTAGGGTATTGCCCATGTAGTGGCTTCGTTTCATACTCTACACGTAACTTTTCTAGAAAACCCGATTTTAGTCTTGATTTAAGATCTTTAGGCTGAAGTTTACATTATTATTATTTTTTTTTCACAGCTGCTGCTGGTGCTACTACTAAAGCGGAATCATTTCAAGCTTTAGAGTTTACACTGTTGACAAAAAGGTGCGTACAATATGACATGAATCTATAATGACAGATTTTTGAATTTTGGTAAGTATATGTTCTTGAAGATCTAGTATTTTAAGACATTCTTTTAAATTTTGAGGTACAACTCCTGTGGCAGATATTATGACGGGAATAGTCCTGACTTCTGCTTGGTTCCAAAGACGTTTGATTTCCTCAGCTAAAGGTAAGTATTTGTTTATTTTCTCCGCGTATGCTTTATCAAGGTTGTTTGAATTAACCACAGATACGTCCAACAGGTAAGTGATTCTAGTGTTTTTTTTTTGGTCAGTATTATATCTGGTCTGTTGCTGGTGTTTGCTTGTCTGATAGGACTGATCTATCCCAGAGTATTGTATATTCTTCACTCTCTAATACGTTTTCTGGCTCATATGAATAGTATGCAACACAATTTTCTGTAAACCCATATTTCTTTTTTAGCTCAAGTTGTATAATTTTCGCCACTTGATTGTGGCGTTTGAGATATTCTGTATTGGCAAGTTGTGGACAGGAACTTATTATATGGTCAACATTTTCATTTGGTTTTTTACATTTTCTGCATATGTCTGTAAATTTATTGTCTTTAATAATATATTTTTGGTAGTTGCGAGTATTTATAACTTGGTCCTGAATGGCCATCATAAAACCTTCAGCCTCTGCAAACAATTCTCCATTTCTTGGCCAATAGTTCGATGAGCTTTTATCGACATTTTCTTGGTTTAAATGGTTGTAGAGTCTGCCATGAAGTTTCTTTTTGGACCATTCCTCTTCACTTCTACCTATCATAATTTCAGGTTCAAATTCTTTGTTTTTTAGATTTAATGGAGTATATTCATCTGAGGAACATATTACCTGTAGGAGGTAAGAGTCATTTTCATAGAAATATTCCCTTAAGGATTTTAATTGCTTGTTCAGATCGTCGTTTAGATTGCACAAGCCTCTTCCTCCCATTTTTCTTGGCAATATTATTATTTTTTTTTTTTCATAGATTGGTAAGTATCGAATCTAGTTTTATTAATAGATGCACGCGGCTTATGATGGAGCTGAGCGTAATCTATGTTGGGTAAGTAAACTTTAAATATATTGTGCAGATGTTATTACTGATTCAATGTCTTTCGAACCAGGTTACAAGTGTCCAGAATTGTTGATTATTATTATTATTATTATTATTATTATTATTATCTTCTTTTCACAGGTTCTCCTGGTGGCAGCAGCTGTCTAGCACGGTGCGAACACAAGTGCCTAAGCGTTTTTATGTTGTTGGTAGGTATTAAGCGAATTCAAATGATGGATTAACGGACAATAGTTTTCGGACTATACGACATGTGTCTAGTATTACAGATTTTTGCATGTCTATGTACATTCTTGGTGGAAGATTTAGTATTTTTAGGCTTTCGTGTAGTTTGCTTGGGATCTCTCCAGTTGCTCCTAGGATTATTGGAACGACGATGACTTTCTCCTGCTTCCATATCTCCTTAATTTCGTATGCTAGTGGTAAGTATTTCTGGATTTTTTCACTATGTTTCTGTTTTAGGTTTAAAGCTGATGGGATTGATATATCTATGAGATATGTGGTTTTATTTATCTTATCAATATAGATAACATCTGGTCTATTATGTTGAACTGTGTGGTCAGTTAGAATCGGTCGATCCCAGTAGAGTTTACCTTCTTGTGTTTCGAGTATGTCGTCTGGATGATACTGATAGTATGGTAAGAACGTATTTTTAGCCCCAATGCGGACTGCAAATCGTTGGTGTACTTGTTTCGCGACGTTGTTATGTCTTTGTGTGTATTCATTTGCAGCTAGTGTCTTACATCCACTAATGATGTGCTCTATATTTTCTGAGCGTTCATTACATAGTCGACATTTATCGTTTGAGACTAAGGGGTCCTTTATTATATGTTTCCGGTAATTCAAAGTAGCTATAACTTGATCCTGAATGGCTATCATGAACCCCTCTGTTTCAGGATATATATTTCCATTGCGTAGCCACTGTGAAGAAGCATTGGTGTCAATGTGGCTTTGTGATAGATTTCCTATATATCTTCCATGTAGCTCTTTACTTTTCCAAATCTCAATTTTTTTATCATTGGTTGTTGAGTTGCTGAGTGGATCAAAATTACTATTTGAAAGTTTCAGTGGTGTATAGTCTTTATCTGCTTTTACTACAGCTTCATGAATAGTACTGCCTTTTATTATTATTATTATTATTATTATTATTATTATTATTATTATTATTTTCTTTTTCACAGCATTAAACTGGTATTAAAATATAAGTGGAAATAATATTCAAACTTAAATTTTTATTCTGCTAGGAATTTTCGGACGATATGACATGTATCTATTATGACGGACTTTTGTATTTTTATTAGACTAGGTTCTTTTATTTCTAACTTTCTTAAATTTTTTTTAAGGTTTTTAGGTATTATTCCTGTCGCTAATATTATGATGGGGACGACTTTTACAATATTTTGGTTCCATAGTCGTCTTATTTCTTCACATAGAGGTACGTATTTATTAACATTTTCTTCGTAGGCTTTATTTAAGTTGTTCGAATTAACTACAGAAACATCAATGAGGTAAGTAAGCTTTTTATCCTTTATGGTTAGTATTATATCTGGTCTATTTGCAGTTACTGGTTTATCCGATATCATCGATATATCCCAGTGAATTGTACATTTATTATTATCCAAAACAATCTTGGGTGAGTATTTGTAGTACGGTTCATTATCTTGAACCCAAATTTCTTTTTTAGCTCTATATGAATGATTTTTGCTACTTGGTTTTGCCTGCATAAGTACTGTGAATTTGCAAGGTAGGGGCATGAGCTTATTATGTGATCTATGTTCTCATTTGGACTTTTACACTTTCTACATATGTCTTCAACTTGGTTTTCTTTTATAATATATTTTTGATAGTTTCTAGTGTTTATGACTTGGTCTTGAATTGCGACCATGAAGCAAACAAATCTCCTCTCGTTAACCAATAGTTCGACGAGGTTTTATCGACATGTTCTTGGCTAAGATGGTGGTAATGTCTGCCATGGAGTTCTTTTCTAGCCCATTTTTCCTCTAATCCTTCTGTATTTTCTTCTTTATGTTTGTTTCTATTTCTTAATTCTAGTGGCGAGTAATTGTCAGCTACGCATATTGTTTGTAGGAGTTCAGAGTCGCTGTTGTGGAAATGTTCTCTTAGACTTTTTATCTGTGTCTTAAGTTGATTGGATAAGTCTATTATTCCTCGTCCGCCTGATTTTCTGGGTAGTACAAATCTTTCCACTGATGATCTTGGGTGGTGGGATCCGTGTTTTGTTAAAATTGTTCTGATCTTTCTCTGGGCATTTTCAATATCAGTCTTCGGCCAGTGAATAACTCCAAAAGAGTATTGTAAATATAACATGTATTACATCTCCAGTTTTATTAATCTTTTGATTTTTTTTAATTTTTATGTTAGGAATAAAATAATTTACTTTGTAGTTGATTTAAACAAGTAAAAATAGTTTAGTTTTCTTTATGATAAAATTTTGTTTCTCACGAGTGTTTTGTTTATGTCTGGGGTATTAAGTACTGTAACCCTTGTTATTCTTTGGATTAAGTGTGGACAAATTTATTGCCTACCAACGGATGGAGGGTAAAACTGCTAAGTCAGGTCAACTAAGCAAGACATAAACTAAACACTTAAGTAGTTTTAATACATTTCAATTAAATAATATTTTATTATTTATTTAAATTTTATATTTTTAATGTCAAAATTAGTGTTTGACAGATATTTCTATTATTGTAAATTGTCAGATTTTACTTGTTTAATCATCGTTTAAGAAAAAGCAAATTATTTTATTCAAAGTTAGAGATTAAGAGTAGGTTACCAAATTCACCCCGAGCTTAGGGATGAATTTGGTTTGCCCTACTTTATTATAAGAACCAATAAGAGGCTTTGATTGGCGTCTTTACTTAAGTAAGTTATGACGTATAAGGGACGCCAAGCAAAGTCTATAAATTGTAAAGAAACTTTTAAATCATTGAATTCCATAATGTTCTGATCTAGAGTAATGTTTGTTCTTAACTCTGATCAGTCAAGTTCATTTTAGTTTGTTCGTGACGCGTTTTTTTTTCACTTTATTGTCATTATAAGTTTATTTGATTTTATTCACAAAGTTAGTAATTTTTCATTTTTATTTTGTTCGTTTATCGTGTGATTTGTGGAATGTTTTAAGGTTTCTATTGGTTCTTAAATAAGTTGTATTTTATTTGAAATTTATGTTGAAATTATATTTAACATTTTAATTTGTAAAGATTATTTTTTTTCATTAGTATTTCTTTTTATTATTTTTCAGTGAATGTCTTTATTTGTAATTGTTTTTTTGTCATTTACTTTTATCTTAATATTAACATTTTTTTAATATATTTAATATTAATTATTAATTAAATAAAAGATTTACAGTATGTTAGAATTGGTACAGCGTATGCATTAATTGCCTTTGCAAGATTTCGTCCATTTAGACCAGACTTACTCAATTTGGTGACTCGGTTTTGAAATATTGTTAAAAGGTCAGATCTTGTTTGTTTGTGGGTAATGTCTCTAAGTTGCTGGAATCCCAGATACTTATAACTTTCTCCCTCTTTGAGAGCACTTATTCCCTCAATTGTATTGTCATGGTTCTTAATATTTCCTCTTATTATGCTGGTTGTTTTACATTTTTTTAATCCAAATGTCATTTTTATATCTGTACTAAAGCTTTTTGTTATCTCAGTTAAATGTTGCATGTGATTGGTGGTGGCTGCATATAATTTGATATCTTCTATGTACATCAGGTGTGATAATGTGTAAGTGTTTGTGTCAGTTTTAATTTTGAACCCATATTGAGATTTATTATTATTATAGATAGAAAAAGAATATTTTTTAAAGTTGGTTGAACCAGGTGTTTGATTTGAGTTACTTTTACTATAAAACCAATTATCAACAAATTAAGCGCTGTCCTATGGGTGCTCATTTGAGTCCAATAGTTAGGAGCTCATGGATGAAATCTTTGGGAAACTTTGGATAAACTGGGTGGGGACATTAAATTTTTTGTATTTGTATGATGGGCTAACCATTGTACCTAATGATAAAGTGGTTGTAATATTAGACACCTTTAATTCAATCGACGTGGATATACAATTCACTTTAGAAAAAGAATCGAATGAAATATTCCATATTTGGTTTTATTAATCATTTGAGACAAAAATAATAAGCTAATTACTAATTTATATAAAAAACCATCCGATTCGGAGGTGATGTTGAATTTTTGCTCTAATCACCCTTTAACGCAGAAGTTGAACATTATCCATAAAATTTAGAGAGAATTTATAAATTATCAGATAAACAATTTCACAACGAGAATAAACAAAATATATTTATTACTTTAAGATTTAATAGTTACCCAGTTGGTTTTATTAATAAGGTTTTTAACCAATTTTCTGTGAATTTAAATAGAGGCCACCCTGAAAGAGTTAATGATAATCCAACAACATTCTATAAAATACCATACATCGCGGAGTTATCACATAAAATAAAAAAGTTTTAAAAAAGGATTGTGCAGATATTGCTTTTATAATATCCTGGAAAATAAGAATATTTTTACGAAACTAAAATCTAAATTACCTAAAGAAACTCAAAAAAATGTTGTATATCAAATAAACTGTAAAAATTGCGATAAGCTGTATGTAGGACAAACAAAACAGTTCATAAAATAAAGTGTATAAAATCATAGGTACCATTGTAATGTAAAGAATAGTACAAAATTAAATAAAACAGCTTTAAGTTTGTAACGTTTCCGCCTTTAGTCCCGTTCGTTCTGGGTTTATTCGAATTTTCTCGTAACTGGTCGGCCGTGACGTGAAGCGCGTTTCGAAAAATTTGCAGAAATCGCGCAAGCAGACTGCACTTCTTCTGAGACCGTCCGAGTACCCAGTGCGTGTGGTTTGGTTACGTCTTTTGATCCGTCAACGATCAGTTCCGCCATTACACACGTTTTATAAAACTGTAAGTACTGCTTTGAAGAAAATACTATCTTGTATAATCCGCATGTCCTGCTTGCTTTTTTAATATTTTGTACATTAATAAAAAGATCATACTCGTGCCCCGTAGTCACGCCGCGCCGTCCCGTTTGAGGGAATCTCCGTCCGAAGCCCCGCGGCCCCTCAAAACGTTCCCGTTTAAATTCTTTGCTTTCTTTATTCAGTTAATTGGCCCCGTTCCCCATTTAGTTCTCCCCACTCAATTGTTTTATTAGCCGATTTTTAGTTGTGTTGCGAACACCGCCTCATTTGCATATTCAATTCCCACGTGCGACTATACCGGGTGTCCGCTCCGTCGTCCTTCGTGGCCAACACCGGGTGGCTCCCGTGTTCGTTGCACGGCTTTAATTTCCTGTGCAGTTTAAAGTTAGTTTCGCCCTGGTCCCGGTTTAAAGCCCTGCTACACCAGTAGAGGAAAAGGGTGCATCCTGGATCCTCCCCCTTCTCCTACCTTTTTCCATAAGCCACCATTATCCCCACTCCGCCTACCAAGATTTCACTCCCCAACCACTTTCCTCCTTACTCCCCCCACCACTTCCCTTCAAGGTCAAGGTCAAATTAGAGGTCAAGTTTAAGGTCAAATTAAAGGTCAAGGGCAATTTAGAGGTCAAGGTTAAATTCAATCATAAAATAATAATAATTAGATGTTAAGGTCAAATTCAATTTTAAGGTCAAAGTTCAATTAGAGGTCAAGGTCAAATTATTGGTCAAAGTCAAACTAGAGGTCAAGGTCAAATTAAAGGTATCGGTCAAATAAGTGGTCAATGTCAAATTATAAAGGTCAAGGATAAATTCAATCATAAGGTATCAGGATTAAAGAACACCTTTTGTCAAAAAATAAACCCAATAATGATGATTCAATCTTTGGGGTACACTTGAGGGTACACAACCACAACTTTGATCCTATGAATGTCAAACTGTTACAACAGCTTAATGCGGGTCCACTAATGGACATTTGGGAGGAGTTAGAAATTTTTAAAGGCAGTATAAAAAATAAGAATTTGTTAAATACTTATTTGAATGATATTTTTACTTCGAATATTAACATATTACCAACAGAAATAAGTAATGCGATTTGTAATGCTAAATATTGATTAGTCAACTTAATATACACCTAAGTTTTGACGTTTTCACGGATGTCCAACAGAGGACTCTACGGTACGCCGAACTTGGTAGCGCTAGTGCGGCTTGCGTTGATCGTCCTGTTCATCACAAAATGTCGGCGGCGTAAACCATTCTTTTGTATTTCTTTTCTTGTATTTATTTAAATCGTAAGTTGGTTTCATTTTTGCTCCACTTCCAGTGTAACGATATCTCCCTTCTGTTACAGGCGACTGGTGGTCTCAAAGGTTTTAAAGTGTTGTTAATTTGTGCACAATTGTCCCTCTTGTATTGTTCAACCTCATGGCAATTTAATATTGTATAAAATGTATTAGTAATAATGATACCTTTCGCGAGCAAAGCGTATGTGGCTGGTTCTTCATAAATTGTTATCGCTCTTTTCATTCGTATAGTTCCAGTAAGTAATTTTTTCATTTTAGAAATTGCATTACTATGTGCTACGTTTTTAGATTTTAAAAAATTATATATTCTCTGAAGATGAAGGTTTACTTCGAAATATATAAGAATAAAGTTTTTAAAATTGTGTAACAATTTTATTATTTTTGAGTACGTATGGTATAATAGGCAACAACTACCTTATTTAATTATGGTTCACCATACTAATGGATATTTTCGTCAAGAAAAAAAAAAAAAAAAAAAAAAATAAGGTAAAGGTTTAATTAGATGTCAAGTTTAAATTCAATATTAAGGTCAAAGCTTAATTAGAGGTCAAGGTCAAATTAAAGATCAAGGTCAAATTATAAGTCAAGAATGATGAAATTGCTTTTGATGCATTTTCTACATATGCATTGTTTAAAAGTTAATCATTATTTGCTATTTATAGCCGTTATATTTTTTAGCCGCTTATTTTACTGTTTCGCTTTATGCGGATAACATTAATTTTTGATATTAGTGATATTGTGTATACGTCATTGGTGGTAAGTTTATGTTCAGTAATTCATTTAATTTTTTAATATCAGTAATTCATTGTTTTTAATTTTGTTATAGATGTTTGTTTGTAATTGCGGTCGCAATTTTACGAGAAATTATAATTTAAAGCGACACAAACTTGAGATTCACAAAGTTGATAGTAATGTAAGTGATAGTAAGAGAAAGGATGCTGACGATAAAGTAAGAAATTCTTTGAAAAAAAATAAGTTGCGGTGTAATATTTTACAAGTAAGCAGAATTATGCCGCACATCCAAAATCATTGAACCGTTTGAATCAAAACATGATGATGGTATAGTCTTAGTCAATAGATCTTTTAGAAATCGAATTGCCACATTTAGACTTCTACCGAACTCAAATAATATCACAGACGTACCATCATTTCTGGAGAATCAAAAGAAGAAAGTAATCAGTTTATTGTTAAATCAAAGCGGTTCTTTCAAGTTTAATTTGGAAATTTTTGGAAATTATATTAAACCGGGGAGCGAAGAATATTTGGCCACCGACTTAAAAAATCATAGTACCAAATTTCAAATTATTGTCACATCATCAGACATAAGTGATGTATATGATTTACTCGTTTCAAAATTAATAGCAAAATCTGAAGAATTTCAGGAACGAGATAGTGGATGGACTTTAGTATCAGTTGCGTATTTGCAAGTAAATATTAATAAATATGACCCTCTTCATGGATCCTCGTTTCTGGAATTACCTAAAGAAATAAGCCTCAAAAAAGCATGTATCAATATTCATAATACCGACAGAGCATGCTTTGCTTGGAGTGTTGTGGCAGCTTTTCATCCTGTTGCTACTAACTCAAACAGAACTAGTAGATAACTAGTGGATAACCACATTATAGTAATGTTTTAAATTTAAATAACATCGAATTTCCTATTTCATTTAAAGAAATTTCAAAATTTGAAAATTTAAATCAAATTTCAATTAATGTGTATGGTTTGGAGTTTTTCAAAAACAAATGGAATGTTGTCAGACCACTTTATTTAACAAAAATGAAGCAAGATCGGCATGTAAACCTCTTGGTAATTGAAGGTCAAGATTCTCACTATGTTTTAATAAAAGATATGTCGAAATTAGTCAGAGATCAGCTGACACGCAAACATGATAAATTATATTTATGTGATGGTTGTTTAACCTTTTTCCGTAGTAGAGAAAAATTAAACTGCCACTCACAATTTGATTGTAATCATATATGTACATTGCTACCAACTGTGGAAATGATTAAAACCAAGTCTGGTGATGAAAAGCCTTGAAATATTCTCGAATTTCAAAATTTTTCAAATAAGTTGAATATTCCTTTTGTCGTATATGCTGACTTTGAATCGCTACTTGTAAATATTGCAAATGAAGCGATATTAGCTTATGAAAACGATAAATTGTCAAAATATACAATTCAATACCTTCCTGAAGTATTTCTTAGAAAAATGGATGGTTTAAAATTGGAAGCAGTTTGGTTATTTCTACCAGAAAAGTTTAAGCAAGAAAAATGTTTTCTGGAGCGTTTACCGTGTCGAAAACACTATAATTTACCAAATCAGAGGACTCACATTGATGGACCACCTTTACCGATTTACTGTTGTTATGAATCTAAAAATGAAAATAATAAGATAAAATAAAACTACAAAATATAAATCTATTTTTTTATTAAAATGTACTTGAAAACTACATTTTATATAATATTATTTTTATCTATCCAGCTATTGTGGGATTTATCAAAACCAAGCCACTTGACAAATACTTTATTTCCTTTCTTGCGTAAAATTTTTTCAACAAGGTATACATCTTCAAATCTGGCTTTTTGGAGTTCTTCGTTTTAAAATTTCTGCGTTCTCTCGATACTGATAAAATCCAATTTCTGTAAGGGAGCCCATAACCTTCTTTAGATAAACGTATTTTCGTTGATTTAATGATTTTGAGTAAATATAAATGTTTTGAAACTTCATTCCATTCTTATCAAACAGCAAACTTAACATGAGATTAGTTTTACCGCAATTTGAAGGACCACATATTACGGATCTAATAGAATTGGGTAATAATGGGCCGTGTTTTTTCTTAATAAATGTATGACCGCTTCCAATAATATTATCCAGATTGACTACGGGAAGTGACTCCTTCTGTTTAACTGTCCGCGTTGTACTGATTAGTTTATTTTTATTTCTTGGTATATAGAAGGTAGAGTATAAACAGTTTAAAGCCAATCTACCACGGAGGTGGATTGATGAATACAATCATAAACAAGTTACCATTTGAACTGCACCTTCCTGGTTATCAGTATTGTGGTCCTGGTACTAAATTAGAAGATCGAATAAAACGTGGCGATTCCGGTATAAACCCGTTGGATTCTGCTTGTAAAGATCACGACATTGCATATTCTGAAAATACGGATTTGTCTGAACGTCATAAAGCCGATAAAGCAGCTTGGACGAGATTTAAAACCAGAGACGCAAAGTTCGGTGAAAAACTGCCGCATTAGCAATCACCGCAGCCATGAAATTGAAATGAAAAATGGGTATGGGTTTTAAAAAGGCGCGGAGCAAGAAAGTTGCGCTAAGAAGTGGTGTGGTAATAAAAGCAAAAAACGTGTTAAACGGATTCAAGAAGAAATTTAAAAATTTTGAAAATAATCAAAAACTTTTAAGGGAAGGGCATTGGGTAGTTTGGTCGGGGGATCAGCTGCAATTACTAAAGCGGTCAACGATTCAAAAGCAGCTTCTAAAAAGTTGGAAGAAGCTCAACGACACAACAAAACTATGAAAGCTATTGCTTTAGGATAACAAGGGAGAGGTCTGTACTTAAAGCCCTATCGAAAAGGTCTTGAACTCTACATTCATAATCAAAAAAACTTTTAAAAGAGCTACCTCGAAAACCTTTAACAGATTTGGAAATTATCGCCTTTTTAAATAAATATCCAGTTAAAAATTTTAGAGGAATTTTTATGAGAAATACTTTACCACATAAACCACTGAGAAATGAGTGTGCAATTGTAAATTTGGATACAATCAGTGGGGAAAAAACACATTGGGTAGCTTACAGGAAAAGTGGCAATAGTATCTCTTATTTTGATAATTTTGGGGATTTGCAACCACCTCCTTCAAAAATATTTTCGTGGCAGCAAAATAAAATATAATTATAATAGATTTCAAAAATTTAACACTTACGATTGTGGACACCTGTGTCTAGAATTTTTGTTATTTTCAAAATAATAATAAAAGAGTGTGAATAATTGTTCCAATGCCCAGTTATGTCTCAGACGTTTACCTTACAAGGTAACACTTCTACACTAAGTGTTAATTATTTTCCAACGATTGATTTGAAGCCTGGTGCGCGGTACAGTCTTGGACTTATTGGATTTCATACATATAATTCTGTTCCCAATATTGAGACCGGATGTAACAAGTTCTACTTTGACAAATATGTAATTACAATTCCAACAAGATCCTATGAGATTGGTGATATTGAGAAATATCTTCAGAAATCGTTGCAATCATTTTTACCAGCGAATCAATCAAGAATTGATCCTGAAAAAATTATAAGTTTGAAACCTAATAATAACACTTTAAAGTGTGAAATATATCTGCATTTAGTTTAAATTTTAATTCAAAAGATTCAATTGGAAAGTTGTTAGGGTTCTTGGGTACATTTCTTTTATTACCCGGTAAAGTTAACGACTCTGACTTACCAGTTCAAATTATCAAAGTGTCAAGTGTAAGAGTTGAATGCAATATCATAAGTGGAGCGTACTATAATAAGATACCATCTCATACATTATTTGAGTTTTCAATAAACGTTGAACCTGGTTATAAAATTAACATTGAACCTCAAAACATTTTGTATTTTCCAGTAAATACAAAAAGTATTGACAATATAACAATCCGGATATTAGATCAGAACAAGAATCTGGTAAACTTTAGAGGAGAAGAAATAATTGTTAGAGTGGAGCTTAAAAAAATATAAATATGGGTATCAAATTCGATTCGAGTGAATATAAAAGTGGAGCGTATACACCAAGACCCAACATTAAAAAGAATCATCTCAAACTGCTAACATCAAGAAGCGTTAAAAAATTAAAAGCACTCGGTTACAATATTAAAGTTGCAAATATTTGATAATGTAATTTTTGACGAGAACATCAGTAAAGAAGAGTTCCACAGTTATCATCCTCGAACTGAACATTTCGGTAAATGATGAAATGCGAATAGCAATTCAACACCAAGACTTGTACACACTTCCAAGTGAAAGTTTCATTTATATTGAAGGCTCCATCAACAAACCCCCACAAGTTGAAAAAGGTCCCGAAATAGAATTTTAACTAGTTAATAATGCGTTTGCCTTTTTATTTGAGGAAATTCGTTACGAACTAAACGGTATTGAAGTTGATAAAGTTAGAGATCCGGGGGTTACATGTACCATTAAAGGGTACGTATCATTAGGGGAAAGGGAATCAAAATCCTTAAACGTTGCCGGATGGTGTCCATTAAGCGAAATTGTTCAATATCACTTCGAACAAAAAGATAAGTTTTTTGCATGTATCCCTTTAAAAATTTTAATGGGTTTTGCTGAAGATTATCGTAAAATTATTATCAATGCCAAACAGGAATTGGTATTAATTCGGTCCAGAACAGACACAAACGCTTATAAAGGCTCTGAAAATATAAAAATCATTATTTTTAAAATAGAATGGCGTGTTCCCCATCTTATGGTAAACGACGAAGTGAAATTAGAAATGCTAAAGCGACTAAGTCAAGATCGTCCTATTTCAATTCCATTTCGAAAATGGCAGTTAATGGAATTACCCGGATTAAAAAGATCCAATAAAGAGGTTTGGTCCGTCAAAACTTCTACAAATTTAGAAAAACCCGGCTATGTTATAGTAGCCTTTCAATCAAATCGTAAGGATATGGCTAATCAAGATTGCTCTTTATTTGACCATGGATTTATAAGAAATATGAAAGTTTATTTGAATTCTGATTCTTACCCGTACGATAATTTAAACCTCGATATTAACAATGATAGTTATGCAATTGCTTATTATATGTATTCGCAATTTCAATCCAGTTATTATAACCGAATTTATAATGAGCCTCTGTTTGATTATTCAGACTTTAAGGGGCCCATACACTATCGAACATAAAAGACGAGCATGTGCGGGCATACTTGTACGCGCGTCCATGTTCGCCCGTGCGTGGTCAAATTTTTTCAAAAAAGTCCGTCATACATGTTTTCTGTTCCTGCTTGAATTTATGTACGTGGAAACATGAGCGCGCGTACATGTTCGCCTGTCTGTGGCCAAAACCTACGTTTTGCCAGAGACTTGCGACATTGCAGTGTAAAAACTTATTTTAAAATACTCTAAAATATAAGTAACTAAATACGGCGGATCTAAGATGCTACACAAGAGAATTTTTAAGTGAATTCATAGAAATTTACAAATCTTTTGTATGCTTATGGAAATGTATGTCAATGGACTATTTAAATAGGGACTTAAAAAATGAAGCATACAAAACATTATTAGAAAAATTTAAACAAGTAGATCCAAATGCTACAAAAAAAATCAATAGCCTTCGATTTAGTTTTCGTCGAGAAACTAAAAAAATTAACGATTCCAAAAGAGATGACCTGTTATTATTTGTAAAGGATTTTTGTGCCTCTCCAAAAGCCAATTCTTTGCCCATTTTCTTCGAGTTGAAGTTTTTTATTTATTTTATGTTTTTGTTTTTTAGTGCACAAACACACGCCACTGCAATTAAATTTAATTCATCTTCATCCATTGCTGATATTTTTCAAACTAAATATCCACGTACAAGTTCCTGTGTGTGTGGGCAAATGTAAGCTGCGAACATGCACTTCGCGAACTTGTGCGGGCGTGCATGTTCTACCGTGTATGGGGGCCTTTAAGGATCGTATGCTCCACGTTTTCGATTGCTCCAAACAAAGCGAAGCCGTTAGATCATCAACGGTCGACTTAAAAATTGAAATGGAAGCATCTAGAGCTTTTACTGCAAATATGAGAGCATATTGTCTTATTTTAAGCGACACTATTGTCGAATGCATGAATCTTGACACTCCGCGACAGAAATAATAAAAAGAAACACTAAATTTGCATGATAAAATTAAATTGTCAGTTGTTGATTTGAAAATTGAAATGGAATGTGTAGGTGTAGTATTTACTCCGGGGGTGAAAGCCTATTGTCTCATTTTATGTGTCACAGTTATCATGTACACATCTATAAATAGTCGTGTCACGAGTTTAGTTTAATAATCCAAGAAAAAACTGAATTATGAGACGCATTATTATCGATATTCAAGAATTTATGGTAAACCAAAAATTTGAACCGAAAGAATTGGCCATTTGTATAAATGATGGATGCATTGACAAATATATATTCAAATCTTTACAGAAAATTTTAAATCTTGATCAAAATGAACGAAAACAAGTTCATTGGTTAGAAAATAATTATCACGGATTGCGATTTTCGGATGGAATAATTTCATTGCATCAAATTCAAGATATACTAGTTCGCTACGTTCATAATAAAAATGATGTAATCTACGTTAAAGGATATCAAAAGAGTGAATTCCTTAAACAACATTTTCCCAACAATCTTATTTATAATTTAGAATTAAATTTAGAATCTCCAAACTTAAAGAAATGTTATCATGATTGTATGTTTCATGAAAAAACTGTATGCATGTGTGCTTATAAAAATGTAGAAATTTTGTGCGAGTTTATTTTTTTAAATAAAAACAGTAATTGTTAATTCAGTCTTTTATTACAACCTACAGAATAAGAAAATATAATATATTTGATCAATCTTGTCCTTGAACTTAACCTTGACATCTAATTTAACCTTTAATTTGACCTTGACCTCTAATTTGACTTTGACCTTGACCCCTAATTTGACCTTGGCCTCTAATTAAACTTTGACCTTATGATTGAATTTGACCTTGATTTGATTTGTATGTCAGTGGATTAAATAAAAAAAATAATTTATTAAATCTGTAAAAATATCTTTTTTTACATAATACATAAGAATATTAGAAAATATATAATACACAAGGATATATAGGAAACAATTATAAAATTTGTAATTTAAATAAATGTTATAAATGTGTCACAAATATATCTAATTTAAATTTATATCTGGGTTAGATATTAAACTGTAGAAGATTTGAGTGATCCATTATAAAGATAAATGTAAATTCACTCATCATCGTTCACCATATTAGTACAGAAGACTAAAATTCCTTCTCTGAATTTAGCTACATTGTTTTTTATTAATTTCCACAAATTTTCGCATGCATCTCCATCTATAACTTAAAATTTACCAACCTTTACTTTTTGAGAAGAGAGCATATAAGAGAATATTATAACCTAGAGAAACACATGGGTGAACCAGAAAACCAGACCAATGTCTTTTAATCGTTCGAAATCTTGTTAATGACGTTCACATTCTGATGATGGCCTAAACGCCGAAACCGGTTAATGTGAGATAATAAAGGTTTTGAACCATATAAGGAAAAGTACATTTATTTCCACACCTTAGATATTAAAAATGTATATCAAAAAATCAAAATTAATTTGTATTTAAAATACTTTCCAAAACAGAATTTAGTCCTCCAGTGAAGTCTACGTTTGGCGATGGCTGAACCATCCTGTTTTCCAGTACTTTTATTTTCTTTCTTGCGCTGCCATTATCATTTTTTCTTTTATTATTATATCTTTCAACAATATTGAAAGCTTCCGTAACTGTGATAATGTCGCAATTTTCTCCGATTCTTTTAATTTTTATTGGCAAATCACCTAAATTTTCCTTTATGGTGTCAATTCTTGTGGAGTATGGGAAGTGAATTAATAGAAAACCCATAGTTGATTCAATTTTTGATGAAAATGGTAAAACTTTACATACCAATTCTAACTCAACCATTGTTAAACTTTTATCATGTGCGGTTATCAGAAACGAACTTGGTGTGTTCCTAATTTAGGGAAAAAAAATCAAATTAAAAAAATAAAATGTTAAGTTAATTTATTAAATATTGTAAATAATTTATTAAATATTAAAATTTAAATATAGTTACAACACCATATTTAATTAATTTAACTATAAATTTTTCACTTTGTCTAAAGATGAAACAAATGAGACGAATACTAGAACTCAAATGATCTTCCTGTCATAATATTTCTTCTTATTTGACATAATGCTTATTCTTAACAAATTTATCAAAAAATTGATAACGTATTTATAATGCGAATTATATGAATTTCAAACAATAGACATCTGCCTAATGTAAAAAATGTATCAAAACCAATTTCATCATTCTTGAACTCTAATTTGATCTTGACCTATAATTTGACCTTGAACTCTAATTTGACCTTGACAATGAATTTGAACTTGACCAATAATTTGACCTTGATCTCTAATTTAACCTTGACCTTTAATTTGACCTTGACCTTTAATTTGACCTTGACCTATAATTTGACCTTGACCTCTAATTGAACTTTGACCTTAACATCTAATTTAACTTTGACCCTATGATTGAATTTAACCTTGACCTTTATAAATTATAATTTGACCTTGACCACTAATTTGACAGTGACCTTTAATTTCACCTTGACCTCTAACTTAACCTTGACCTTTAATTTGACCTTGACCTATGATTTGACCTTGACCTCTAATTTGACCTTGACCAATAATTTGACATTGACCTCTAATTTGACCTTGACTAATAATTTGACCTTGACCCCTAATTGAACTTTGACCTTAACATCTAATTAAATAATTCCAGGTAGTGTCCGTAATTGGTAATATAAATGAAACTAGTCAGCTACTCGGACAAATTATTTATTTCAAATTTAATCTTTTGTGACGTTTCGCACAGCAATACGCTGGCTTCATCAGACCTATAAAACAACATTAAACATTATACAATTGCACATTACATAAAACTTAAAACTGATTACCTCAGACCAACAGCGAAATAAATTGTCAAATACAACTATAAAAAAGCCATTCATGACTATTATTACGTTTATACATTTGCAATTAATTTTAATCCTTAATGATGATGTTAAAGGATTTAAAAAAAAAATTTTAAAATTTTTTAACCAAACTTTGATTAACGTGAAAACAGCGTGAGAACATTTAATTGAAATATTTTAAGGTTATACAACCATAGAGATATAAATCACAAGACGTAGCGTTACCCGCACTAACATAATCGTAATTTCTGAATACAGGGTCATCTGCAATACATCACTTAACCTACTTAATCGATTTATATTCCTAAATAATAATTTACTATTCTAAAATCACAATTTTAATAAACAATTAAAATTAATAGGGTCTTACATATGTAAAATATAATTAATTATTATATTCCTGCCCCACAGGTACTTTCTCAATATTCTTAATTATGTTACAATATATCGCATTCAACTTCTCTGTATCGGATCTAAAGTTTACACAATCATTTATTTTTATATGTATCATTTCACTTATATTTCGTCTGTAATAATTAGATTCATAATCTAGAATCTTGACCTTATCAAAGTTAAAAGAATGACCTAACGAGTGCGAATGTTGTGCCAATGCAGTTGTACCATCTGTGTGGGCGTTATTTCTGTTACAACTGTATTTGTGTTGTTGTATTCTTGTCTTTAAATATTGTCTTGTCGGCCCGATATAGCTCAGGGAACAATTATGACATGGGATTTGGTATATTAAATTGGACTCCATTAATTGGTCTGTCTTTGTTTTTAATTTGGAAAAAACTCTATCTATGGTGAAACAATTATATGGTGCAATAGTGACATTTACTTGTTTAAAAATTTTCTTTAGATTCTCTGTTAAGCCTGGTACATTTACCAGTCTAACATATGTTGTTTCACTTTTTCCCTTATTTAAGTCCACATCATTCTTAGGTGTACTGCAAAATATTTTATTTATTATTCTAATTGGGTAACTGTTTTCTAATAATATATCTTTGGCAATATTGAAATTTTTTGTGTGAAACTTAGCATCACTTAGTGTTTCAATCTTATACTTTATTTGTTTAATTACAGCTAGTTTTTGCGTTAACGAATGGAATGACCGATAATTTAGCACTCTATTAGAGTTGATACTTTTTCTATGCCAATCTACATCTATTTTCTTGTTTTCCGTTCTAATGAGTTTTAAATCTAAAAAGGGTAGACTCATATCTCGTTCCCTTTCCATGGTAAATTGTATTTTTTGGTGTATACTATTGAAGGTGTTAAGGGTTTCTGTTACTTTATCTTCTGGTAGAATTAACACGATATCATCAGTAGTGGATATTTACCGGTTCTGGATCATCCACAATCCACAATTTGGAAGCCCCGCCTCCCATGTAAAGTCTCCATAAGGAGTGTGACGCCCACCCCCCACCTAAATCCCTCCCACCTGAGCTCTGATTTGTCGATTCTCCCCTCCTTCCTGACGTCTGATTGTTCCTGCCCCACCTTAGCTCCTCCTTCTTGAGCTCCTATTGGTCCTCCAGTTGCCCCACTCTAATTTTATTGGACGGCGGCCATTTTCCTAATTATTGCCCCACCCCAAGTACGCTGATTGGTTACCTGCTTAAGTAAGTGCTGCCATCTGCGAATCGGTAGCTTAAGTTACTGATTCTAGTGGCGCCATCTGAAGTTTGCGGCAAAGCGCCAAAGCTTAAAAAAAACACTCGCCACCGTGAATCGAAGCCACAGTCTTTGTTTTGCGTTTTTTTAATTCCAACGACTTAGTGGTTGTGACCACGAAGCAGTTATCATTTCTTTAGTTAGATATGTAATATATATCGTATTTTACCTGAGACATTGGTATGTGGGGTGATTAAACTCATCAAGGATGTGTGTAATTTACTTTTATTAAATATTTACGCAATAATTATTTTAAAATTTGGTAAAAACCCAAAAATTATTATACGTAGAGCCAGATTATCATATTGGTTGTATATTAGAACTTGGGTGATTGAAATTATGTTAATATGCAGAGGAAGCAAATTTATTTTCATTTTTGAATTATTTAAACTTATACAATAAAATGCATCCATCTCAAAATAATGTAAACGTAGAGCATAAAAGGTAACTTCCAACGTTTTGAAATGCTGAGGTAATTTAACATCTTAATCAGCAAAAAAAAAATATTTCATTGAACTAATAAAAATCATTATTTTTTAATAATTTGTAATGTTAAATACATATTATAATTAATTGGGATATATTAAAAATCTTCATTCCAATAATTGTGAATTATTCATCTTACGCATATGTGACATTTTTATTATTTACTCATTTTTTTATTATTATGTGTATGAGTGAAATGAAATGGTGATTAAATTACAATCTTGCAAAAAATAAGTATAAATATTGAACATTTACAATGCATAAAATAATTCCAATTTGTATTGTGCAACGGCAACCAAGAAGCAACAGTCAGCAGAATGTTCAAGAAGAATTCAAAAGTGTCAAAAAAGATGCCCAAATTCAACTTCAACCCATACTACAAGCCAAGGCCCTCAACCTCCAATGCGGAAGAAGGGAAGCTGAAGATATGCGAACCATCCTCATTCCTCCAGGACGATTGGCAGTTAACACCATCCCAGCTGCAAAAAATTGATGCCGATGTAGAAAAAGCGTTCCCATCACCACAGCTCAACAAACCCAAGTCCGGTGATTATGGGATCAAATATGAAACTAGGAGGCTGTTATTTGAGGAAGTGTACCCACTTAACATCTGCGGATCGAAGGTGATTAGATTTGGAGTGGATCCCTTCAACAGCTTCCAGCCAGTTGTTTTAATGTCGAAAACTGGGTACGAAAATGTTGTTCGGTTCAATCATAGCACCTTTAACGAATTAGTATTCTTCGTGCCGAACATGATAAATACTGTCAACAGTAAGGGGGAAGATGTTATCAACCTCACCGAGTACGTGGTGAACATCCAAAGCAACTGGGCCCAGCTGAAGAAGATTGATGGGGACGAGAAAATATGTTTCTATCTGGGGGTGCAGTCACTCCAAAATCTGCAAGACATGGTTCTATTTTATCTGGAGAGGTTCAACAGTGTGGGTCTCCGAAATTGGCAGCCCTTCGAGGACTTCCTCCACCAAGTATACAGCAGGGTCCTGAATGATAATCGGTTTGAGGTCCAGAATTCCGATATTTTAGCACAAATCAATGAGGATCTGAATGAGGATGTTCGGCCATTTTTGTGCGAGGTGTATATTAAGTTTAATTCATTTTTAAAGAAAAAAATTCAGGATCTCTTAAATTTAAGTTTGCACACAAATCGTTTGTATTAAATATGTTTCTTTTATTTTAAGGTTTAATTTTTATATTTAATTTTAATCTAGGTACTATTTTTGTCTTTTAAAAATAAATGCATATTTAAATTTATTTATTTTTTTATATTTTAAATTTATTCACCATAACTTACTAACTAAAATAAAGCACGGTAAGTAAACATTTTTTGTTTTTAATATTATTTATCATAATAAATTATTTAAATTTAATAAAATTAAAAGTATTCAGTTCAACACTCCTTTACAAAACATTATTTTTGCTAATCCAGCTATTATGAGTTTTATCAAGGCCGAGCCACTTGACAAACAGTTTATCATTCTTTTTTCTAATAATTTTTTCAACGAGATATGCATCTTCATGTTTAACTTTTTGTAATTCCTCCGAGTAAAATGCTCCTTTTTATGGGTTGGCCCTGCATATCCTCTAATAAATACGTTATTGGATAGGTTATATTCATTTTTTACACGAAATAGCTCAGTGGTCCAGTTTACCAAATAACAAAAACACTTTCATAATTCATCTTTACAATAATAAACTAACCTAACCTAATTATTAAAAAATAAACACATTAAGTACTTAATTATTTATTATTTTGGTAATTTCTTTAACATCGTGATGCCCCCAAGCTAACGTTGTAACTCTATCTGCACGTAGCGCTTATCATCGTTACTTGATAATGCACTTTTATTCTGTTTGCGAAAAGATAGTGTGATAAATAGATTTAAATAAATTTTGTTTTTTATAAATTTTTTATATTTTTGGGATCAAACAGCGTATTTTTAAAGTCTTTTTCGGTTAGATCATTTTTTACAACGCTAGTTTTAACACCTTTATCTTTTTTTTGTCCATTCACCAACCACATTGTATGCGTACATTTTAAGTTGTAATCCAACAAATTCGTACATTATCAGGCCACGATTTTCTTCCTTCATTAAACCTAATACTGCTTTATTAATTAATGGTATTCCATATGGATTATTTAAATTAAAATTTGAAGTGTCAAAAAGCTCATTATTACTTTTTATGTCTTTATAGAAATCTTCTGTCTCAACGTATAAGATAAAGCTGTCTGTATCCATATAACAAAGTTTAACTTTGCTTTCTTATTTTTTTTTAATAAAATTATAATAAAAATCATACATTAAAAATTTTGAAGTTTCTAACACCCGAAATCGGTTTCGAAGAGTTGGTTCGACAAATAAAGGTCTTATTATATTTTGATATTTGTTAATCTTTTTAATGTCAATATACATTTATTTATTAACAACCGTTTCACATGTTTTTATAGTAATGCTGATTAAGCAGATGCACTTTCTTAATTCTTGGAAGAAGTTTTATGGGGAAAATAAATGCCTAATATCTAATTATTGTAAACTTATAAATAATTATTCAATTTTCTAATACTTTTTTACTCAACATAGATTTTGAATACTAAACGTGCGCAAAATTAGAAAAGCGACTTTTAAAAAAGATTTTTTTGTAAATTAATGAATAATGAAAAATGATGGAAAATGTTGATAAACTGGTGAATTCGTTGGAAGGATGTTGGAAAATGTAGAGGGGTGGAAAGTTTAATATCAAAAGAAAGAAAATGGGACTTCATGGTCCTGAATTTTCCTATTAAATGTTCCCCCAGAAGTTCATCAATGGGTTAATATTTTTTAATGTCAAGTGTCGCCCCCTCAAAATAGATAGTCTAATTATATGAGTAAAAAAGTATTAGAAATCGAGTAATTTATTTTTCCACAAAACTTCTTCAAAGACTTAAGGTAGTACAGCTGCTTAATCAGCATAAACACATTTCATTGAACTTGACAAACAAGCAAATGGTGGATAATAAAAAATGCATACAACTCGAAAATTATAGAAACGTAACTTAAACATTTTATTAATTTATAATATATTACGAAAAATGTAACGTGAAAAAAATTTAGGAAAAAATGTTATTCTAAATTTTTGAAGAATTTGTGCAATCCCCCTCACAATAAGCATCAACTTTTATATAACTTCACAAAGTAAATTTCATGGGTTTGAGACTTCACCAAATATTGTAATCTCAGCATTTTGTACTAGGTATAAGGACCAGTTTATAAAAAATTCGGTTAAATCTAAAAGTAAAAGATGAATTATATTTCAATTCGGTAAAAATCAGCTTTAACTGTAATTTTATCTAATTGATGTAATTTTATCTGATTGATGTAAAATTCTTTTTATTGGCTCTAAGATTGGCTTATAAGATTTACCCAGTTGCTCTTCTGCATCAGATCGTCCTAATTTTAAGGCAAAGACCTTTTTCCTAATTAAACTTTTCTTAACCTCAACGCCTTTCTTATTCATTTTAGCAAGATATTATCAATAAATTAAATAGGTGTACAACCTAGAACAGCTTCTTAACAGGTCTTGAACAGCTTTATCAGCTTTTTATCAGGTTTTGAACAGGTTTTATCAGCTTTTATCAGCTTTTTATCAGGTTTTATCAGGTTTTGAACAGGTTTTATCAGCTTTTTATCAGGTTTTATCAGCTTCTGAACAGGTTTTATCAGCTTTTTATCAGCTTTGAACAGGTTTTATCAGCTTTTGAACAGGTTTTATCAGGTTTTATCAGGTCTTGAACAGGTTTTATCAGCTTTTGAACAGGTTTTATCAGGTTTTGAACAGGTCTTGAACAGGTTTTATCAGGTCTACGTATGACTTGTTACGATAAAGGATTAATTGTTACTAACAAGTTTTGTAAAAAATCAGTCTAAATATTTTCTATATCTTCCTTTGTTAACATCACTATCCTTATCAGTTACAAAAAATCCGAACTTCTCGTTCCAACATTGCGAGCATAATTCCTTAAATTCTTCAAATTTCATATCACCACCCACGTGATCATTATAAACATGCTTTAAATTCAAATCATCTTGCTTAAATAATATGATGAAATTTGCGTTGTCTCTGATAAGATGCTTAGGTGTGCGGGTATGTTTGGCACAAATAAAACGAATCGAGACTTTTATGACGACCCATAGAAAAAATTTCTCGTCTTCTGTTGATTTTCACAGGCCACATCATCAAAAATAAAAATCGAATTTTCTTTGGCATCATTTATGTTAATAATTTCGGTATTCTCCGAATAAGGAAAAAATCCAATTTCGGACAAGGAGCACATAACCTCTTTATGTAGCTGGTATTTGGGCTGGTACAATGACTTTGAATACATGTATATATTTTTAAACTTTAAACCATTTGGATCAAAGATTAAACTAAGCATAACATTCGTTTTTCCACAATAATTCGAGGGACCACATATTATTGCTTGAATCATCTAAGTTTATCACCGCCAGGGTATCTTTTTGTTTTACAGTTTCCATCGTACTAACAAATTTTAGTATCGACATATCTATATATAATGATCGTTTCTTAAAAAATCTTTCCAATGGCTTCACACGTAGGAAGAGGAATAATCAACTCACTAATAAATAAATTATCGATTGAGTTGCATATTCCCGGGTATCAGTATTGCGGACCTGGTACAAAATTGGAGGAAAGATTAAATCGACAAGACCTCGGCGTAAATCCTTTGGACGCGGCTTGTAAACAACACGATATTTCCTATTCTCAAAACATGGATTTGGGTGAGCGTCATAAGGCAGATATGGTTTAAAGGTTTTATCAGCTTTTGAACAGGTTTGATCAGTTTTTGAACAGGTTTATCAGCTTTTGAACAGGTTTTATCAGCTTTTGAACGGGTTTTAGCAGTTTCGGAACAGGTTTTATTAGCTTTTATCAGCTTTTGAACAGGTTTTATCAGCTTTTATCAGCTTTTGAACGGGTTTTATCAGCTTTTGAACGAGTTTTATAAGCTTTTCGAAATCTTCTGTCTCAATGTATAAGATAAAGCTGTCTGTATCCCTATAACAAAGTTTAACTTTGCTTTCTTATTTCTTTTTAATAAAATTATAATAAAAATCATACATTAAAAATTTTGAAGTTTCTAACACACGAAATCGGTTTCGAAGAGTTGGTTCGACAAATAAAGGTCTTATTATATTTTGATATTTGTTAATCTTTTTAATGTCAATATACATTTATTTATTAACAACCGTTTCACATGTTTTTATAGTAATGCTGATTAAGCAGATGCATTATCTTAATTCTTGGAAGAAGTTTTATGGGGAAAATAAATGCCTAATATCTAATTATTGTAAACTTATAAATAATTATTCAATTTTCTAATACTTTTTTACTCAACATAGATTTTGAATACTAAACGTGCGCAAAATTAGAAAAGCGACTTTTAAAAAAGATTTTTTTGTAAATTAATGAATAATGAAAAATGATGGAAAATGTTGATAAACTGGTGAATTCGTTGGAAGGATGTTGGAAAATGTAGAGGGGTGGAAAGTTTAATATCAAAAGAAAGAAAATGGGACTTCATGGTCCTGAATTTTCCTATTAAATGTTCCCCCCAGAAGTTCATCAATGGGTTAATATTTTTTAATGTCAAGTGTCGCCCCCTCAAAATAGATAGTCTAATTATATGAGTAAAAAAGTATTAGAAATCGAGTAATTTATTTTTCCACAAAACTTCTTCAAAGACTTAAGGTAGTACAGCTGCTTAATCAGCATAAACACATTTCATTGAACTTGACAAACAAGCAAATGGTGGTTAATAAAAAATGCATACAACTCGAAAATTATAGAAACGTAACTTAAACATTTTATTAATTTATAATATATTACGAAAAATGTAACGTGAAAAAAATTTAGGAAAAAATGTTATTCTAAATTTTTGAAGAATTTGTGCAATCCCCCTCACAATAAGCATCAACTTTTATATAACTTCACAAAGTAAATTTCATGGGTTTGAGACTTCACCAAATATTGTAATCTCAGCATTTTGTACTAGGTATAAGGACCAGTTTATAAAAAATTCGGTTAAATCTAAAAGTAAAAGATGAATTATATTTCAATTCGGTAAAAATCAGCTTTAACTGTAATTTTATCTGATTGATGTAATTTTATCTGATTGATGTAAAATTCTTTTTATTGGCTCTAAGATTGGCTCTAAGATTGGCTTATAAGATTTAGCCAGTTGCTCTTCTGCATCAGATCGTCCTAATTTTAAGGCAAGGACCTTTTTCCTAATTAAACTTTTCTTAACCTCAACGCCTTTCTTATTCATTTTAGCAAGATATTATCAATAAAATAAATACGACCTAGAACAGCTTTTTTATCAGGTTTTATCAGGTTTTATCAGCTTTTTATCAGGTTTTATCAGGTTTTGAACAGGTTTTATCAGCTTTTGAACGGGTTTTATCAGCTTTTGAACGAGTTTTATAAGCTTTTTAACGGGTTGACCCGTTAAAAAAGCTGTTCTGAGTCGTACAACTGTAGGTATCTTGATAAAATGAATAAGAAAGGTGTTGAGGTTAAGAAAAGTTTAATTAAAATTCAAAAATGACATTAGGAAAAAGTCCTTGTCTTAAAATTAGGAAAAAGGTCCTTGTCTTATAATTAGGACGATCTGATGCCTAAAAATCCTTTCACATTGTCTTTACGTTATCTTTACAGACCCCTTCCCAACCATTTTTTAAAATAAAATAAAATCCAAATTCAAAAGAACATAATTGCTTATATTAATTAAAAATTGCTTTTATTAATTAAAAATTGCTTATTATGGAAATATTTATCATAAATGATAACTTTTCAAGATGATTAAAGAATTGTGTATAAGTAAACGTTTAAAATAATATTTTGGAAAAAAGCCCTACCCCTAAAATTGGATGGAATGATCTGATGCAAAGGAGTAACTTATTAAATCTTATAAACTAATTTTAGAATCGATAAAACTAATTAAAAAAAAGTTTTAGCCCGACTTGGCTTGATGAATCATATTATCGTTGAATTAGAAAGAACGTTTCATGAAGGTCACATTGGGCTTATTAAATAAAGAGTAAATTTAAAATTTTTACTTACCATGATTTAATTATATATTTTAGTTGCAAAAGGTTCTGTATATTTTATTTAAGTTAAATAAGAAAAAAAAAATTTGTTAAATAAATTTATTATAATTAATATACATATATTTATATTAATGCTATATATTTTCTAATGCTATATATTTTCTAATGTGGGTGGGGTGGGGGGCACAACCATCAATGCCCAGGGCAACCTTCCGTATCCTCTTCATCTTCCTATAAGTAAGAAAAAGAAAAAAATATGTTAATAACAGTAAAAATGAAACACATACACATACTTACCATGTGAACAATAAACAGCTCATCATCATCCACTAGGTTCACGTAGATGGAATATTTCCACCCCCTGAAGCCCCTTTTAGAGGCGGCAAAAATTATGCACTCGTCAAGTTCTTTGGGGGCCTCCCCCACATACATTTTATTGAATGTCTAACAACAAAATAAATTTTTATTTAAAATTAAATTTTTTAATAATATTATTTTATAAACTTACTTGGAAAGGAGGCTCTAAAGAACTTTCTAATTGCCGCATAAACTCCAAGACACATAATTCACATTTACCGTTGAAAGGCATTTTTGGATTTGAAACAATTCTCACAAAAAACCATATTTATATGAGAAAACAGCAGACATACAACACCTCCTTATAGTTTTCTTGAGGTGGATTTGCATGATGGATAATGGGTAATATTCCACATAACGAGGTCGATAGTAGCAATGGATAAGAGGGTTCCTTGTCAATAGTCGTTTTGGAAGGGGATGGTATGGAGTCTCATAAATTCTATTATAATTTTGGCTTGCACACATTGAATTACCTACTTCTAGTGATTTTGAAATATGTCAATCATAGGTTTTG
>OZ020182.1:18058338-18409607 GCA_963971135.1 Stenus bimaculatus | reverse complement strand
TGTTTAAAATCGTTTATTTGCTAATACGATAAATTAAAAAAAAACAATTTTAATGTTGTAATTTTAATAGTAGTAGTAGCTATGGGAGTTCTACACTTATTTTTTTTTTCTAAGTCCGTGACCTTGGGGGATAGTCGTCGAATTGTGCGAGTATGTATGGCCTTGAGTAGATAAGGTTGGGTGTGTGATGTCTGCTCGTGGATCTTGCGGTTTTGTCTGCAGACTGACACGTGGTGTCCTTGGGTTGATAACAGTCTCATCTTGTGGTTTTTTAATTGTTTGTAGAGTAATAATAGTACGGCGCTGAAAGTATTGATAAGAATTGTGGTAGGTCTGCATTATGCCCTTGTGCTGATAAGAGTCTTGTGGTTTCTTGAATTAGTAAATTTTAGTGTTATGATGAAGCATGTGGTTCCACTGCACCTGCACCTTACCGTTTCCTACATGTTTTAACAAGATTTTTCATGAAAGTGTTTTAATTTGTTGATAAGAGCGACTTATTTACATCGTATGAATCACTGTTGCTAATAATTAAGCGACTCGCGAAGACCAGCTGCATTTTGCGGTTTTTGCTAATTGCGGTGCGTCTAGACGTTTACTCATCAACGACTTAGGTGTTATATAAAAGAGAGAACAATTTGTTCGCAGCATCAGTCTGATTTATACATTCGACAGAATAACGTTAATAATTTACAATGGAGTCAGTTTTGCTCGCGACAACAGCCCAAAATTTGGCTAACATTAGCCGAAAATTGGTTGAAGCTGTTGATGATAATCCTATTAATATTAAAAGGATTATGAAACACTGTTCCAAAAATATACGACTAATAAGGCGTGGGTTAAAAAAAGTGATTGGCGTTGGTACAAAACAGGGTATGTTAGCATCCATCGCTAATATAATAAGTTGTCGCACGCTATTAAAAACAAAATTACATCGAGGCGCTGGCGTTAATGTTAGAGCGAGGAAGTCTGCTCTCATTAAGTGGGAAGAAATGGAATCTGCTTTTAATGGAAGGATGCGTACGGGGGTTATAGTAAATTTGGGACACAAGGATCCCATTGTATTTATGGAAGATTGTGCGAAGATGTGTATGTTGAGATTCAAAAACGCCTTGAGAAAGGAACCCTTTTTTAAAGTGCACGCAGTATTTTGTGGAAAATTTATTAGGTTGAGTACCACCGGCGAAGAGATTGAAGACGTCAAGTATATAAATTCAAAAATGCCGTCAGTGATAAGCCGGGATACCGACTTGGTCACATGGTATGCTGACAATATATTGTTGCCGATCATTACGGAATTGGAAGAATTTCAAGAGAAGGAAAGCGGCTGGGCGTTAGATGAAATTATTAGTTTAACCCTAAATATTAATAAACATGTGCCTCTAAGGGCGGCATCATATGTACCCCTACCCCCTCAAGTAAAAAGTAAGAAAGCATGTGTAAATATTAAAAATATGGATAACGCATGTTTTGCGTGGGCAGTGGTGTCCGCCCTTTATCCTGCCAAGCACAACATCGAAAAAACCTCTTCGTATCCACATTATAAGGAAGTTTTAAATTTGGAAGGAATTACGTTCCCGATGCAAAGGGAAAAAATTTATTTGTTTGAAAAAAACAATAATATTTCCATAAATGTATATGTATTAAAACTAAAGAAGAAGGGCTATTCGGTGGAACCATCCTACTTGAGTGAAGAAAAAAGAAATGCACATGTAAATTTATTAATGGTGGCGGACAAGTACAAGACGATGGAAGAGGAGGATCTGCAGGAGGATGGTGATGTTGATCTCGTCCAATATCATTATGTGTGGATAAAAAATCTTTCACGATTAGTATCATCCCAATTAAGTAAACACCATGGTGTGAAATTCATTTGTGATAGGTGTTTACATTATTTCACCACCGAAATTCAGCTAAGTGAGCACGAAGAAAGATGTGGTCAAATGAACGAATGTAAAATTAAGTTGATACCCAATGGAAAGGTGAAATTTGTAAATTATAAAAATAAAGAAAAGGTTCCTTTCATAATATATGCCGATTTTGAGTGTATTTTAAAGGAGTGCGATGAAAGGTGTGGGGAAAATAGCCGAAAGTACCAAAAACATGAGCCCTTTAGCGTAGGATATTATTTAAAATGTACCTACGATGATACATTGTCGTACTATCGACAATATAGAGGACCAAATTGCGGAGAATGGCTATGTGCGGAGCTCTACGATATTGCCGAGAACGTTACGACTGTATATGAATGTCCCATACCCATGGATAATTTAACGGATGAACAAAAAATTGCGTTCGTTGAAGCTAAGGAATGCCATATCTGCGAAAACCCTTTTCAACAAGATGCTGTTAGAGTGCGAGATCATTGTCACTTCACAGGACGTTATCGTGGTCCCGCCCATAACGAATGCAATTTAAATTATCAAGATAGTCGCATCATTTCCGTAGTTTTTCACAATTTCAGCGGTTATGATGCTCACTTTTTAATGAACGACGTAGTCCGACAGAATTGGCAAGGAAAATTATCCATAATACCGCACAACACACAAAACTTTATTGGGATGATTAAAAGCGTAGGACATGACGAGAATTGCATAACATTCAAATTTTGTGATTCTTTTCGATTTATGGCGTCTTCATTGGACAAATTAGCCAAAGATTTGAAAGAAAAACCTATACTCCGGAGAGAATTTAAGTACTTGGACGCGGAAAAATTCAGCCTTCTAACGAGAAAGGGAGTATTTCCGTATGACTACATTAATGGTTTAGAGCGATTGGAGGAAGAAACACTTCCACCCATAACATCTTTTCATAGTAAAATTTATGATAGCGATTTATCGGTGGACGAATACGAACATGCTCAAAAGATCTGGAGCGAATTCAAAGTACAAACATTGGGCGAGTACTCGGATCTGTATTTAAAAACGGACGTGCTGCTGTTGGCCGATATATTCGAATGTTTTCGTGATCAGAGCTTAACCAACCACCATCTTGATCCAGCACATTATTTTTCCGCGCCCGGTCTGAGTTGGGATGCAATGTTAAAATGTACGAAGGTGGAGCTCGATATGATACAGGACGTAGAGATCTTAATGTTTTTGGAGAAGGGAATTAGAGGAGGACTAACACAATGCACACATCGATACGCAAAGGCCAACAACAAATACTTGGAAGATTACGATCCATCACAACCATCATCGTATCTCATGTACTACGATATAAATGCGATGTACTCGTGGGCGATGAGTCAACATTTGCCCTATGGGCGCTTAGAATGGATGGATAGATCACCAGCAGGCTTTCAAGCGGACTATTTTATAAATGTGCCGGCCGACAGTCCGCGTGGATACATTCAGAGATAATAGATGATTGAGATGTCCGAATCCCATGCTAACGGAGGGAAGCAGTGGCCTCCTAACTGAGAAAACCGGAACTATTGGGATTCGGAACTACTCGTCAACTCTCGTTCATAACACGAAATTATTTAAAAATAAAAACATAAACATAACATATAACCAATAAATAAAACACCAGGAATTCCCTCAATCCAAATCCAACAACCATTAAATTTATTAATGCGACTAGTATTTTCAATGGTTCATAAGGCAAAACCGCCATAATCCATAATATAATGTGTTAATTAATCCAATCTAAAATTAAATTGTTGATTTATTGAGCAATCCATTTCCAAACCGTAAGTCCTTACAGGAAGTATATGTAAGTTTTGTTAAATGGGTTGTAATGGACACTTCCATAATTACATTACAGATATTTTCTGTAAGGGCTTACGAGTGTGCAAATAATCGACCCGTTACAATGTTTTAAACAAAAATATTTTGTCTGTGACGAGTTAGGATATACGAACTTAATTGATGGAGACATTCATCGTACAATAGATTAACCCTAGGATGCATAACGTGGGTATTTGGTACCCAACACAAAATTCATTAATTTTCTTCTTTTGTTTTAACCGATAATTTTATGAAAATTTTGGCAAGCCTTCTTTGTTATATTTTTAACACAGTAATTTATGTAAAATTAGACGATTATTATATAGTACCTACCAAATAAAAATTTTTTTTTCAAAAATAGTCTTAATTCGATATGTAAATGTGGTCATCGGGAGAAAGAAAAAGTAGTTAAAAGTTAAAATTAAATTTAAAAAGCTAACCGAGGAGTAAATCATTTGACTTTTTAGGCTTTGGTAGATAAAATTTGTGGTTTTACATAAAGTAATTTCTTTCACATTTTATCAAGAAATCAACGATTTTTTTTATTTATTAGTGAGGACTGAAGAAAGAACAACTAAAATTCAAATCAATAAATTTTTTATTTCTACAAAAAACATAAAAGAATATGAGAATTTCTTTAATAAGTATTTAAAATTGTTGGTCCTGGAGCTAGTAATAGAAAAAAAAAACTGTATTAAACAGAACCATTAGAAATTCCCAAAATCTTAATTTGTAGAACATATACATCGGAAAAATTGATTCGTCAGACAAATTCTAAAACCGCTAGCCAGTGAATTTGTCTAGTGATTCAATTTTTGCGATGTAGATGTTCTACAAATTAAATTTCGGGGGTTTGTAATTGTTCTGTTTAATACACTTTTTTTTCTATTATTGGCTCCCATACGTATAGTTGCTTGTTGTCTCTTGTTAGTCCTGCCCAAATTTCAATAATCCATTATGGAATATTTCTGAGAAGTCAAAATCTGAAATAAAATAATGTCATTAAACAAAATTACATAATATTTTTATCTATATTGTTACCTATTCAATAGAATTCAAAATGTCCATCCTCAGGTTGGTTGGTTTCTTCCGCGAAGCATAAAACATAAAAAATGGTAAACACATGCATACTTAATTGTTATGAGGGAATAATGAAACGGCGTGTAGGTTTATTAATGCGTGAAAGTTTATTTTTACTAATCCTTTCTACATTTTTCCAAGATGAAGTACATGCATTAAGGCGTTTTCTTAATTACCAAATAGTCATTTGCTGTTGCCTATTTATTGTATGAAGATCACGTTTTTTTTTATTAAACAAATTATTATAAAGTTCACTTTCTTCAGCTAATTTTATAGATTGAGTCACATTTTCATTAAATTATTAGATATTGTTAAACTTTCTAAATTGGATTTAAAACAATACGTGTGATCATTAAAAGCTATTTCTAAATTTTCTACATTGGATTTTGAGCAATACGAGTGATCAGTAAAAGCTACTTCTAAATTTTTAGTAACAACGGCATGGTTATTATTATTTACCGGCTTTGAATACTTATGCAAATGTGTTTTTAATGAACTGGAAAATGATTTCTCTTCAAAATGATCTTCACACAAAAAAAGATGTTTTAAAGAAGGATAGTTACCTTCAGGCCAAACAATTTTTAACCATTCTTCTTTAAATATGGGATCACTAGGAAAATGAAAAAAATGTTTGTATGAATTATTACTTTCAGCCGTATTGACATACCGTACATTTGAACAATTCGGAAAAGAACAACGATACCTTACGGGACATATTAAATTTGAACTAAATATATTTACCTACCTTTACTAAAAAAATCACCGGCTTCGTTTCTTCAACAAAACCACTTGCATATCATGTAACCTACAAGATTGTGTACAAGATTGAAAGAATTGACATTGCGCTTTCTGACATACGCACGCTCAGTTGTCAAAATTCGTTAGTTCCAGTTTTCTTCGAAAGTGGCGTTTTGCTTCCCGAATTACCCGGCTTTCAACTCCTCTCATAGTACATACTTTGTGGATACATTTTGGAAGTGGATTTAGAGTATCCCGTAAACATCCACGACGTACAAGCCGATCTTCCCATGGCACCCGAACTCGGACTACCACCCGGCGGAAAATGTAAAAAAATGTTGGCAACCCTCTTACCCAAAAATAAGTACGTCATCCACTATACGAACCTACAACAATATTTAAAAAATGGGCTTGTGCTAACAAACATTCATCGAGTACTCCAATTCGAACAGAGTGCATGGCTGAAAAAGTACATCGACCTAAACACACAGTTGCGTCAGAGTGCAACAACCGACTTCGGAAAAAATTATTTCAAGTTGATGAACAACGCGGTATTTGGAAAAACGATGGAAAATGTTCGCAATAGGAGGATAATAAAAGTGCTAAGAAAATGGGAAGGAAGGTACGGAGTGGAAAATGCCGTGTCAGCGCCGAACTTTTATCGCAGCCGTATAATAGCCGATGATTTGGTTCTCGTCGAAATGCTTAAAACGGAGGTGGTCTTCAATAAACCCATATACGTGGGCATGTGTATACTAGATATCTCAAAGACCATACTATATCAGTTTCACTATGGGTATATGAAGACCAAGTACGGCGATAAATGTATGGCGCTCTATGGTGATACGGATTCGTTGTTCTATAAAATTGAAACAGCCGACATCTATGCGGACATGAAGGAAAACCTCCACTATTTTGATACGTCCGATTATCCTTCTGATAATATTTATGATATGCCTCGTGTGAACAAAAAAGTGCCGGGTCTGATGAAGGACGAGAACGTCGGTAAGGTGATGACGGAATATATTGGGTTGAGGGCAAAAATGTATGCGTATTATGTGCCAGAAAATAAAAATCCGTGCGTAAAAAAGGCGAAGGGCGTTAAATCCTACGTCGTCAAAAACAAGATCTCTTTTGACGACTATAAAAGATGTCTGATGGAGCGAATAGAATTTTCGCATGAACAAAATTCGATACGTTCCTTCGATCATCAAGTATATACGGTGAGACAAAAGAAGATTTCCCTAAGCCCGTATGACGATAAAAGATATCTGCTACCGCATTCGCACAACACACTTCCCTGGGGCCATTACAGTATTATGGAGCTGGATTAATATTTTTTTTATATTTTTTTTATTTTAATATTTTTTGTATTTTTGGTATTTTTTGTTATTAAATAAAATAAACTTGTTAAAATTTTAAATGTTTTATTTCATTTATCCTCTACAGATTTTATAAGATAATTAATTTATTAAAAACATTATAAAACATTATTTTTATCAATCCAACTATTATGTGATTTATCAAGTCCCAACCATTTTACGTAGACTTTATTTGCTTTTCTTCGAAGAACTTTTTCGACAAGGTAGGCATCATGATGTTTGACTTTTTGTAGTTCTTCAGAGTAAAATGCTCCCTGGATGGGTCGACCATTCATATCTTCCAATAAGTATGTAACAGGGGTGGTAATTTTCACCTCTGCTATACGAAATAACTCAGTGGTCCAATTTGTAAAGTAACTTTTGTCAAAAATAGCTTTATGTTTACTTATTCTAACAATATTGCCAACTTTAAATTTTCCTTTGTCAGCTATTTTTATATGAGAGTAAACAGTATTTAATAGATATTGCTCTTTACTTTTTGTGACCTCGACAGGTTTCATATTTATTGTTCGATGTTTCGTTTCATTGTAAGCTTTTGTAATTTTCGACAAATCATCATACCACTTATATTTTCCCAGTAAACTGAAATGCTTATACATTTTTTCTTTTAATGTACGAATAACTCGTTCGGCAATTGATGCTTTCATTGTGCTAAAGGTTGAATAATGATTTATTCCATTCTTTTTCATAAGTTGAGTAAAGTTTTTATTATAAAACTCTTTACCTTGATCGGTTTGTAAATTTAAAGGCTTTCTGCCGGTCATTAGAATTTCTTCCATCACTTTTGTAACTTCTAGACCAGTTTTATCTTTTAGCGGTTTTGTCCATACATATTTGGAAAAGCAATCAATTACAACCAAAATGTATCGATGTCCTTTATTTTCTTTGGCGTACTGTTGGAATTCTGCTAAATCTGCTTGCCAAAGATCATCCAATCCTTTTATTATTGTTCTGCGACGTAGAAATTTCCTTCGAGCTGGCTTGTGAAGTTCGTTTACAATGTCTTTTTTTACGTTTGTCATTTCTATCAGAGTGTTGGTGTGTGCTATGACAGTTTACCAAATAATGATGCAAATTTATCGAAATGCCAGTATTTATACAATTATAGAAGCCTCCCTGAGTTCTTCCTCGATACGCTGAATTTCATTGTTATGAGAGTTATTACCGGCCTGTTTCGAGGCAAGTAATAGACACAAGCGTTCTATCAGTTCATTTGGATCGTCCCAATAAACATATTCCAAGGGTTTTTGTGTTAATTTCATAAAACCTGTTCCAGTTCTATTTCTTATCGATCTGGTTAATGGACCGCTGTAAGTACGAAATGGGTTTGAAAGAGCAGGTTCAGCAAATATGGGTTTTATTATTTGCTGATATTTAAATGATTTAGATCCTTTTATCTGTTGAAGTGGATCGTTATCTCTTCTCAGCGCCGCGGTCCTTTGTAGTAAATCTTTATATTGTGCTTTGTCATCATCATTAAATCCTTCAGGATCTTTTTTAAATATAAGTTCATAAAGTCCCCGAGTGCCCTTATATTGTTTATTATCGACAATCAGATCGGGTCCTTTCAACTGAACAACTGATTTACCAAGTTTCCACTGTTCGATATTAGGATTATATACTATGCCATAAGTAGTATCAAACCTATCTTCTTTATCTTTGAACAAACCTTCAATGTATTCTCTAGGAAGGGGATCATATTGCTCTAAATAGTTATCGTAAACTACTGGATCAATATCATCAATAAATGATTGATAATATGGTCTCTCTTCTATGAAAACATTATCGTCTTCATTTACATTTGAACCTTCTGCTTCATGTCCTTCATCAAGTTCCATCAAATTATCAGCTACATCATGTAGCTTAAGTGATTTTACGGGAGCTTTGTATTTATAAGCAGCCTTTCTTTTATAACTTGAAGTCCTTACTTTATTTTCTTCAACTTGCTGCTCACTAAGATTTTCCTCTTTCGGTCCATCTGTCGGTTCTTCTTTCGGTTCAGCTTTAAGAGAAAGTTTGTCTGACTGATGTAACATTTTTTTTAATGGCTCTAAAATTGGTTTATAAGATCGAGCCAGTTGCTCTTCTGCATCAGATCGTCCTAATTTTAAGGCAAGAGCTTTTTTTCTTATAATATTTTTAATATCTATTATTCGTCGCTTAACATCCGTACTCATCTTGTTTACACCGAGTAGGTTATTGTTCAAAGGATAAGACTATACTAATCACTTAAGCTTATTTTTAACATATTTATAGATTTTCGTTTGCAACAAAGGTCAGGAACAGCTTTCATCAAGTCAGGAACAGCTTTTATCAGGTCAGGAACAGCTTTCATCAGGTCAGGAACAGCTTTTATCAGGTCAGAAACAGCTTTCATCAGGTCAGGAACAGCTTTTATCAGGTCAGGAACAGCTTTTATCAGATCAGGAACAGCTTTTATCAGCTTATTAATTGTTTTATAGGTTATGTTATGTTTTTAAAACAAAAAAATTGTCTAAATATTTCCTATATCTACCACCGTAAATGTCACTTTCTTTATCAATTACAAGAAAACCAAATTTTTCACACCAACATTGTGAGCATAATTGTTTAAATTCTTCAAACTTCATGTCACTACCAACATGATCATCATAAATATGCCTTAAGTTAGTATCGTCTTGTCTAAACAAAATTATAAAGTTGGTATTATCTCTTACAAGCTGCTTGGGGATGTAGCTATACGTTTGACATAGGTAAAAGGAATCCACATCTTTGTGGCGTCCCATAGCAAAATATTCTCTAATCTTCGCCTGCTTATCACAAGCCACATCATCAAAGATAAAAACTGAATTTTGTTTAGCAATATTTGGACTTATAATTTCTGTATTCTCTTTGTATGGGTAAAACCCAATTTCAGGTAATGCATGCATAATTTTTTCTAAGAACTGATACTTTGGTTGATATAGTGACTTGGAATAAACATACAAATTATTAAATTTTAAACCGTTGGGTTCAAACAGTAAACTTAACATCACATTTGTTTTGCCGCAGTTTGATGGGCCACATATAATTCCTCTAATTGAATTTGGTAGTAAGGCGCCATGTTTTTTCTCAGTAGTCTTTATTTCAAAGTACTTGTCCAAGTTTAATATTGACAGGGATCGTTCCTGTTTGACAGTCTTCATTGTAATAAAACGGATTGCAGATCCGACACCTATATATATATAGCGACCGTAAGGACAAACGTTTAAATGTCATCGTACAGCGGAAGAGGCATCATCAACTCTATGATAAATAAATTACCTATAGAGTTGCACATTCCAGGTTATCAGTATTGTGGTCCTGGTACAAAACTAGAAAAACGTTTAGAGAGAGGAGATTTGGGGATTAATCCATTGGACGCGGCTTGCAAACAGCACGACATATCCTATTCGAGGAATAAAGATTTGAGTGAACGTCACAAAGCAGACAAACAGTTGGAAATTGCGGCTTGGGACAGATTTAAATCAAGAGACGCAAAGATTGGTGAAAAGACAAACGCTTTAGCGATAGCCACAACAATGAAAATTAAGAGGAAATTGGGTATGGGTGTTAAACCGAAAACAACATCCCTTAGAAATGGGGTTTTTATAAAAGCAAAACAATCAATAAAAGGTCTACGAAACCTCAAAAATAACCCAAATAAAGTATTACTTAAGGAGGGGGCCCATATTGCATTAGCTGCTGCTAAAGTTGCTGTTCGAGATGCTGGTGGTAAAAAGCAGATTAAAACTCCGAGAGTTATACCCGTTCCTAAAACTGGTGGAATCTTACCACTTATACCCATATTTGCTGGACTTAGTGCATTGGGAGCGTTGACAGGTGGCGCTGCTGGTGTGGCGAAAACGGTTTTGGATACTCAAAAAGCACAGAAAAATTTAGAAGAGGCACAGCGTCACAATCAGACAATGGAAGCGATTGCTTTGGGAAAAAGCGGTAATGGTCTATTTCTAAAACCCTACCGCCGTGGGTTGGGCTTATATTTAAAAAATCAAAAAAACTAATAAAGACGCTTCCCAGACGAGCCCTCACTTCCATCGACATTCTTGAATTCGCTCACCACATAAAACATTTTAGGGGAGTATTTATGCGTGATACGCTACCAAGAAGACCCCTCAGAAACGAATGTGGTATTGTTAATTTAGACTCAGTCGAAGGACCCGGTACTCACTGGGTTGCGTACAGAAAACAAGGTAATCAAGTGAAATACTTCGATAGTTTTGGCAACTTACCCCCACCAAAGGAAATTTTGAAATATTTTAATGGTGATGAGATAGTCTATAACCACGAGAGACATCAAACGTTTGGTACATGGAATTGCGGTCATCTGTGCTTGGAATTTTTGCTATAAATAGGAGGGACTTAAGCAAGAAACTTCAGTCATGTCTACGACTTTTACTCTGAAAGGATATTCATCCGTGTTAAGCGAAACCTACTGTCCAACAATCGACTTAAACCCAGTATCTGAATATCAATTAGGACTTCGAGGAATTTACACCTATAATACCATACCCAACATCGAAGAGGGCAGCAATAAGTTTTATTTTGGAACATCTTCGATAACGATTCCTTCAGGGTCGTATGAAATTAAAGATATTGAAAAGTATTTGCAAAAAGAGCTAGTTTTACTTGCAAGCAGTGAAGGCATAAAAAATAAACAATCTGACGAAATTATCAGTTTAAAGCCCAACCATAATACTCTTAAGTGTGAACTGTTTAGTATATACGATATTGATTTTAAACCAAAAGACTCGCTCGGAAAATTATTGGGTTTTTCTGGTAAAGATTTGTTAAAAGCGGGGAAAGTCCATTCTTCAGACCAGCCAGTACAAATAAATAAAGTATCGCTCATTAGAGTGGAGTGTAATATTGTTACAGGAGCTTATTACAATAATAAATTAACACATATATTATTTGAATTCCCGCCTGCAGTTGATCCAGGCTATGCTTTAAATATTGAACCGAGCAATATTCTTTACGTTCCAGTAAACACTAAAACTATTAGTAATATTACAATTAGAATTTTAGATCAGGACGATTGTCTTGTAAATTTTAGAAACGAACAAATAATTGTTAGAGCAGAGTTGCAAAAAATCGCCTAAGTATGGGGATTGATTTTACCGAGTCAGAGGAAGGGTATAAAAGGCCAAGCAACGGAAGGTCCCCATTCATTAAGAAGAAGCATATCAAGGCGTTAACAACTAAAAGTGTTAATCTCCTTAAAGCTCACGGCTATCATGTCAAAACTACAAATATTTAAGGATGTTGTCTACGATGAATCGATCATCAAAGAAGAATATCATACTTATCTGCCGAGAACACAAAATTTTGGAAATAATGATGAAATTAGAATATTCATACAAAACCAGGATTTATATACTTTACCCAGCGAAAGTTATATTCACATCGAGGGAAACATTATCAAACCAACAGTTGGAGCCGGAGAAACTTTGGAATTTAAATTAATCAACAATGCATATATGTTTTTATTCGAAGAAATTCGATATGAACTTAATGGTGTGGAGATTGAAAAAATAAGGGACCCAGGTATTACGTCTACAATGAAGGGATATGTATCGCTTGGTGAGAGAGAATCAAAAGAATTAAATATCGCAGGATGGTGTCCAACTACTTCAAATTATTTCGGAGATAAAACCTATTTTTACGCATGCATTCCTCTGAAAATGATTATGGGATTCGCAGAAGATTATCGCAAAATTATTATAAATGCGAAACAAGAACTAATTCTAAATCGCTCAAGAACAGATTTAAATGCCTATAAAGGAACAGCGGGGCATAAGTTTCAAATCACTAAAGTTGAATGGCATATAGCTCATGTGTTGGTAAACGACGAATTAAAATTAGAAATGTTGAGTAAGCTAAGTGAAGACATTCCGATAAAAATACCTTTTCGCAAGTGGCAATTGATGGAACTTCCTGGTCTAAGAAAAACTAGAAAGGAGATTTGGAATGTAAAGACTTCGAATAACCTCGAAAGACCACGGTATATTATAGTTGGTTTCCATAATAACAAAAAAGATGTTGCGAATAAAGACTCCTCTCAATTTGATCACGTGAACATTGAAAATATTAAGGTTTACCTTAACTCCGATTGCTATCCCTACGACAACATGAATTTAAATATTTTATTGGACAATTATGCAGTTGCCTACTATAACTATAGTCAATTTCAATCAAGTTATTATGGAAGAAAGATAAATGAGCCACTCTTTGACTACATCAAGTACAAGGGACACATGCTTCATGTTTTTGATTGTTCAAAACAAAACGAGAGCATAAAAACATCATCAGTTGATCTAAAAATTGAAATGGAAGCAATAGTTGCATTTAGTGAAGATATAACAGCCTACTGTCTTATCATTAGTGATGCTGTAGTGGAATACACGCCTCTTTCGGGAATAGTACGCAATCTTGTAAATTAGTTATTTTTCCATGTAATAAATATGTACATTTTATTTAAATAAATTTTTAATTGTATTTTCACTGTTTTCCTATAAAATCACTGCCTCTTATTCTAGTTGCATACATAATATGGGATGAATTCGTCTCTCCCTATAAATATAGGTTGCACTAGCTTAGTACAATCATTTACAAAATGTCAATCAGCAAGTTTGGTTCTTCAAAAATATCTAAACGGGGTTCCCGAGGACCTCCAGGTATCGGCTTCCAATTGGCTGAAGACGGACAAAACTTTGATATTGAAAGAAAACGTCTTACTAATATCGGCGATCCTTTGAATAGTCTAGACGCCTCCAGTAAGGCTTATGTTGATGAGAAAGTAGATAAGCTCTCCACTGATAATAAGACATACGTCGATGATAACATAAATCAGTGGGCAATATCTTTTAAGAAGTACGTCGATTCTAAGATTTCTGATTTAGCAATCGATGTCTCTAAAACTCTGAAGGATAATTTTGGTTTTTACTCCCAAAAAATCACTCATTTGGAAGAAGAATTTAATAAGCAACATAGTCATGATGCAGACACTCAAGGAACAAGTAGTTTGGGAGCTTCCACGAAGAACTTGTAAACGTCGTTGTACAAACCTACTTCAATGTATTATTAATTGCCTACATAGTGTATAATTTTTTGTTATTATTTAAACAAATATTATGAGTTAATATAAATTGTATAAAATATTTACTTGTTTCTTTTATAAACATCCTTCACTTTTACCTCAAAGGTGTCTTATCACAAGCGCTCTTAACAAAGACCATTAATTCGCACAGGCAAAATACAGCTGCAGACATCGGATGACTCATATCAGTTTATTACGCGAAAAGCAGACCTACCACAATGCTTATCAATACTTTCAGCGTCGCATAATTGTAAACAATTAAAAAATATTATACAAGACCACGCAAAACTTGTTCAAACATGTAGGAAACAGAATGCTGCAGGTTCGTGTAAACCGAAACTCTTATCACCTCTTATCTAATTTTTACACAATATTCACTTGATTTGGACAAAACCGCAAAAACAAGATGACCGTTTTCAACATCGAAAAACTTACTAAAAACCACAAGATGAGACTCTTATCAACACAAGGACACCACGTGTCAGTCTGCAGACAAAACCGCAAGATCCACGAGCAGACATCACACACCCAACCTTATCTACTCAAGGCCATACATACTCGCACAATTCGACGACTATCCCCCAAGGTCACGGACTTAGAAAAAAAAAATAAGTGTAGAACTCCCATAGCTACTACTACTGTGAAAGGACGCGATCGATTCGGAAACGCTGGCCGAGTAAAACGCATTCAAAATTTTTCAAAAACTCCCAAATTTGACTTAAATATTCGAGATTTAAATTTCGCTCCTTCCAAAACCTCGACCCGTAAATTGACGAACTCCTCCGAAACCGTCCAAAATCTTAAAAATCGCCACACGTGGCGACAAAGGGTCTAATTTGACGATTTTGAATAATTTTATTTTACGACGATCGGTTAAAAACTGACTTTGCACGAGCCACGCGAAATTGGTCGATTTTTGACCATTTTCTATCAAGTTCTCCGTTTTTGCCTGAAATTTTTCACTTTTCACAAAATAATTAATATTTTAGAAAGTTTTAACATCACCGCGACGTTTAATAGCTTAAAATTCTCACCGTCACCTCTCCCACCGCCTTCCGTAAAAATGTAGATTTTCGGTTGAAAATTGCGCCGTCCAGGACCGTATTTGTATCAAAATTTTGCCAAATCTTTGGGAATTTTTTCCGAAAAAACTATTTAACCGATTTTAACCGAGTATTTTTTAAAATGCGTCTGTCGACGCCGTTTAACTTTGGTCAAAATTTGAAATCGCCAACTTTCATAGTTTTCGAGAAAAAAAATAAAAACCGATTCGCATGAAAAATTTCAAGCCCACAGCCTTAAAAATATCGGAAAATTTTTTTTTCCGATTTTTTCAAGATTGATCCCTCAAATGATAGACAATTGAAAATGCATGAAATATAGGGGGTCAGTTGCCCCCTACACCCCCAAAAAAATGTTTACACCCCAAAAACTCAAAAAAATTGGAAAATTTTCGTAATTTTCATAACCTTTACAAAATTTTCAAAAAAAAAAATCGAAAAAATTTCAAAAAATTTTCAAAAAATTTTCAAAAAATTTTCAAAAAATGTACAAAAAATTTTCAAAACATTTTCAAAAAATTCTCCAGAATTTTAAAAGTTTTGGCGCACTCCAAGTCGCGCATCGTTTTTCAGGCTTTTTCGACGCGGACTTTGAAAATTCGTAACTTTTGATAGGGTCGGCTATTAAGGACGAATATTTTTTATTTTGCTTATTACATTCATATTTATAAGCAGAAAAATCAACTCCGCAAAATTTGAACCCTTTGTTTCAGAAAAAAATCGAACGTAAAATGTTCAAAAGATTGCGCTAAACGCGGCCGATTGGTACTACCACTGTAGCCCACAGTTTCCAAAAATCATTAAATTTTTCTACACTGCCTTATAAAAGAATAATTTCTACAACGGGTAGCGCGTAGGAAATTTTTATTTTCGAAGGGGTTCGGAAGTTATGCCTAAATCAACTGGAAATTTTGAATTTTGAGGCGAGTGGCTCCCGTCGGGCCATTTTTTAACCGATTTTCGATTTTAAAGGTGCATTTAAATCTACCTCCCGAGCTAAAATCGCCCACGCACAGGGTTTTTTGAATTTCCAAAAAATAACGAAAAATTATTTTTTTTAAGATCGCATTTAAAAAAGTCGTAATTTTTGACGCGTTTCGGTCTATTCAACCCCTCAGATTTAATTTTGCCCCAGAGTAATGTACATTTTCTGAAAGCTTTCAATGTTCATTTTACGACAAAAAAAGAATCACTTCGTTATCTCTTTTCGTTATCGAGTTATGGCCGAAAATGTTGCTAAAACATGCAAAATTTCCGTTTGGAGCCAAAATTGCGGCCTGAATTTTTTCACTTTTCAGAAAATAATTAATATCTTCGAAACTATTACCACCACCCAGACGATTGATAGCTTAAAATTTGCAGCGACACCTCCCCCGCCAAATGCCGTAAAAGTTTTAATTTTCGGTTTAAAATTGCGTCGTAAAAGGGCGGCTTTGTTCCAAAATTTTGCGAAAACTTTGCGAATTTTTTCCAAAAAAACTGTTTAGCCGATTTTAACCAAATATTTTTTAAAATGCGTCTATCCATGGTGTTTACCGTTGGTAAAAATTTAAAATCGCTAACTTTTACAGTTTTTGAGAAAAACAATAAAAATCGATTTCCATGAAGAATTTCAAGCCCGTAGCCTTAAAAATATTTCAAAAAATTTTTTTTCGAATTTTTTCAAAATCGACCCCGCAAATGAAAGATAATAGAAAATGTATCAAATGTAGGGGGTCACTTGCCATCTTCACCCCCTAAAAAGATTTTACACCCCAAAAACTCAAAAAAATTAAATTTTTTTTAGGTAATGTACCTTAAAAAATTATTAAATTTAAAAAAATTAATAAAATAATATCGATAGTTCTTACAAACTTATCTGTACTAATTTTTGTTTCTTAATTTCAGTTATTAAGCTAAATATGATTTTTTAACAATACACATTTACTCATTTATCAGAATGCCATATTTTAAATAAAAATTCATATCTTTTGAACAAAAAGTCGTGGAGCCTTGAATTTTTTTTTTATTTTTTTCTAATTTCTTTACACTACATTTATAAATTATTAACTTTTAAATTGTAAATTACTTCGCTATCCCTTTTCGTTATCGAGTTATGGCCGAAAATGTAGCAAAAATATGCAAAATCTCCGTTTGGAGCCAAAATTGCGGTCTGAAATTTTTCACTTTTCACAAAATAATTAATATCTTCAAAACTATTGGAACCACCGGCACGCTTAATAGCTTAAAATTCGCACCGTCACCTCCCCCACCAAATTCCGTGAAAATTTTAATTTTCGGTTTAAAATTGCGTCGTCCAGGCCCGCATTTGTACCAAAATTTTGCCAAAACTTTGCGAATTTTTTCCAAAAAAACTTTTTAACCGATTTTAACCAAATATTTTTTAAAACGCGTCTATCGACGGTGTTTACCTTTGGAATATATTTGAAATCGCTAACTTTGATAGTTTTCGAGAAAAACAATAAAAATCGATTTCCATGAAAAATTTCAAGAAAATGGATGAAATGTAAGGGTCACTTGCCCTCTACACCCCTCAAAAAAAATTTACACCCCAAAAACTCAAAAAAATCAAAACTTTTCTAGGTAATGTACTTTAAAAAATAATTAAATTTTAAAAAATTTAATAAGATAATATCGATAAGTTTTACAAACATATCTGTACGAATTTTTATTTCTTAATTTTAATTATTAAGCGAAATATGAATTTTTCAAAATACATATTTACTAATTTATCAGAATACCATATTTTATATAAAAATTCATATCTTTTGAACAAAAAGTCGTAGAGCCTTGAATTTTTTTTTATTTTTTTCTTATTTCTTTATACTACAACCCAAAATTATTAACTTTCAAATTGTAAATTTGAAACCCGCATACTTGTTAATTTACTAAAGTGATTATTAATTAATATAAAAAGATAAAATAAGACCCTTTATTAGCATTAATTTCTTGTAATATCAAATAGGATTTTAAAACTGTTTAGTCTAAAATTTGGGAAATTGGCGCCTCCACCATAATGTCGCGAAGCTTAGGGCTCCAGCGGCTTGGGGGGTGGTACTCGCTTGGTTACGAAAGGCAAAGCCCAGAAAAACACAAGAAATGCTGAATAAAAGACCTTACTTATTCTCTAAAAGTACAAATAGGGCGGCACCTACCTTAGCATGGTTTACAAAAGTAGCACTTGTCAGCAATAACTCTTGGTGGTAACTTCCCTCTACGGCAACTTCCACCCGATGGTTACTTCAGGAACCGACTAACTAACTTTACTCAGGTTCGCCCAAGGCAAAAACCTCAAAAGTACGAATCAGCAGATAGGAAGTTGCAAAAGTTATTGCTGACAAAGCTACGTGTGCCGCTCTTCAACTTAAAATAAAAAACTCAATAATTAACAAATAATAAACTACAACTTATGGTGAATCTTCGTGTCAATATTATCAATCATTTATTGATGATATTGATCCAGTAGTTTACGATAACTATTTAGAGCAATATGATCCCCTTCCTAGAGAATACATTAAAGGTTTGTTCAAAGATAAAGAAGATAGGTTTGATACTACTTATGGCATAGTATATAATCCTAATATCGAACAGTGGAAACTTGGTAAATCAGTTGTTCCGTTGAAAGGACCCGATCTGATTGTCGATAATAAACAATATAAGGGCACTCGGGGACTTTATGAACTTATATTTAAGAAAGATCCTGAAGGATTTAATGATGATGACAAAGCACAATATAAAGATTTACTACAAAGGACCGCGGCGCTGAGAAGAGATAACGATCCACTTCAACAGATAAAAGGATCTAAATCATTTAAATATCAGCAAATAATAAAACCCATATTTGCTGAACCTGCTCTTCCAAACCCATTTCGTACTTACAGCGGTCCATTAACCAGATCGATAAGAAATAGAACTGGAACAGGTTTTTTGAAATTAACACAAAAACCATTGGAATATGTTTATTGGGACGATCCAAATGAACTGGTAGAACGCTTGTGTCTATTACTTGCCTCGAAACAGGCCGGTAATAACTCTCATAACAATGAAATTCAGCGTATCGAGGAAGAACTCAGGGAGGCTTCTATAATTGTATAAATACTGGCATTTCGATAAATTTGCATCATTATTTGGTAAACTATCATAGCACACACCAACACTCTGATAGAAATGACAAACGTAAAAAAAGACATTGTAAACGAACTTCACAAGCCAGCTCGAAGGAAATTTCTTCGTCGCAGAACAATAATAAAAGGATTGGATGATCTTTGGCAAGCAGATTTAGCAGAATTCTAACAGTACGCCAAAGAAAATAAAGGACATCGATACATTTTGGTTGTAATTGATTGCTTTTCCAAATATGTATGGACAAAACCGCTAAAAGATAAAACTGGTCTAGAAGTTACAAAAGTGATGGAAGAAATTCTAATGACCGGCAGATAGCCTTTAAATTTACAAACCGATCAAGGTAAAGAGTTTTATAATAAAAACTTTACTCAACTTATGAAAAAGAATGGAATAAATCATTATTCAACCTTTAGCACAATGAAAGCATCAATTGCCGAACGAGTTATTCGTACATTAAAAGAAAAAATGTATAAGCTTAAGTAAAAGTGAAAGCACAGATGTGTTGAGTTATGGTTAAAAGGGGGAAGGTTTGGATTAAAAAATCTCAATATATCTTGACTCAACTTTATTATATTCTGGGTGCTAACTCCGGTTTGGTTTGTCAGGTCAAACCTGAGTTAGTACCAGTATTGCGATCGATTTCGAGACCTAGTCTCATCATCAGGCATAGAATCTATAAAATTATACAATCAGTAAACGAACAACAAATAATTAAAATAACAACTTACATTGGGCGAAACTGGAATCACATTACAAAGACATTAAAGTATAAGGACTCCACCACTTATGGCATCTGATCCTGACAGGTGTTAGGTCAAGGATTGTCTGTAGATGAAAGTTGAATTTTAGTTTTTGGTTTTATTTTATTTTCTCATTTTATCTATTTTATTATATTTTTTGATTTTTGAATTAATTTTGATTTTTGAATTAATTTTGATTTTTGAATTAATTTTGATTTTATTTATTAATTTAATTTTTGTTTTTGGTTTTTGAATTTTTATTTTATTTTTATTTTACTTACTCTGAAATTCGACTTTACAGGAACGAACGGTATTGTTGTACTTTGGTGTTTGACTAGATTGTGTTGTTGTTAAAATTGTTGTTAAAATTGATAAAATGTTTAAAATTGTTGTAAAATTAATTAAAATCTTAAAGCTGTTAAATAATCCTCTGTTTTTTGTAATAAATAATTTGTTAAAACTTTGTGTTAAAATTTGTTAAAAACTTGTCATAAAATATTAAAATTGTCAATAAATAAATAAAATGGTCAATAAATAATTAAAATGTTTAAAAGTTTTTAAATTAAGTTAAAATTTTTTGATTATCACATTTATCACAGCTGTTTTGAGGTTGACAGTCTGTCAGCTGTTGACGTTAAAGTCAGCTGACCGTAGAGTGACCTGCGCCGTTTCGTCAACAGCTGATATTGATTAAATAAAATCAAAATTAATTCAAAAATCAAAATTAATTCAAAAATCAAAAAATATAATAAAATAGATAAAATGAGAAAATAAAATAAAACCAAAAACTAAAATTCAACTTTCATCTACAGACAATCCTTGACCTAACACCTGTCGGGATCAGATGCCATAAGTGGTGGAGTTCTTATACTTTAATGTCTTTGTAATGTGATTCCAGTTTCGCCCAATGTAAGTTGTTATTTTAATTATTTGTTGTTCGTTTACTGATTGTATAATTTTATAGATTCTATGCCTGATGATGAGACTAGGTCTCGAAATCGATCGCAATACTGGTACTAACTCAGGTTTGACCTGACAAACCAAACCGGAGTTAGCACCTAGAATATAATAAAGTTGAGTCAAGATATATTGAGATTTTTAAATCCAAACCTTCCCCCTTTTAATGTATAAGCATTTCAGTTTACTGGTATAAGTGGTATGATGATTTGTCGAAAATTACAAAAGCTTACAATGAAACGAAACATCGAACAATAAATATGAAACCTGTCGAGGTCACAAAAAGTAAAGAGCAATATCTATTAAATACTGTTTACTCTCATATAAAAATAGCTGACAAAGGAAAATTTAAAGTTGGCAATATTGTTAGAATAAGTAAACATAAAGCTATTTTTAACAAAAGTTACTTTACAAATTGGACCACTGAGTTATTTCGTATAGCAGAGGTGAAAATTACCACCCCTGTTACATACTTATTGGAAGATATGAATGGTCGACCCATCCAGGGAGCATTTTACTCTGAAGAACTACAAAAAGTCAAACATCATGATGCCTACCTTGTCGAAAAAGGTCTTCGAAGAAAAGCAAATAAAGTCTACGTAAAATGGTTGGGACTTGATAAATCACATAATAGTTGGATTGATAAAAATAATGTTTTATAATGTTTTTAATAAATTAATTATCTTATAAAATCTGTAGAGGATAAATGAAATAAAACATGTAAAATTTTAACAAGTTTATTTTATTTAATAACAAAAAATACAAAAAATACAAAAAATATTAAAATAACAAAAATATAAAAAAAATATTAATCCAGCTCCATAATACTGTAATGGCCCCAGGGAAGTGTGTTGTGCGAATGCGGTAGCAGATATCTTTTATCATCATACGAGCTTAGGGAAATCTTATTTTGTCTCACCGAATATACCTGATGATCGAAGGAACGTATCGAATTTTGTTCATGCGAAAATTCTATTCTCTCCATCAGACATCTTTTATAGTCGTCAAAAGAAATCTTGTTCGTAGGATTTAACGCCCTTCGCCTTTTTTACGCACGGATTTTTATTTTCTGGCACATAATACGCATACATTTTTGCCCTCAACCCAATATATTCCGTCATCACCTTACCGACGTTCTCGTCCTTCATAGGACGTATCAAAATAGTGGAGGTTTTCCTTCATGTCCGCATAGATGTCGGCTGTTTCAATTTTATAGAACAACGAATCCGTATCACCATAGAGCGCCATACATTTATCACCGTACTTGGTCTTCATATACCCATAGTGAAACTGATACAGTATGGTCTTTGAGATATCTAGTATACACATGCCCACGTATATGGGTTTATTGAAGACCACCTCCGTTTTAAGCATTTCGACGAGAACCAAATCATCGGCTATTATACGGCTGCGATAAAAGTTCGGCGCTGACACGGCATTTTCCACTCCGTACCTTCCTTCCCATTTTCTTAACACTTTTATTATCCTCCTATTGCGAACATTTTCCATCGTTTTTCCAAATACCGCGTTGTTCATCAACTTAAAATAATTTTTTCCGAAGTCGGTTGTTGCACTCTGACGCAGCTGTGTGTTTAGGTCGATGTACTTTTTCAGCCATGCACTCTGTTCGAATGGGAGTACTCGATGAATGTTTGTTAGCACAAGCCCATTTTTTAAATATTGTTGTAGGTTCGTATAGTGGATGACGTACTTATTTTTGGGTAAGAGGGTTGCCAACATTTTTTTACATTTTCCGCCGGGTGGTAGTCCGAGTTCGGGTGCCATGGGAAGATCGGCTTGTACGTCGTGGATGTTTACGGGATACTCTAAATCCACTTCCAAAATGTATCCACGCGGACTGTCGGCCGGCACATTTAAAAAATAGTCCGCTTGAAAGCCTGCTGGTGGTTTATTCATCCATTCTAAGCGTCCATAGGCCAAATGTTGACTCATCGCCCACGAGTACATCGCATTTATATCGTAGTACATGAGATACGATGATGGTTGTGATGGATCGTAATCTTCCAAGTATTTGTTGTTGGCCTTTGCGTATCGATGTGTGCATTGTGTTAGTCCTCCTCTAATTCCCTTCTCCAAAAACATTAAGATCTCTACGTCCTGTATCATATCGAGCTCCACCTTCGTACATTTTAACATTGCATCCCAACTCAGACCGGGCGCGGAAAAATAATGTGCTGGATCAAGATGGTGGTTGGTTAAGCTCTGATCACGAAAACATTCGAATATATCGGCCAACAGCAGCACGTCCGTTTTTAAATACAGATCCGAGTACTCGCCCAATGTTTGTACTTTGAATTCGCTCCAGATCTTTTGAGCATGTTCGTATTCGTCCACCGATAAATCGTTTTCATAAATTTTACTATGAAAAGATGTTATGGGTGGAAGTGTTTCTTCCTCCAATCGCTCCAAACCATTAATGTAGTCATACGGAAATACTCCCTTTCTCGTTAGAAGGCTGAATTTTTCCGCGTCCAAGTACTTAAATTCTCTCCGGAGTATAGGTTTTTCTTTCAAATCTTTGGCTAATTTGTCCAATGAAGACGCCATAAATCGAAAAGAATCACAAAATTTGAATGTTATGCAATTCTCGTCATGTCCTACGCTTTTAATCATCCCAATAAAGTTTTGTGTGTTGTGCGGTATTATGGATAATTTTCCTTGCCAATTCTGTCGCACTACGTCGTTCATTAAAAAGTGAGCATCATAACCGCTGAAATTGTGAAAAACTACGGAAATGATGCGACTATCTTGATAATTTAAATTGCATTCGTTATGGGCGGGACCACGATAACGTCCTGTGAAGTGACAATGATCTCGCACTCTAACAGCATCTTGTTGAAAAGGGTTTTCGCAGATATGGCATTCCTTAGCTTCAACGAACGCAATTTTTTGTTCATCCGTTAAATTATCCATGGGTATGGGACATTCATATACAGTCGAAACGTTCTCGGCAATATCGTAGAGCTCCGCACATAGCCATTCTCCACAATTTGGTCCTCTATATTGTCGATAGTACGATAATGTATCATCGTAGGTACACTTTAAATAATATCCTACGCTAAAGGGCTCATGTTTTTGGTACTTTCGGCTATTTTCCCCACACCTTTCATCGCACTCCTTTAAAATACACTCAAAATCGGCATATATTATGAAAGGAACCTTTTCTTTATTTTTATAATTTTCAAATTTCACCTTTCCATTGGGTATCAACTTAATTTTACATTCGTTCATTTGACCACATCTTTCTTCGTGCTCACTTAGCTGAATTTCGGTGGTGAAATAATGTAAACACCTATCACAAATGAATTTCACACCATGGTGTTTACTTAATTGGGATGATACTAATCGTGAAAGATTTTTTATCCACACATAATGATATTGGACGAGATCAACATCACCATCCTCCTCCAGATCCTCCTTTTCCATCGTCTTGTACTTGTCCGCCACCATTAATAAATTTACATGTGCATTTCTTTTTTCTTCGCTCAAGTAGGATGGTTCCACCGAATAGCCCATCTTCTTTAGTTTTAATACATATACATTTATGGAAGTATTATTGTTTTTTTCAAACAAATAATTTTTTTCCCTTTGCATCGGGAACGTAATTCCTTCCAAATTTAAAACTTCCTTATAATGTGGATACGAAGAGGTTTTTTCGATGTTGTGCTTGGCAGGATAAAGGGCGGACACCACTGCCCACGCAAAACATGCGTTATCCATATTTTTAATATTTACACATGCTTTCTTACTTTTTACTTGAGGGGGTAGGGGTACATATGATGCCGCCCTTAGAGGCACATGTTTATTAATATTTAGGGTTAAACTAATAATTCCATCTAACGCCCAGCCGCTTTCCTTCTCTTCAAATTCTTCCAATTCCGTAATGATCGGCAACAATATATTGTCAGCATACCATGTGACCAAGTCGGTATCCCGGCTTATCACTGACGGCATTCTTGAATTTATATACTTGATGTCTTCAATCTCTTCGCCAGTGGTACTCAACCTAATAAATTTTCCACAAAATACTGCGTGCACTTTAAAAAAGGGTTCCTTTCTCAAGGCGTTTTTGAATCTTAACATACACATCTTCGCACAATCTTCCATAAATACAATGGGATCCTTGTGTCCCAAATTTACTATAACCCCCGTACGCATCCTGCCATTAAAAGCAGATTCCATTTCTTCCCACTTAATGAGAGCAGACTTCCTCGCTCTAACATTAACGCCAGCGCCTCGATGTAATTTTGTTTTTAATAGCGTGCGACAACTTATTATATTAGCGATGGATGCTAACATACCCTGTTTTGTACCAACGGCAATCACTTTTTTTAACTCACGCCTTATTAGTCGTATATTTTTGGAACAGTGTTTCATAATCCTTTTAATATTAATAGGATTATCATCAACCGCTTCAACCAATTTTCGGCTAATGTTAGCCAAATTTTGGGCTGTAGTCGCGAGCAAAACTGACTCCATTGTAAATTATTAACGTCATTCTGTCGAATGTATAAATCAGACATCAGACTGATGCTGTGAACAAATTGTTCTCTCTTTTATATAACACCTAAGTCGTTGATGAGTAAACGTCTAGACGCACCGCAATTAGCAAAAACCGCAAAATGCAGATGGTCTTCGCGAGTCGCTTAATTATTAGCAACAGTGATTCATACGATGTAAATAAGTCGCTCTTATCAACAAATTAAAACAATTTCATGAAAAATCTTGTTAAAACATGTAGGAAACGGTAAGGTTCAGGTGCAGTGGAACCACATGCTTCATCATAACACTAAAATTTACTAATTCAAGAAACCACTAAGACTCTTATCAGTACAAGGGCATAATGCAGATCTACCACAATTCTTATCAATACTTTCAGCGCCGTTCTATTATTACTCTACAAACAATTAAAAAAACCACAGGATGAGACTGTTATCAACCCAAGGACACCACGTGTCAGTCTGCAGACAAAACCGCAAGATCCACGAGCACACATCGCACACCCAACCTTATCTACCCAAGGTCATACATACTCGCACAATTCGACGACTATCCCCCAAGGTTACGGACTTAGAAAAAAAAAATAAGTGTAGAACTCCCATAGCTACTACTACTAGTGTACAAATATAGGTTGGTAGCGCAAAAAAGCATTACTAAGGGCCAATCTCACCGGCACGACTTAAAATTTAAGAACTACTTTAATGTCTAAGTAGAGCTTATCGGATTTCAGCGTCATTTGAAAGGCAAACTTAGAGCCTAAGTTAAACTTAATGCTAAGTCGTCGATATCGGATATCGAAAACTCAACTTAATCTGAAAATTACAATTTCTCGCGAAAATATAGTAAAAAACGGCATTATTATCTATCTACAGGGTGGCCAAGATTTTACTTCCCAGGAAATATCTCAGTTATTTGAAGAGATAAAAGTGTAAATCAAAAAGTGCTTTGAACGGCAGCACTTATAGCTCATAAATTCATTCTAAAAAAATTATTGGTGTTTACCACTCTTAAGACGCCATCATCAATTTTTTTCTTTAATGGGACACCCTATTTTTTATAATTGATATTGCATCTACAATTTATTCTGGAACAGTGATATGCTACACTTAGTATTTTAAGTACATTTTGTGTATAAAAAAAATTAAAATATTGATCGAAGTAGTATGCAAAATTGTTTATTTAGTTGTTTTTAAGAAATTTTTTTTAATCTAAACTAACTTAACTTAACCTAATCTAACTAAACCAAACTGTAAATTTAAAATTTTGTTAAAAAAACTAAATAAATAATATTGCATAATACCTACTTCGATCAATATTTTATTTTTTTTATTCACAAAATGTATAAAAAAATAGGGTGTCCCATTAAAGAAAAAAAAATTGATGATGGCGTCTTAAGAGTGGTGAATACCAATAATTTTTTTAGAATGAATTTATGAAGTATAAGTGCTGCCGTTCAAAGCACTTTTTGATTTATACTTTTATCTCTTCAAATAACTGAGATATTTCCTGCAATATTATATTACATTATATTATCCATAGGGACTTCATTTTCTTGGATAATGTTCGTAGGACATTTACTGAATTGAGACCTAAACATCCAAATATATTATCTTCTGAACAATTTAATACTTGAGGCATGGAGAGTGGAGATAAAGAGAGATATTTTATTTTAGCTTGTAAAAATTACCTTGAGAAAGGTTGCTTCAGAATTCCATTTCTGGTTCCAATTCGATAGAATCCATCATCGACAACCTCCAGTACCACGCCAAGGATAGATCGGTCATCTCCTCTTCCGCGATCAACATCAGGGACAGGAATTCGAACTGATGTTCCTTTTTCTACTGGCGGATGAATCTGATCTGAGGTTTTTTTCATGCGTTTAGCTTTCTCTTCTAGACATTGGAAAGCTTCATTTCTCTGCTTCTTGATGGCCTCAGTAGACTTGTCCAGGTCAGTGACGAGATAATCATTATCATCTACGATTCGAGCGTTCTAGTTTTAATTTATCACGAAACAGTTGTGCCTTAGAGTCTGACATAATTATTGCACACTGAAACTAATTAGTGGAATGTAAAAATACACTTGGTCACTATTGCGCTATAACAAATAGACGAACAACCAAACACAACACTAGTAAACAAATACTTAGAACGGTGATAATCAAAACAAAGATATGCGCGCGCAGTTACATGTGGAGAGCAACATCTGTGAATCACCTTTTACTAAACCACAGTAGGCATAATTAACTCTTCCTAGGAAAAGTTGATCTGTTTGTTTTCAATCAACTTTTACTGATACTTTTAGTAAGAGTTGACTCTTCCTGGACATGGTCAACTCTCCCTATCAATCTACTTTTCCTGTAACATAAACACTACGTTATGAGAGAGATTTAAAAAAAGGCTTGCAATTTGGCAAACAAAGCATGTTACAACTGAATTTGACTAATAAGGTACTTTACTTAAAAGGGATAGTAATATTATATTGTACATTATAATTAAAATTAAATTATATTTGTTTATATTTATTAAATTTATGTAGTTAATATTTTCTAAATTTAATTCTTAACAGTTATTTTCATGAGGTTGGGCCAAAAGCAAATTTTTTGGCATAATCAAAAATTTAACAAAAACGATGCTTAGTTCAAATTGAATTTAGTAGTCTACCTACCTGGCACATGGGCGGCCGACTACCCAGGACAGGTCTAAACTCTAAATCCACCCAATTTTGTGGAGCCAAGACCAAAATTATGAGCCAATTAAAATCAAGCTAGACGTTGGATAAGGCATTTGCTTACAAACCCTCAACACTAATTAGCATTAGCGGTTATAGATTAGGAAATATAGATTCTTAAAGTTCTTAGAAAAATATAAACAGATAAAGCCATAGGTATTTTGGTTGTTCCCAGGTGGCCTTCACAACCCACTTTTACTTCTCTTTTAATATCAGAAGATTATAGAGTTAAAAGGTTCTTGGAAGGTATACAGTGTGTCCCAAAACATACCCACAATATTTCAAGGATGAATTCTAGAACTTATTTAGAGTTGAAAAGTCCCTATAAACATATGTCCTAAATGTAACCGTTAACGAGTTATTGATTGTTGTAGAATTTATCTGGGAAAAATTTTAATTCAACGAATTTTTTTAAATATTTTTTATTGATTACATTATTATTTTTTATCACAAAAAATGTTCAAAATTATCACCATTGTGTTCGATACACAAAGCCGCACGACGCAAAGGAGATCGTTGGGTTCCAATATGGTTGCCGACTGCTGTATTCTTTGGCGTAATTCTTCAACTGTGTGCAATTCAGTTGCATAAACAATCTGTTTCATGTGACCCCAAAGATAAAAAAACCAACGGAGTCAGGGCCGGGGACCGTGGTGGCCATGTATCGGGTCCTTCGACTCCAATCGGCTAAATTATACCACAATCTATAACTCGTTAACGGTTACATTTAGGACATACGTTTATAGGGACTTTTCAACTCTAAATAAGTTCTAGAATTCATCCTTGAAATATTGCATGTACGTTTTGGGACACCCTGTATACAACATAAAGCCACCAACGCCTAAATAAAGTAACATTGGGATCCAGATATTCCGCTCAAGTATTTTTTAGTACAATCAAATAATACGAGTTTAGAATTTCTTAAAAAAAGCTGATTTCATTGTTAGCTGTCATTACTGGACATAGGATGCAAACTTTTTTCTTGACAAAAATTTTAAATATTGAAGAAAATGAATTCGGTTTAGAAATAAAAATTCCTGAAAAAATTAAATCTTCTGGCGTCAATAAATATGAACCCACATTAAAAATCCCTTTTTACAAAGAAAAAGAACTATGAAACCAGGAAAGGAGCCTTATATACCAAGCACCATTTCGTTTCGAGAAAGAACTATGTACAGCTTACAGCTTCATTACTTAAGGAATATATAGGAGCTACCGAGGTTCTAAGAGACTCGGAACAGAGCTTATTTAATTCGTATAAAAAAACCCATAAGGCTTTAAGCAAAAGTATTACTTTTATCAGATGGGTTAAAGAAACCTTTTATGATAGTGGTTTAATTACAAATATTATTTCTGCCCATACTACACGGCATGCATCTACTTCAAACGCAAGCCGAAAAGGATTGTCATTGGATAACATAAGAAAGACCGCAGGATGGACAGAAAAATCATTATGTTTTGCCAAATTTTATATTTTACCTATATTTGCAATTGAAATTTTAAACATTGAATGATGATTATTATGAATTATTATTACTATCCAGTATATTATAAAGTTTCATTTATACATTAATGCAGATTTTTGTTTTCAACTAATATTTTTGAACATAAAAATTCTTTAATTATTGTAATATTTACTTACCGCAAATAACTTTAAACAACTACCAATGATCTGGAGTAAGAGATGTGTAATACAATTATTAGATTAGACGAGCTTACCCAAGTGAAGTTCTATCATAATTGTATTATGCATCTCTTCCGAACTGATCAGTCCCTAATTATGATAAACAAGTTTATTACCCACCCAATAATAAGTTGCGGAAGAGCCTTAAAATGGAATGAAGACATCTCGCCGGTACCAGATTCTGCATATAAAGGCCTTTTTGATTATAAACAATTAAAGTAACCATGGAAATTGTCCAATACAACCCTTATAACAAATTTAAATTTAAAACCCTTTAAACTTAAATGTTTTGACCAGAATCTGGATATGTATCTCTTTATTAACATAGAAATAAATAAATTTTATTCGCTCTCTGGGGTCCCCCAACGACTTTTAGTCCAGGGCCCCCGAAGGGCCAAATCCGCCCCTGCTCACTACTGCTCTTAAATTATCTTAACCTGGCAACACTGTTACCCTCTTTATTTTCATCAATATCCTGCTCTAAATAAACAATAAACAAACAGTAAATAATATTGTTAATTATTTAAGATTTTAAATTACTTTTACACTAAATTATGAAATTTGTTTTTGTTCAAATTTGCGATCGTGCAAAAAATATTGTATGTACCTCGAGTAAAATGAAGTTTAATGTCATTCGGTCGGGTTTTATCGAGATTCACCTTCGACTCATCTCGATACTTCCGAGCTGATGCCACAAAACTTCATTTTACACTCTCGTTACATAAATAACTATTATAACATCCATTTTTATTAATATTTTGATTTTTTTCATTTTTATGTTAAGAATAAAATAATTTACTTAGTAGTTGATTTAAACAAGTAAAAATAGATTAGTGTTCTTTATGTTAAAATTTTGTTTCTCGTGAGTGTTTTGTTTATGTCTGGGGTATTAAGTAATGCAACCCTTGTTATTCTTTCGATTAAGTATGGACAAATTTATTGCCTACCAACGGATGGAGCGTAAAACTGGTAAGTCAGATCAACTAAGACAGGCATAAACCAAACACTTAAGTTTTTTTAACACATTTGAATTAAATAATATTTTATTAGTTATTTAAATTTAATATTTTTAATGTTAAAATTAGTGTTTGACAGATATTTGTATTGTTGTAAATTTTCAGAATTTATTTGTTTAATCACAGTTTGAGAAAAAGAAAATTATTTTATTCAAAGTTAGAGATTAGGCGTAGGCTACCAAATTCACCCCGAGCTTAGGGATGAATTTAGTTTGCCCTACTTTATTATAAGAACCAATCAGAGGCTTTGATTGACGTCTTTACTTAAGTAAGTTATGACGTAATAATGGACGCCAAGCAAAGTCTATAAATTGTAAAGAAGCCTTAAAACCATGAAATTCCATTATGTTCTGATCTAGAGTAGTGTTTGTTCTCTCTGATCAGTCAAGTTGATTTTAGTTTGTTCGCGACGCGTTTTCATTTTAATTTCAGTAGAAGTTATTTTATTCACAAAGTTAATAATTTTTTTAGCGTTTATCGAGTGATTTGTTGAATGTTTTAAGGTTTCTATTGGTTCTTAAGTAAGTTGTATTTTATTTGTAATTTATGTTGGAATTATATTCAACTAAAGGAAATATTCTAAATTCTAGAGATTGTTTTTTTTTTATATTATTATTAGAATTTCTTTATTTGTAATTGTTTTTTTTCATTTATTTTTATCTTGTTATTATTTTTTTTATAATATATTTAATATTAATTAAATATTGGTTTTTTTAATATCTTTAATATAAATTCCCTATAAAACCTTAAATAATTAAGCAAATAAATTTAAATAAAAGTGAACTTGGCTCGATCAGGATTTTGATTGTTCTAGTTAAAAACAAGTAAGTAAATTTATTAATTTTGAATTTGGTATTTGGTATTTTTAAACCAACTTAGAAGAAAATAATAACTCAGCTATTTGTTTAACATCAAGTTGGTCACCATTTAACAAGGTAAACGTCGGCTTAACCCTATAAAAAAAGAACTCAATAATTATTAAGTTAATTAACGTGCTTTCGGTCATCTTTCCTTTTTATTAATAGGTAAGTAATAATAAATGTATTGGGTGTAAATAAAACTACGGCCACCCCATTAATTTCAATATTCATGTAAATAAAAAATTACTTATAGTCCCAGTTCTAAAAAATGAAGTTCCATTTTTCAATTGTTTAATTATTTTACTTCCAAAATATATGGCGGATTTCTTAATTTCATATTACTACTCTTTCTACTATCAATTATCTCCGGTAAAATATTTTTATATGCTATAAAATAATTACGTTTTTTATTGAAGTCCTATAAGCCAGAATCCACATCAGTTGAATGATTTTTGGGACAATATAGTTATTGTCCCAAAAATGTTATATTAGTATATATTGATTTGTTTGTAATGTGTTTGGAAAAATATTTGTTTCTAATTTTGCGAAATAATTTCTATTACTCGAATTTTCTATACCTCGATTTTTTCTGTGAATAATGTGATTCGACTTAGGGAAGTTTGACTATATTTTGAATTTCTAAAAAAATGCCTCTAATTAAATTTAAAAAGTGATTGTGATGTGGTAAAAACATATAATACCTTTAAATATTTTTAAAGATAAATTAAAATTCGTATTTGAAATATTAACTAGTTAAAAGTTTTTAAAACATCAAAACAAGGTTGTAAAAATTGTGATGATGAATTAACAAATAATTGCATATTTCTTAGCAATTATTTGCTTATTTCTTATCTAATGCGGGTAGTCTGAAAAATAAGATAAATGTTCTTTAGTTCCCGACAAAATTTTAGAAACATGAAGAAATAAAGTTGGGATTTCTTTATTATGAATTTTGAAAACTGCAAAAAATCTATCAGAAATAAGGCGTTTCGTGATCATTTTTATTTTAAAATTTCTAAAAAATAATATTAAATAACAGTTTTCTTAGCAATTTTATAGTCCATCTCACGAGTAAGTCACGCTATCATCTTACTCCCACTCAAGAAGGCCAAATCCAAAATACTTAAACCATACTAATAATTTGGACAAATTTTTACTATTAAAATTACGTACTTCGACAAACTCTTTAGCCTAATAGATGAAGAAATAGTTGATTGAATGTGTGTGAATACTACGTTAACCCCTCAGCTAACCCTGGGTCTAGATGATTAAAATAAAAAAAAATAGAAATTACGAAAAGATTAAAGGCAGCGAATAAAATTATTAATTTTACTGGGTTCTTTTTTAAATGGTTGGGATAACGTCACAAATAACTAAAAATTTTAATAAATAAAATTTTAAAGACCCTTTTGAGAATGTAAACTACAAAAAAAAATATTAAACGTCCAATGCTGAGAATTTGTATTTTTCTTGCTTTTATTTAGTAAATAAAAAAAAAACTTCACCTACCTTATTTCCCCTGCAGAGTTGAAGGGTGACACTTATTTAAACCAATTAAACTGTTCTAAGGTAATTTGTTTCTTATAGTTACAATAAAAAAAAATTAGAATATGAAATTCGAAGCTTGAAAATAAAATCAAATAAATTGAACAATAAAAATTATTTATTCAATTAAAAATAACAACAAAAAAAATATAATTAAAATAAAGAGTAAAATATAAAAAAAAACTAGAAAAAAAAGTGAATTGAAAATAAAAACGGTCAGAAACAAATTATTACCTTAAGAGTCATTTTCTAATAGGCAAAAATAGCAGTTTACGGGATACACTATATATGCTAGTGCAAACAATATTTTTGCATACTATTTTTTATTTCAGATTCTAGAGTCATTCAACTAAATTATGTCACAAGGAAAAAAAATTGGAGAATCTATAAAAAAAAATTTAATTACCCAAAAGTACCTTAACTTTGGAAGCTTATAATTAATTTTGTATAAAATTGCAACACAAAAGCTGTAGACAAGTTTTAGTTTAATTAATCTAGTTTACAAATCAGGAAAAAATTTGAAAATCTGTCGAGAAAAACTTGAGATATCATGTATCCAGTAATGTTCGATTTCATGATTTATCGCGATTTTTGTTCCCATCCTTATGCGCCTCTAGCGGTCCGAACAATAATTACGTTTTGGGCTTCGCCTTCGCCAGATTAGACCAGGCGGAGCTACAAATCATTGCAACTTTTATTTTGCTTGGCAGGTGTTCGATGAAATTTCAATTTCTGTGCTGGGATTGTTGACGAGCATATTTAATTAGTTTTTCGTTAATTATTATTAATAAATAAATTATTTTTAAATGAAATAAAATATAAATATGATTAAATATATTCACGCAGTTTAAAATTTTAAAATTTTATTTTTTCAAATATACTTAGTTTCAATGTCCAATGAGCTAAGAATTATGCAGATGATATTTAATATTTCTTTAATTATTCGCTTATGAAACTTAGACCAGCATTTTTTTAAAATTTTTTCTCATTTCGATCAGCTGTATCCGTCAAAACAGTGCCTGTTGTATCTACAATTCATTTGAATGATATTATTTATGTAATTATTATCGTATGCAGAAAAACAAAAATATTTATAGTCGTGTTAGTGGGAATGAGGACACAATACTTCAACTTAAACCATTTATTTGCGACTAGTTTCGGTTATCAATGTAACCTTATCAAGCTATAATAATACATAATTAATAAAATACAATGTTGTGTATCAATAAGCGAAAATTAATTAAAACTTAAGACTAAACATACCTTTAAATAATAATCATTAAGTTGATAATCATAATAATAGACCATATCACAGTTTTAGAAAAACAATACGATGGAATCAACGTAATTTTTAGGAGAACAACTGCTCTCTTAAAATTCCGACCTTCTAGGAAGGTTTACAACATCAATATAAAATTTTAATCAAGGATGCTAATTATGGAAAAAATATTTATAATCGTTTGTCGAGTTTTTCAAAAACGTTGATTGGAATTCTTGATTTCGTCTTTTGATTTTATATTATTTTTAGTTTTAAAGTTGCTTCTTCCCATTTTCCTGAAACAATTTCTATTTTGTAACTTCTTGACGTGTGCGCAAAATGATGTTTTATTTTTGGCGCAGTTTTAAGAAAACTACTCCTTTGTTTTTTAAAATGTATATCAGCAGCATATTAAAAAAATTCTGAGCAAATGATTTTAATTTTTTTCCACTATTTACATTCTATTTTTGGCAGTAACTGTCATAGATTCCCCTAAATTCATAACGTAATTACGAATAAAACTATTGTTCTCGATTCGGATGGCATCTAATATTTTGCCTGGTATACTACTGTGACCATCTATTGTAAATTTGTTATCAAATACCCTCTTTCGAAATTTGCTTCTTTTTGCCGAGAATAGGAATATAGTTTCTGTAAAATGTGCAAATTATATTACAATCGTTATTTCTATCTTTGATATTCGGATTTCTACATTTTTGCAAATTTCTAGACATTAGTTTCTTACATTTATATTATTTTTCCGGTGTTATATTCTAATATAGAAATTTTACCAAAAAGATAGGCATTTACTATGAATTCTTCAGGTTTTTTTCATCAGTTACTTGATGTTTTTTCTCAGATGTCGTAAATTTCTTGAAACATATATCTCCTATTTGATGTAACTTTTGTTGCAAATGAGAGTAGCCAAAACCAATGTTTTTCTTGTTTTTGTAACCACTATTTTAATTTATTTGTTTTGTTACTTTATTATATTTCTACATCGTAGATGATGCCACAGGTCTTACAACTAAAAATTATTGTGCTTCTAATAAACAACTAATATGTTTTTTTAGCCATCACTATATTTCTAAGAGAATGTGAAAGTTTAGTCTTATGATTGGTTAATTTTTTTACTGAACTATATTAAATCCCCGGTGGAGATCAGCCATCTACTTTTCAATAACGTATTTATTTTCTTGAAATCGTCTATTCGGCCTCATTAATTTGAATTCAAACGAATTTTGACACCTTTATCAATGTTTATCATTTGGAGGGTTGATATAGTACATACGCCGACTAAATTTCTTTCCAACCTAACATGTCACGTAATAGTCACCTCTCTGGATTGTTAATTTCTGCGACCTCAACCCAGCATCAGCATCGGTACATACAAAAGTTGCCTTGTTTACGGATTTTTAAATGTAAAAGAAAGTGAGCAAAATTGTTTGCTTTTCTTTCGGTAGCCCAAACGACATCCATTTATGAGGCAAAGGACAAACTATAACAACATGAAAATTCGTTACTTGTACTTTGGACTAAACGATTTTGAGCTTCGAAATTGTCCTGAAATTTATCGAAAAACTTACAGTGAATCAGAGAAATAAATTGTGGAATAAATTCTGATCTCGAGAAAGCAGGGATAACTACTTCATATATTATTGTACTTTGGTTTTATACAAAATTATCAAACTACTGTGCCAAACTTATCAATATGTCATGTCTTCATTATTATTTCATTAGAATCAAGAAGGTGGGTAATATAGTTCATTACTCAACTGAAATCGATTGAGTAATGAAGCCCTTACTCAACAGGAGTGGAAAAGGAATAAACGTGTAACAGAACGATGAAATAACTTTGAATTAGTAGTGGATAACTAAAATTATTTCAACATCAATTTTATGCAATTTTGGGAGTTTGTATTTTGTATTTTTTTATAATTCCTATCTGCTAAGTTGTATTGGAACCCACGACTAATAAAATAATATGTAGGTTTAAATTTGCTTCTTTAAAAATATATTTCTTTAATTTTTGAAAATTTCATCTATAATAAATATCGTCTTCTATGTATGTACTAGGTAGTTGTAAGGCGCCCGTTGATTGTGATTTTTTGATTATTTGATTTTTCGATATTACGATATTTCGATATAGGGTTACAGAGTCAGTTAGTCAGTCAATCAGTGAAGAGCGTAACTATTATAGTCTGATTCTTTTTAAACATATTGCTCAAAATCACTTTAAGAAATTAGGATGTTAACGCCCCCCGCATAAGGGAGTGACGTGAGAGTGCTTAAATCGGTCTTATAATGCGTCCCCCTCAAAACAAAAATCGACGTGTTCGGTTAATTTTTAAAACGAATCGATCGATTTTAATTTAATTTATACCGTTGAATTCTAATTAAAAACAGCTTTCAAATGATATATTACTCAACCCCTGTTGTCATTTAAGAAATTAGGGTGCTTAAATTGGTCTTATAATGCGTCTCCCTCAAAACAAAAATCGGAGTGTTCGGTTAATTTTTTGAAAAAAAATTTGGTTATGAAATAAACGACATTTGAAGTTTTCAATGAAACACCCTGTATGTAAATTAACATGTGCATTACATGAATTTCACTTTTATATTTTGATCATTTTGTAAGAATTTTTTTTTTAATTATATGATTCGATACCCATCTAACATCTACAAACAGGGCCAATATTAAATTTTAATATGTCAAAACTTTCCTACCAAATCATCACTTCATGAAGTAAAATTTTTCCGTATTCCCGGCCCTTGGCCCTTAAGTCGATTTTTATATCAATAAATATTACCGGCGAGAAGTTAGCAACAAACTTTCCAGCAACAAACATTTAACATGTAGTCCTCCATAAGAGGTTTTTTCGATATACCTTTTTGTGTATATGTTGTGGGCCAAGTGATTAATCGGGGCAATATTAATAATGCCCGGGCATTATGAATATTGACAATTGAAATAGGGCAATTTAATAAATTTATACAGATATATGATAATTTATCACATTGCCCGGGCATTATGAATAGTGCTACAGAGCTTCTGGACACTTTGATAAAATTCACGTCGCATTACCGTAGGGGGATACCAGTTTGCTAGTCTTGCTGTCCAGGAGAAAAGAGCACGTGGCGCGTGGTGTATCACGACATAACCTTTAATTTTTTCTTCAACGTGTTTAAAAAGATATTTACCTGTTATATATTATGGAGAACCCATTAATAACTGATATGAATCGACGTTTCAACGAACGCCTAAGTGAATTAATGTTATCGAAAGGACAGAATACACAAATTTTTACAAAATCAGTTTATTTAGAGATGATACAAAAGGTGAAAGAATCCAAAACTAAATTGACGAATAAAAAACCAGAAGATTATCAGCGTTTACGAAGATTCGATGTTATGACTATTGGAGAAATGGAGAAACTTATTGCGCCTGTAAAAGAAGGTAATTTAACCTTTTTTGTTTCTAGCCCAATGATGCATTTTTGTCTGAAAACTTGAAAAAAAACTGGAAGGCTTGCAGGGGAGGGGGTTACAACAACTAATATCATTTTGTCTTGAAAATATTTTCCCCTTGTAATAAAAATCGACCTGTCACAGCATTTTTTACTTATTAAATCATTTTTAAGAGTTATTCAAGGTGGCTTGTTTTAAATTATACAGGGTGTCCCACGATTTGGTTTACAGGCCATATCTCTGTTATTTGAAGAGATAAAAAATCTTTGATGCCATTAAAATATTTTTTTTAATTTGATTTTTTATCTCTTCTGTAACGAAGATATGGCCTTTAAACCAAATCGTGGGACAACCTGTATATTTTTTAGGTAACCTTATTAGGTATTACACACACATGGAAGAAGTATTCCAGATATTGGATGAATCTCATAATGCAATAAGTCACGGCGGTAGAAACAGGATGGAGAAGGAGTTAAATTCTAAATATAAAAATATCACGAGGGAAATGATTGTCATCTATTTAAATTTATGTATGACTTGCGAAAAAAAAACATAATGTTCCAAAAAAAGGCTTAGTCGTAAAACCGATTCTTAGTAAGGAAATGAATGCAAGATGTCAAGTCGATTTAATCGACATGCAGTCGCAAGCTGATGACCAATATAAATTTATTCTTGTTTATCAAGACCACTTAACAAAATTCGTTCAACTGAGACCGCTTAAGACCAAAAGAGCCGAGGAAGTCGCACATGTACTTTTAGATATCTTTACAATATTCGGAGCACCGAACATTCTGCAGAGCGACAATGGCAGGGAATTTGCCAATAATATTGTCGAAGATCTTTGTAGTACATGGCCCGAATTAAAAATAGTACATGGGAAACCCAGACACTCTCAAAGCCAAGGGTCCGTAGAGAGGGCAAATCAGGATATAGAAAATATTCTATTTTCATGGCTAGAGGATAACAATACAAACAAATGGTCAGAAGGATTGCGCTTTGTTCAATTGAAGAAGAATCGAGCTCATCATACTGGCATAAACTGTAGTCCATATGAGGCCATGTTCGGAACGAAGTTAAAAATCGGTCTAAAAAGCTCTTTACCTGCAGAAGCTCTGGCTAATATTAATTCAGAAGAAGACTTAGAAGCCCTTTTAAATAATACGGATAATGTGCAATCTGATGAAAACTTCACAGAACAGTTACCTGGCCCAAGCGAAGTTACACCATCCTTTGATGTACAAGAAAATTCAACTGAAGAAACTGTTTCGAAGTGTGACAGTCAAGAAATTCCTTCGGAAGAGTCAGGGACCATTGAAGATAATGAAAATGTTGAAAAGAGAAAAAAAGATGTGAGAAAAATTAGGCAAATGGCTTTAGATAGTTTAAAAAAACAAGCTGGGAAAATGCTTAATACTTCCAATTCCAAATTTCCCCCGGCGAAAGTAGGTGATACAGTTAGGGTTAGAGTACCAGATGTAGACCGAGTTCGTAGTGATGGAAGAAACATATTGGCTATTATCATTGAAATAACTGACGCAAAGCTATATAAATTAGGAACAAAACATGGTATATTAAATCAACATTATTCTAGAAACCAATTCACCATGTGTAAAGAAAACTTTATTTCTGTCGAAGAAGTTCCATGTTCGGAGATTTCGCTGAGAGAATGCGCAAGAATGTCATCTAGTTGCGGTAGTCAAGAATATAAGCGATGTAGTTGCAAAGGCGGATGCAAAACTGATAGGTGTACTTGCCGCAAAGAAAAAATAATGTGCAATTCTAAATGCCACCAAAGTTTAAACTGCTCCAACAAATAGATGAATTTGAAATATTATTTTTTTCCACCATGGTTCTAATATACAGATAGAGAAATTATGGTACATATTATTAAGTTTAAGTAAAAAAATATTTAAAAAATAATTATTGAGTTGATTTTTATTGTTTCTTAAATTTTATTTTTTTTTTGAGAATTATATTATGTTTATCCTATATTATTTTAATTAATATTACGTTACAATTATTATTGAAATAAAAATTATTAAAAGAAAAATGATTTATTCACTCTGCCCAATATATAAAGTGCATTATTCATAATGCCCGGGCAATTTGATATTTTTATAATATTTATTATCTTGCCCGATCGTTTTGGGCTTTTTTTATATTGCCCGGGCATTATGAATAATGCCCCATTAATCACATGGCCCATGCCCATAACATATATAACCTACAGCCTACAGATAAACAAAATATATCATTAGAAAGCTTGATTCAAGACAATTATAACAATATTAATCGCTATGCTTGTCCGTCCCGATTAAGTATGTAATTATGCCATAAACAAAAGTCTACCTTAAATCACTAATCAACTGTATATTTTTTTCTAATTATCCCTTTAAAAACTTTGACCACTCAATTGATTGCATTTTTCATATGGATTACGACGGTGTTAATCACAATTCTTGTCCGTCTAGTTTTAATGAAAAATTAAGAAAAAACACAGATTTTATGGGAAAAAATATCGGAATTTCGACTTTACAGGTGAAAATCTCTTTGTGCAAATGTCACATTGAAAAAATAAATGTACAGTTTGATAGAAAATTTAATTGGGATTACCGTAAGGTATGTCACTTATCTTGTCCGTCTAGATTTAAGTCGAAATCAATTTGCCAACAAAACCCTACATACAAAATTACAAGTTATGACGCCAATTTAACATCCATAGGTAGATATTTTTCTAATTATCTTACAAACAACTTTGATACCTTACTAGATTATATTTTCTGTGTAGATTACGAAAATGTTAATCACAATGCTTGTCCGTTTCGTATTAATGATTAATTAGTAGAAAACCGACTATTTCTCGTTTTTCATAATAAAAAAATAAGTTTACAGATGAATATCTTTTTGTGCAAGCGTCTTACAAAAAAGTTATACCAAAAGATCGGAAATTTAATTGTGATGATCGTGGTATATCTCACTATTCTTGTCCGTCGAGATTTAACCCTTTATCGATCCAGCAACAAAAGTCTCCAAGGTAATTTTCATAAAAATACGCGAAAACAATATTCAACCATATCTTTTTTCCTATTTGACATACATAAAACTTAGACCACTTAATGGATCACAACTTTTATGTAGTCTACGAGGGTATTAATCATAATGCTTGTCCGTTTTGTTTTAATGATTAATTTGCAGAAAACCCACTATTTCTCGTTTTTAATAATAAAGCAGCATCTTACAAAAAAGTTAATTACACCAAAAGATACCTACAAGGTAATTTTCATAAAAATACGCGAAAATAATATTCAACCATATCTTTTTTCCTATTTGACATACATAAAACTTAGACCACTTAATGGATCACAATTTTTATGTAGTCTACGAGGGTAATAATCATAATGCTTGTCCGTTTTGTTTTAATGATTAATTTGCAGAAAACCCACTATTTCTCGTTTTTAATAATAAAGCATCTTACAAAAAAGTTAATTACACCAAAAGATACCTACAAGGTAATTTCCAAAAAATACGAGAAAACAATATTCAACCATATTTTTTTCCTATTTGACATACAAAAAAGTTAGACCACCTAATCGATCACAATTTTTATATAGTCTACGATGGTATTAATTACAAAATGCATACTTCGATAGCCTATTACGCAACAAAAATCCATCCGAAATTTGGAAAGTTGTGAGAACTTCTAATATTTTAAATAATAATAAGAAATCTATTCCACCTAATCTGATGGATGAAAATGCCCTTAACACTTATTTTTCGGATACCACTTCTAAAAGTAGCACCCCAAGTACTCAAATTTTTGATAATTTTTGATAATTTTTGATTATAATAACATTACCCTATGTAAAGACAATTTTAAATTTTTCCCTGTATCAGAATTAGAGACATTAAAGGCGATCGATTCGATTAAAAGCAATGCGGCAGGTTATGATAACATTACTATAGATATGATTAAACTCTGTTGTCCCTTTATTGCATCATATCTAACCAATATTTTTAATCAATGTTTGGCTGAGGGAGAATTTCCAATGTCTTGGAAGCATTCTCTAGTTATTCCAATACCTAAAGTATCGAATCCATCAACTTTCAAAGAGTTGCGACCAATAAGTAAGCTACCTGTTATATCAAAAATATTAGAAAGGATTGTAGATTCACAACTTAGAAGTTACCTCGATAGAAATAAACTCTTATCTGAAAAACAATCTGGATTCAGACCTGGGTATAGCTGTGAGACCGCTCTATCTGATGTCATAGCTGATATTGCGACAAATACAGACCGCAAAGAGTTGACAGCCTTAGTATTACTGGATTATTCTAAAGCATTCGACACGCTAAATCTCGATTTACTTCTAACTATACTTAAATCAATTGGCTTAGATTCAATTTCTCAGAAATTTTTTAAAAACTATTTGCATGGCAGAACACAAAAGGTCAAATTAGGAAATAGTGTGTCGAATTCTTTGGATTTAAAATCGGGGGTTCCTCAGGGATCCATTTTAGGCCCTATACTGTTCGCTGTTTACTCGTGTCGCTTGACATCGGTGATTAAAAATTGTACTTATCACGCTTACGCAGATGACCTTCAATTATATTACGCATTTCGTGATCCAATTGATGCAGCTCAAAAAATAAATGATGACTTAAATAGTCTCTACCAGTTTTCTATGGGACATTCATTAGTGCTAAATCCAGCTAAGTCAGAGTTAATTGTATTCGGATTTAAAACGCTTCGGGAGCAAATGCACTTATCTAATAATTTTCAAATTACAATAAATAAAAATAAATTACTTCCAAAAGATGTAGTAAGAAATCTCGGACTATTCATTGACTCGGATCTAAAGTTCACTTCTCATATAAGTAATTGCTTAAAAAAATCATTTGGAATAATGAGGACATTATACCCCCATAGACACTTTTTTAACCAAAAATCTAAATCTATTTTATGTAATTCACTAATTTTGTCTACGTTTAATTACTGTGACACTATTTGGGGGCCTTTTCTTAATAGTATTAATAAAAATAGGATCCAAAAAATTCAAAATTCTTGCGTAAGATTCATCTATGGAATCCGAAAATTTGATCATGTCAGTCATAAACTTAAAGATACTCTTTGGCTTCATATGCTTAACAGAAGATTGCTGCACTCTGCTGTACTATATCATAAAGTAATTCTAACACATAAGCCACCTTATTTATATAACAGAATAATGTTTCGAAGTGATGTACATACATTAAATACTCGATATAAGGGAACCCTCACTCCACCAACTCACAGAACTCAACATTATAAGGGCTGTTTTACATACCAAATAACGCGCATTTATAATTCAATTCCAACGGATTTTAAAAAACTATCACTGAATCAGTTCAAATCTAAATATAAGCAAAAACTTTTAAGTGAGCAATAATTCTTTTTACTACTTGTACGTTTCTCGTTACAATAGAAAATTTTATTTTATTTGGGAAATTATTTGCTCTTAAAATAATAGGAAACAAGGATGCATTTTTACAAATTCGAATATTTTTTTTTTTTTTTTTTGCATTATAAGAAATTGTTTATTTCTCACAATTATACCTATTGTGTATTATGAAATAATATATGTGTATAATATTTTTTTTTCGAATATCTAGGCTAAGTTGAAAAGCAGACAAAGTCTGAACTTCGCCTAGAGATTTCAACTTTAGTTTTTTTTAAGTACATTAGTTAAGTTACAGTTAATATCTTGTATACGAATTATTATTAGGTAATAGGTGTTTCTTTTGTATGATAGAGAAAAAAAAGTTGAAATAAAGGCATTTATTATTATTATTATTATTATTATTATTATTATTATTATAATTCTTATCCGTCTAGTTTTAATGAAAAATTAGGAAAACTTACAAATTGTATGGGAAAAATTATCGGAATTTTGAGTTTACAGGTGAATATCTCCTTGTGCAAATGTCACATTGGAAAAATAAATATACAGTTCGATAGGAAATTTAAATAAGATTACGATGCTATGTATCGCCACCCTTATCCGTCAAAATTTAATCGTCTACGATTCAGCAACAAAACTCCACACCGAAATTTAAATAAATTTTTCCCAATTGACATACAAAAAATTAGACACCTCAATCACATTTTTTATGTAGATTAAGAGTATCTTCCTAGACCCCCGCGATAAATTTTTCGTCGGAGATAATAACAGGGAAAAGAAAATCCATCGCACATTGATGTAGCTTCTTTGCAAAGTATCTGCGAATTATTGATAATTATGGCGAATCCCTAATAAATCTCGACGGACAAGAATAATGAGATATACCACAATTATTACAATTAAATTTCAGTTCTTTTGGTATAAATAACTTTTTTGTAAGACGCTTGCACAAAAAGATATTCATCTGTAAACTTATTTTTTTATTATGAAAAACGAGAAATAGTGGGTTTTCTGCTAATTAATCATTAAAACAAAACGGGCAAGCATTATAATTAACATCTTCGTAATCTACACAGAAAATGTAATCTGGTAAGGAGTCAAACTTGTTTGTGGGACAATTAGAAAAAATCTACATATGGATGTTAAATTGGCGTCATAACTTGTAAATTTGTATGTAGTGTTTTGTTGCCAAATCGATTCCGACTTAAATCTAGACGGACAAGATAAGTGACATACCTTACTCCCATAAAATCTCTGTTTTTTCTTAATTTTTCATTAAAACTAGACTGACAAGAATTGTGATTAACACCGTCGTAATCCATATGAAAAATGCAATCAATTGAGTGGTCAAAGTTTTTGGAGGGATAATTAGAAAAAAATCTACAGTTGATTAGTGATTTAAGGTAAACTTTTGTTTATGGCGTAATTACATACTTAATCGGGACGGACAAGCATAGCGATTAATACTGTTATAATTGTCTTGAATCAAGCTTTCTAATGATATATTTTGTTTATCTGTAGGTTGTATAGAGAAAAAGGTATATCGAAAAAACCTCCTATGGAGAAATACATGTTAAATGTTTGTTGCTGGAAAGTTTGTTGCTAACATCTCGCCGGTTAAATATTACCAATTGTCACAAAAGCGCAATAAAATGAAATTAAATATTTAGATAGGTGCATTATTTCAGTGTTTGTATTATTAACACAATTATTATTTTTGTTTCAATTTTAATTCTAAATCAAATATAGACGCTTATAAAAATTCATATTGTTTTAAAATACTTAAGGTACTGGATTTATCATCACTTTTTTTAAATTTCAATACGGTTCAAATATTCAAATATTTAGGTGTTTCCGTTTTTTAGGCGGAACCTGTTTACAGTTTGTGTCACGTAAGACCTTCACTCCTCTTTATATTTTTTTAATATTTAGCCAATTTAAATCAAATAATTGCTCAGGTGTACACAAAACTAAGGCCACCTTTGTCAATTCTTTATTTATGAAAATAAAAAATTGAAATTTAGTATAAGACTGGGAAAACACATTTGATAAATTAAAAAAAAATCAGTATCATTTGGTTTTAAATGTTACATCCTAATTTTTGTACATATTAATATTTTTTATAGATTTTTAGTAAATCCTATTAAAACTACTCTTAATTGTGATTTCCTAAACGGAAAATATAAGGTTTGTTCCGACAGCGCGAAAAACCGTACATTGATGATTAAGGACATGCGCAATTGAGAAAACGTGTTCCATCAGAGACGTGACCGTACGTAAGACGGTACAAGTTTGTGTTCCAACCAACTTAGGCTGTTTATGGGATCGTGTTTGGTACCGTCATTTCGGCACACGCCAACTCGCAGTCAATGCACACTTCAGTCGTCGTTAGCCGAAACCTAACCTAAAACACCTGTATCACCTTATGTGAATAAGGATTGAACGGTGAAAAGTTGGCGCAAGCGCATAAACTCTATCTGTGCAGATTTGTTACGGTTTTGAGATGGTAAGAACACTTATTGTAGGAACAAAGCTATATAGTGGTTTACGGGAACAATCGGATACACGCTAGTGCAAAAAAATGTATATAATACTACGCGCTATCTTATGAAAAAAAAATCGAAAATGTGCAAAGAAAAACATAATGACCTAAAATAACCGTAAATTTGGGCCCCCGTAATTAATTCCGTTCAAGATTGCAGAAGGTAAGTATATGATAGATGGTAGCCTAAGTATTTTAGCTTATAAATCTGAAAAAAATATTGAAAATTTAACTGAGGAAACTTGAGATCTCATTGCTCCAGCAATGCTCGATTTCATGATGTTTCACAATTTTTCTTCCCCAACTCGCGCGCTCTCTAGCGATTCGCATTAATTATTAGTGATTCGCTGATAATTTGCGACGAAGCTCTAGAAAAGTGGGATGGATTTTCTATTCCCTGTTATTATATCCGACAGAAAATGTATCTAGGGCATCTAGGAAATCACTCTTAAATAATACAAATAAGTACAATAAATTGTAGTTTATGAAATTTTGCAAATGACAAATGTGCTTATTTTTTCAATGACAAGATAGTGGAACCACCCCTATTTAGATAGATTTCTTTTCCTATTACAGTGATATCCAACATGTAGAATAAACCTTAATGCTAATAAAATAAATTAAAAGGATTATAAAAGATGAATAAAAAAACTAAAATGTACGTATTTAGGCAGTAATTGTTGATTAAATATTTGTTATAAAAATAAATTAAAGTATATTTAGTAAATGTAAGTAAAAAATTACCACTATTTCGCAAATGACTTTTTGGTCAATATTCTAACCTTAGTATTGGTTACATCATCATATTTCGATTTTCTGCGACACTAAAATACTTCATTTGGCCAAAAAATAGAAAAAAAAAATAAAATGGTATTTCTGACACGTAGGCAGTTGCAGGACTAGTCGTTAGCTGTAAACGCTGAATATTTTCACAAAAAAGTGTCACTTTTGCCAATTTGACTAACTAAAGGAAGACGTTGCGCCCGCAACCATTTTTGTTGTAGAGACCCAGAAGTTTTTTATCATTTCCCTTAAAATCTTCAAATTCACTTTCTTGCAAACTCTTGTGTTAAATAAATATCATGTAATACTTTGTATTTGTTTTTTTACATTATCAGAAAATTATTTCTTGTAGCTTTTTATGCTTTTCTACAGTTTGTATCAAGAGGACAGATTTTGGGTATAGGTGTTTTCAATGTAAATATTGTAAATTATAGATAGCTCGTAAATTCTCCTATGTAGCTAATTTAACGTAAAATATATGTATATTTTACATATATAATATTATATTATTTTCTCTATGTAAATAATAAGTAAAATTTATAATGTGTTATTTATATAGAATTATTTACATATACAATTCATAAGTTCGTATATTTATATTTTATATATAAATAATAATGTATTATTAATGTAAAATATCGCCTGTGTTATTTACATTAGACATTTAATGTAAAATATACCTACATAAATTATTTACATATATTCTTTATGTAAATAATTCATACATAAAATATAAAATAAAATAACTTTTATTAGAAAAATGTATGGAAGTTGGGTTAGAATTTATTTATTTTGTTATAAATAATTTTAACTACTTAATTTTTATATTTAATTTCTTTAATTTGAATATTTTTAAAGTTTAGAATTTTTTCTTAATTTTTTTTAAATTCTGCGAGAAGGGTTAAAGTTTATTGTATATTTTGTTATAACTTTTTTTAACTTGACTAATTTATATTTATGAATATTCAATATATTTATGAAAATAATATATAAAAATCCTGGCCAAGGATATTATTGCTTTAAAACAATGTTTTTGTGTCTTCATTTCATGAAGCCTCGATGGTCGAATGGTTAGGTGGCTTGATTCGACAATTTGCGACTGCAACGGCGTGGGTTCGAATCCCGCAAAGTTTAACATGGTTTAAGTTAAGATAATATTAATGTATTATACTTGTGATTACTTACTAGAAATGGCCTGGTTGCTGCTAATTACTACATTGTACCGTCCAAGCAAAAAAATGATATTTTTTTTATTATTTACTTATATCTGATATATATTTTATATATAAAAATTTACATAATTTAGACATAATAACGTATCCCCAAATACGGCTGACATCCTGACATGATTTATCCCTAATTTCTCTCTAGATTTTACATAAATTTTCTTACATGTTATATATATTTTACATAAATAATACTTCTTTTGGTTTACTGGGTAGTTACGCCACTGATTTACACCTTTTTTCATAGAGCTCCGTTGTTTTGCAAGAATTTTAATTATCCAAGATGCCCAAAAACAAAAGCAAATATCCAGACGATGATGCACCCTCGGAGAAAAAACCTAATAAATCCCATGGGAAAGATTCAGAGGAGGAGCATTGGTCAAGTAAGTTACTAATTATGTATTTTATCTTTTTTGACAGATGAGAATTAGTATTAATAAATTGATAAGATTGAATTCAACATGTAATACCAGACGAGAATGGTTGAATTAGGTGCGTAAATCCATTTTCGATGATTAAATTATAGAACTGGTTGAATTAATCCGGGAGCAAATAATAGAAAGAAAGTGTATTAAACAGAACAAATACATACCCCCAAAATCTTAATTTGTACAAAATCTACATCGCAAAAATTGTTTCGCCAGACAATTGAGTGTAAGATGATTTAAAGTTGTAGATTTTCCAAACAATTTCTTTGGAACATTTAATAGCCAGCGAATTTGTCTGGCGAATCAATTTTTCCGATGTACATGTTCTACAAATTCAGATTTTGGGGATTGCTTCTGTTTAATACAATTTATTTTTCTATTACTGGCTCCCGGACTAAATTAGTTTCGTATATCCATTTCGGTGGTTAAATTAAATTATTTATAAATCCACTATTAATGATAATTCGACTCGTTTACTCGTTAGAAAAAAACCCTGCTTATGAAAGTAGTTCTTTAATATACTATTTTTATTTTCTTGATTTTTAAAAATGAAATCGAGCACTACGAATTCCTCGAGATCTCTAGTTTCCTCTGTCAGATTTTCATTACTTTTTGATTTAATTTGTTTTAGATTGGGTTACAAAAAAAAGTTTTATGCTCGGTTGCACAGTTCAAGCTTAAGCTTCAAGTGACAGATTTCCTACTGTCAATTTTTTAGTTTAAGTGCCTCTTCGAGCTTAAGCTTTAGCTGTGCAACCGGCCCTAAATTAAAACTATTTTTAAACTGACAAGGATGACAGAAAATATATGCAAAACCTGTCATACTTGTCAGTTTAAGCTTGATTTTAGCTAAAACAAAGCGAGATATCGAGCTTAAACTGATTCATGCAACACACCTAAAAGTCATTTATATTACTCACGCCGCGCATTGATAATAGACTACGTTTATCTCGTTTACCTCTACCATTTGAAGTTTATGTAAAAGGTCAAATCAAGTGCGAATTCAAGCTAGCTTAACCTAGCTAAACGTAGTCATAGTATATTATTCAACGAGCGTTTAAAGATGATATTAGACACGAGGATTACAGTTTGCGACATTGTAATTAATCCTAGAGGGTATAATAATAATACACGCGAGTTGAATACTATACTTTATCTACGACTAAATGTTTTGGCTACTTTCCAATTTTATTTTAAAATCAATTTTATTTTAAAATCAATTTTATTTTGATTTAGCGGTTATCGTCATTTTGAACATAACCTAATTTATTTGATATTTTGTTATTCAAAATTATTACACCTTTTATTTTCAATGTAGATGCCTTTGAAACTTCCTAAATATGCAAATGTCCTAAAGTTATTAATGTTAATTTGACAGTGGAAGGCGCTGGACTCCAGTGAAGATACCATCATCTTTTTTTTTGTTTAATTTCAACACATGTCGGCTTTAGCTAACTTTAGCCCGTGAATTTACTTTACAAAACAGACTTTCTGATTGGCTGCAAGCTGCGACCTGCAGTGTAATGGTAAAGTAAAAAGTCACTAGTGGTGTAATGAATTTCATTACATGCAAGCGTTGAATCTAGGCCAATGATTTTGCGATCAATTATCAATCAAAAACATTCACTGACATACTAGGTATGATTGGTCCAAAACGGATTATTGTTTAACAAATGCAAGAGTCGATTTATACAACACTAACCACGTGTATGTCGATGGTCTTCTAACGGAATCAGGAATGTTTTCATAATTAAGGTTTTTGATACCTAAAGAATTCTGGCACACGTTCTAAGGACATATATCGGCCCTCGGATCCATTATCTACGAAAATGACTGGAGTCATTTTTTTTTTTAAATCTACGGATAATTACCCAAGAAGGCATACTGGGTACGATCAGCACCAAATTTCCTACGGTGAGCTGACGGTCTATTGAACATCGTTTTAATTTTTTAGTTTCCAAGTTCATAGCATCAATTGATGTATATTTTATGGGTTAGCAAGTTCGGAGAATTATAACCTCGTGCTTTGATTGGTTTTTAAATAATTTTACTGCAAAGTAGGGGTACTTTTAGGGTCTTAAAAATACACTTGCTGTTAATATTTTTAAATTATTTTCTCATAGTTTGCTCATTATAAATATTTTCAAATGCTATCAAAATTTGAAACAAAACTATTAAGTAGTTTATCAGTTATCGCTCTTAGCACCATATTTAGCATACTTAAAAAACGACTCTTAAGATGAGATAGGATATTTCAAGATTGGTCAAAGCAAAATTTAAATTTTGATCCACTTGTGTAACAACCATTCTCCTTTAAGATTATGAGACCGAAATTTTGAAAATTAGCTAAGGAGAAATACACGTTTCTACAGGGATAACAAATTCGGGGTCGATTTGACGTTAAAACGTATTTTGGAGATAACTGGGTGGTTTCAAGAGATCGATGTGGACGAATTGGGATTAAAATTTTCAGTTTTCAATTCTAGACGATATACTATGAAAGTTGAAAACGATAGGCTAATATCCAAAATAGTTATTATTAATTAGTATTTAATATTAATATAAAAAACTCACTCTTTTTAAAGATATTTAATGAGCCAGAACGTTTTCGTCAACCAATGTTGACATTATCAATGGCATTAAATGACAGAAAAATATAAATATGGTTGCTTAGGAAACAATTTTAGAAAACTTAATTTAGAAAAAGAAATATAATAAATATATCCGAAAATATAAATATTATATTTTGCGTCTACAGGCTGACTTAAATACCGCTAAGCATTCGCTCAAGGATCCTAGGAAACCTGTAGAAAAACTTGGACCTAGCAGTCTGGTTCAAAAAGAATATCTAAAAAGCACGGTTGGTAAATATCAATTTGTTCGTTCATTAAAGGTACATTTTCTTTTTGACATTTAAGAATTTCTAATTGTTCCAGAAAATTGAGTTTAAATCTATTATTAGAAATATGTAAGACATTAAGATTTTGAGAAATATCATCATTAATTTTATGTTTTTGTTCAAAAATATGTTTGGCAAAATTTGATTTGTTTAAGTAAGCTTTTTTTAAAGCAATTAAATGTTCACCGTATCTAATTTTGAAATTACGAATTGTTTGACCTATATAAACTGCATTACAAGAATTGCAGTTTAATTTATAAATGGCCGAGTTATCAAAAATAATTGTTTTTGGTTTCATATTAAAAAATATTGATCTAATTGATTTATAAGGTCTAAATGAAATTTTAATATCTTTATTATTGGCTTTAATGATTTTTGATATATTTTCAGAGACTTTACCAAAATAAGTAAATGATTTATAAATACATTCTTTTTTACTTTCTTTAGAAAAAATATTATTTAGAATAATTTTGTATTGTTTCTTTTTTAAAATTTGATCAATTAAGTTAGAATTAAAACCGTTTAAAACTGCAATTTCTTTAATAGTTTCAATTTCTTTTTTAAAATTAATTTCAGTCATAGGAATGTAAATTGCTCTATGAATCAAACTATAATATGTCGAAAATTTGAGCTAAATAGGGTTACATGATTTATTTGGTATACTTAAATTTGAATTAGTATCTTTTCTAAATATTTTAAAATCAAATTTCTGTTTAATAATATTTCTGGAAATAGTTAAATCAAGAAAATTAATTTGGTTATTTTCTTCTTTTTCTAAAGTAAAGTCAATATTTTTATGAACTTTGTTAATAAAATTAAATAGAATAGAATAGAATAGAATAGAATAGAATAGATTTTTATTCGTCCTTTAAGATCAACAGTAGATATATAGACATGTCAAAAAATTAATATACAAGTATTTATAAACAAGATCATTACAATAGCAAGTATAAATAAAAATTATTACACATATGCGGGGAAACACGTTGCAAAACATTTCGGGCAAATATACCCTAATTACAAAAATTCTATAACATTTAAGATAAATAACAATTACATTACGGGGTAACATTATCACAATTAGTTAAGGTATCACATTCATTTGTTCGAGGAATTCATCTACTGTATAGTAGCACCCCTCTAGCAAAAGTTCGTTAATTTTGTTTTTGAATATATTTATGTTACTAGCTCTTTTTATATCTTTAGGTAGTGCATTATATAGCTTAACGGATAAATATAAAAAATTTGTATGGAAAAATTGAGTTTTATGTTGAGGAATTACAAAAAGATTTTTACCCTTATATCTTGTGTTGTATGTACAATTTACATCACCCACTCTTATAAAATTATTCTGCTGAAACGCATGTAGTAAGCATTGCTTAATGTATAGACTAGGTAGAGGTAATATACGCAGCGATCTAAATAGTTCTCTACATGAAGTCATTTTAGAAACCTGCATTATACATCGTATAATTCTCTTTTGTATAACAAAAATCTTATAGGCTGCTGTTGAGTTCCCCCAACATAGCACCCCATAAAGAAGTCTTGATTGTACGTATCCGTAATAAATGAGTTTAAGAACATCCAAGGAGACATGTTCACGCAATCTAGTTATTGTGTAACATGCAAAATTAAGTGGTCTCTTCATACTTTCACAATGAGTATTCCAATTGAGTTTTTTATCAAAAAGCAAACCTAAAAATTTTACTGTGTCCTCGTGCTCATCAACTTCTTCATAGATCTTAGCACGATTTATAGTATATTGCAAAAGTACTGTTTTATTTAAATTTAGAAAGATACTATTTCCTTCCGACCACTGACTCATGGCATTCTTGCAACTGTTAATGCTGTGGTTAAGTTCATTTATACTATCCGCGAGGACGATACATGATGTGTCATCAGCATAATGTACCGTCTTATACATTGCCAAGTGAGGCGCAAGGTCATTAATGTAAAGAATGAAAAGAGTCGGGCCAAGAATACTGCCTTGTGGTACCGCGTATTCATTCGTTTTCGAGGTAGAGTATGAACAACCCCAGCGGACCCTTTGACTTCTATCAGCTAGAAAGCTCGCGATCCAGTTTATTGCACACCCCCTTATACCATATCTGTCCAGCTTCGCCAGAAGCAATCCATGATGCACAGTATCAAACGCCCTGGAGAAATCATAGTAGATTCCAGCAAGTTTTTTGTTGGATTCAATAGCCTCTAAAATTTCTCCGTACGCCGACACCAGTGCACCATTAGTGGAGAGACCCTGACGGAATCCAAACTGGCACGAATTTATAATATTATACTTGTCAAGGAAAGCCGTTAACCTTACAAGGAATGCCTTTTCAAATATTTTTGCAAATACTGATGATAATGCAATTGGTCTATAATTCATTATATTTTGTGGATCGTTTTTCTTAAATACCGGGACAATTTTTGATTCCTTCAATCTAATGGGAAAGCTACCTTCAGTAAATGATCTATTTATAAGTGCGCACAAGGGACTTGCAATTTGGGAGGCTACATGCTTCAATAAACTATATGGAACTTCATCTAGCCCACTGGCAGATGAGTTTCCAGACACACTTAATATTAGGTCATATGTTTCCCTATCATTGAAAGGGTGTAGGAAAATAGAATCTTCATTATATGGAATATTATTGCAATTGAGAGTGCATTCCCTTGAGTTGACTAAGTTATGAACTACATTTAAGAAGTATTCATTAAATGAATTTGCAATTTCAACATGATTTAACACTTTTGTACTATCTTCAAGAGTAATTTCTGAGGGCAGACTAGTGTGCTTAGCAGCATCATTTTTAATAATTTTCCAGGCGGATTTACATAGGTTATTAGAATTGATTATCAATGAGTTATTATAATTCCTTTTGGCATTTTTTATGTTTACATTGTGTTCTTTTTTAATTTTTTTGTAATTCTCGTGCATGATTGGATTATTATTACTTTTAACAGAACTATGCATTCTACGTAGTAATTGGCCATCCTGAATAAGTTGAGGTGTTATCCAATTATTTGGTTTATCCTTTTTATTTTTTCCATTTACTTTTATTTTTATTAAAGGGAAGCAATTATTGAAATGGTACGTAAAGATATCTCTAAAAACATTAAATGATTCGTCGAGGATAGTCTTATTGCTATTACCGGTATTATATTGACTACCTTCCCATGTTTCAATACTTAAACACTGTGTAAATACATTTTTATTCGCTTGGCTAAAAATACGTTTATATTCCGATTTCGGCGCCTCGCCAGCCTCCTCGTTAAGAAGCTGTGACACATTCACGCGCGCTAAGACTGCCGCATGATCAGTTAATCCCGGATCTTGTATGTTCATTGACAGTATTTCTTCTTCAATATTTGAAAAAATATTGTCAATTAATGATCCGCCCTTTAAATTTACCCTTGTGATGCCCTCCAGGGAGGACTTTAACCCAAAGGAATTTAAGATATCGTAAACTAATTTTGAAGAACTATTGTCATTACTAAAATCGATATTAAAATCCCCCCCAATAACAATATAATGTTTATACCTCGTTAGAAGTATTAACATTGATTCAAATTCCGTGAGGAATAGGTTAATGTCATTTGAAGGTGGTCTGTATATTCCTATGATTAGAAACTCACTTTTTCCTACAGATACTATTGATTGGCAATATTCAAAGGATGTGTAATCCTCTAGGTATTCAATTTTTCTATTAAGGTGTTTACAAACAGCATTATTCTTTATATAAATTGAGACACCTCCATCCCGCTTTTCAGCGCGACAGAAAGAGTCAGTAAGCTTATAGTCGTTTGGAATATAACATTCATTTTCAGTATTCTTTAGCCAGTGTTCGGTCAGCAATAGCACTTCCGGATATTTAATGGTATCTAGGTAGAGGTTAAGACTATCAAGTTTGTTTCTTAAACTTCTAATGTTATACAAAAAAACATTTACACTGTTTTGTACCTTACTTTTAGAAGAGCAGATTCTTATTTTAGTTTCTTTTTGAATTGAATGAATTTGAAAAAATTATTTATTCTACTATTTACAGGCCAGATCTCAGGGTTTTTGATTTCCAAGAACTTAGAAGATGGTACCGTAACTTTAAACGAATTATATTCATCCGGGTATCTTGAATCCATTTTAGCACACCTTGCGTCATTGAAGCCTTTTGAATGTAAATACCTAGTCAAAGTGTCCACTGTAACATCAAGACCAAGTTTACACACATGAATGGAGGAATATTTAATTGCTGTAGAAATTTCACTGTTTGTTGCATTTCCGTAAATTGAGCTCTGCCTTTTGGTGTTATATTTACTTTTAGTTCGCTGCATTTTCCATGGTCCATCCATATTTTCACCTGGTGGTAATGAAGCATCGTCGTCGCCGGTAGAAATACCGGCAAAAGGTACATCCTTGATAAGATCCGTATCTTCAACAGGAGTATGTAGAATTGGTAAATTGTTTTCAGCCTGGTTCTGACTTTTATTTGTTTTGATTTCACCATTGTTATTCTCCGGGCCATCGACCTTCACGGCACCAGCTGTTAAAACTTTTGCGTCATTTTTATTTTTATTTTTATTAGGGAGATTCAATATAACTCCCATCTTACGGCCATTTTTGGTGTTATTCATGGATTTTAAATTATTATTAACATTAGTCGCTGTCTGCTTTTTATTTTGATTATACTCTTCAATTGAATCAGAGTTTTCATTAATAGATGGCGATGCAGGAGCATTTTGTTAAGTAATGTGTTAAAATCTGTTAGTATTTTAACTGTATTTTTTAAGTTGTTAATGATCTCTTCTTTGTCTATAAGGATTTTCTTAAGAAAGGTGTTCTGTACCTTGATTACATCCATATTATCGGAGTCTTCATAGTTTTCTTCTGGTGATATTTCCAAGATGGTCTTATTGAGGGTTTCGCTAACCTCACTATTTGTAGTAATTTCATTAGTGATTTCACAGCATATAAAACTATTACCAACTTTTTTTATCCATTTTCTATTATTACTATTAAGACAACCCCTATGGGTTATTCTGTCACAATTTTTGCAGTTTATTATAACTGTTTCATCCACAATTACGTTCTTATAATATAAAACATCTAGCTCGTTATGAGTACCATCATCTACATAACGATACCAAAAAATTAATTTACTTGTTATTTTATTTTGAAAAATATTTTTTTCAACATTATCCATAAAAATATTGGCTAAAATAGGAGAAAGCGGACTTCCCATAGGAAGACCTTCATTTTGAATACAAAATTTATCATTAAATTTAAAATAATTTAACTTATTTGATCAAATTTTAAAAAAGAAACAATACAAAGTTATTCTAAATAATATTTTTGGTTACGAAAGTAAAAAAGAATGTATTTATAAATCATTTACTTATTTTGGTAAAGTCTCTGAAAGTATATCAAAAATCATTAAAGCCAATAATAAAGATATTAAAATTTCTTTTAGACCTTATAAATCAATTAGATCAATATTTTTTAATATGAAACCAAAAACAAATATTTTTGACAACTCGGGCATTTTTAATTTAAACTGCAATTCTTGTAATGCAGTTTATATAGGTCAAACAATTCGTAATTTCAAAATTAGATACGGTGAACATTTAAATGCTTTAAAAAAGCTTACTTAAACAAATTAAATTTTGTCAAACATATTTTTGAACAAAAACACAAAATTAATGATGATATTTCTCAAAATCTTAATGTTTTACATATTTCTAATAATAGATTTAAACTCAATTTTCTGGAACAATTAGACATTCTTAAATGTCAAAAAGAAAATGTACCTTTAATGAACGAATAAATTGATATTTACCAATCGTACTTTTTAGATATTCTTTTTGAACCAGACTGCTAGGTCCAAGTTTTTCTACAGGTTTCCTAGGATCCTTGAGCGAATGGTTGGCGGTAATTAAGTCGGCCTGTAGACGCAAAATATAATATTTATATTTTCGGATATATTTATAATATTTCTTTTTCCAAATTAAGTTTTCTAAAATTGTTTCCTAAGCAACCATATTTGTATTTTTCTGTCATTTAATGCCATTGATAATGTCAACATTGGTTGACGAAAACGTTCTGGCTCATTAAATATCTTTAAAAAGAGTGAGTTTTTTATTTTAATATTAAATAATACTAATTAATTAATTTTAGATGGATCTATCACATATTAATTAGTTATTATTAGTTATTAGTATTTAAAATATAATTATAGATTTTCATACTTACAATTAGTTAACTTCATATTTTATTATAGTGTCACCATCAGTGTCATCCACGATAAGAGGAAGAGGTAGACCTTGCCAATCCCTTGTGGGTGAGTTAATTACAGTTAATACTTTTTGCATCAATTGATTTATTTATTATTTATTAGCTAAATGGTAAATTAATGCTGGGTTCATTTTGATTAAAATCATTAATTATTATTATTAGAATTCTGTACATTTAAACAAACAATATGAACAATGTTAACAAAAATATTGAAAAAAATTAAAGCAAGCAAGAAACGTCTTACCTCTAGCAGAGTTGGACCAGAAATGAGTTTTTCAGGAACGTTTTTGAAAATGTTTCGTGGGTCAAAAAATTTAAATTTTGGTCAACTTTGATAAAAAAACATTCCCCTTTAAGATGAGACCGAAATTTTGAAAATTGGTTAAGGAGAAATACACATTGCTATAGGGATAATGAATTCGGGGTCTATTTGACGTATATTATCTTATTTTGACGATATCTCCGCCGTTTCAAAAGACTAATTGAGTTCAAAATTTTCAGTTTTCGATTCTACACGATATATTAAAAGTGGAAAACGATAGAATAATATTCAAAATAGTTATTATTATACTTCATTTTTAACTAGGAGGAGTGATTTAAATTTCCCGCCCTAAAATGCCAAAAATTAACGTCCATAATTGATTAAAAGTCAGTTTTTATCATTAAAAAGCCAAAATATCCTAAAACTCCTCCCAAAAGCTATTTTTAATTTTTAAACTTGAATATTTTATAAAAAGTCTCTATGACATTACCTGTATATACTTTTATTTGTAGTTTACTCTGAGGATGGCTAATATTGCCGAAACCGGTCAGTAAGATATTTGTTTTAATAAATATAAGGAAAGTACAATAAACCCCTTTACTGCACATCAACCTTATAAATTCATTTCCTATACCAAAAAAAAAGCTATTTGGTTATTTTTCTAGTCACTTTTATAGTGTAAGCATTCCCTGTCACTCCTCCTAGTTAAAACATGAAGTATAGTTATTAGTGTTCAAAATAGCATTATAGATTTTCATAGTTAATAATAAATTAACTTCATATTTTATTATAGTATCATCAACAGGGCCATACACGTCAAGAAGATCAGGTAGAGGTAGATTTATTTATTATTTATTAGATGAATTAATTCTGGGTTAATTTTGAAAAAATCAATAATTATCAATTATTATTATTAGAAATCTGTACAATTAAACAATAGAAATTATATGAAAAATTAAATGATTAACAAAAATATTGAAACAAAAATTAAAGCATGCAAGAAACGTCTATAATACTAAAAAATGCATTTTTTTAAATTAATTTTTTTATATTAATACATACTCTATATTTTAGGAAGTACAGTTTACAGTACCAAGCCTAAACTTCCGAGTACATCATCTACTCAAGCAAAATGGATGGAATCGCAGGTAAATATCTGGTTTAATATTAACTTCCTACTTAAAAATTGGAAAAAAAAATCTTTTATTATTGGGCGCGTTCCAGTAATGAACACTAAAGCCCACGACGACCGCAAAATCGTTCTACATAAGACCGCGATTTTTTCTTTCGTGCATCGATGGCGACCGCAAGAAGCTCACAACGACCGTATTTATTCGTGGGTTTCCGTGGTTGTTTGTTGAATGGTGACCTTTTGAGCTAGTGGAACGGGAAAATTCGTGGTCGTGGGCTTTAGTGTTCATTACTGGAACGCGCCCATTGTATACTTGGTGTCTCCGAAAGTATGACAGGATGATTTGAGTTTATAATTTCTTTTGACAGAATGTAATAAAAAATAAAAGTCGTTTGGCAAAATATTTTGTATATAAAAGTCATGTACAAAAACAACCAGGCATATTAAGTTAATTTTAATTTCAAATAACGTTTATATTTACAGACTTTTATCTTTTATATACAAAATGTTTTTCCAAGTAGATTATTTTATTGAGTTATACAATTTAAAAATCACATTATACAGGGTGCTCAAAAAGTCGCGAACACGCTCCACGCCACGTTATTAAGAAGCATCCGTTAGATAAGGAAAAAATTCCCCAAAAAATCCTTCTGGTAAATTACTCAAGATATGAGTGCTTAAAGTTAAAAATTTTATTTGCTCATTTCTCGTTATTTTTGTTCAATATTGTAGAGAACATAAAAGTAATTTTAATGTTATTGCATTTCTTAACAAAAAATATAAAGGACCTTATCGTTTTCGTATGGGAATTTGGGCAGAAATTAAATGAAAATCTAACTTACCAAAATGAACTATAATATTTTAAATATAAAATATCATCTTCAATTTTGTTTAGAAGATGCTGTTAAATAATTAAACTGTATGGCAAAAATCTATTATTAAGCTGGCAACTGTGGCTATTCAAATTTTAAATTTTGACAAGTGTGACAATTATTGTCAAAAAATACATATGCTAGTTACCTGTAATTACGATTTGCAATTTTAAATATTCCTCTAATTAGTTGTATTTGTTGAGTATTATTAGAGATCGATTTAAATCGTGCGTGCAAAGTAAGAAAGAACATTTCAAGTTTTTATAAATATTTTTGAAGAAAAGGACAATGGTTTTTCCTAGAAATAAATCTATAAAATTAAAAAATCATACAATCTCGTCAGAAGAATTAGTGCAATTTTCTTAGAACTTAGCGCAACTCAGATCCCGGAATCGCTTGTAAAAATTGATCATAATTTTATTTTCATTTCCAAAAAATTGTATTTCTTATTAAAAATAATTAGGTGCGTTGGATATATTACATTTATGTTTACAAATAAATAATACATTTGGAAATTAATGGATTTATTTGAGACAAGTAGGTAAAAAATTATCCAATGTTGCCAATGTTTTAGAAAATCCGAAATGTACTGTAAAAATCGTAACATTTTAATTTCAAGATGTTCTAGTGAGTGGATATCTATAAAACTTTCGTAAACTATAATACTAATACTTTTATCACGTAATAGAAATATCATAGTCTTATGCAATGTCCCAAATCTTTTATTTAAGTTTTTGTAAAAATTGAAGAAAAAACGGCAACTCTGCAAAAATTAAATGATTTAAAAAAATTAATTGTGAATTTACTTATTAATTTGATAAAACTATATACGCCAAATAATTAAAATAAAATAAAATACAGTCGAACTTCTATATAACGTTTCATCACGGGCACCTTAAAAAAATTCTTTATATAGAAAATTCGCTATATAGAAATTCGTAATTTTGATATAAAAAATTTGTTATTTACTTTATAGCTCTTTATTTTAACTAAAAATGTGAAAAGGCGTTGTTTTTAATGCGCATGTTTTACAAAAACTAAATTTGCTCCAAGTCGTAGGTATAACTTATAAGTAAACCTTATAAAAAGACTCGACAAATCTCGGAATTTACGTTCATTTCTAAAAATTCTATTTACCTACCTGATTTTCTATTATTCTTTACACTAATCTAATATAAAATTAGCCACCCATTGACTAAAATTTATGAAAGATTCTAATATTGACGTAAAAAAAATTCGTTATACGGAAACTTTAATTCGTTATAAGGAGTAAAAAATACATTAGAAAAGCCTTCAAGGTGAATATTCTCAAAAAAAAATTCGTTATATAGAGAAATTCGTTATATGGAAGTTCGTTATAGTGAAGTTTGACTGTATTTATAAATATGTAATTAAGTACATTATTAACATCAGAAAATTAAAATATTTAGATGATGTCGGCAACTAATATTGCATTAATGCAATGTTAGTTGTTAGTTAATCCCGACATCGTTGTCGAATTGTGCAAAATGATGTTAAAAATTCACAACTTCAAAAGCGTTTTCTGAAGCCCGGACATATTTTTATGACCCAATATTTTACAAAATTAAATATTTTACTTTTCTATACATGTGGTATGAATATCAACGTTGGAACACGATCGTCCCAGAGAACGATACGGTCCTTTATGTTGAGTATGTAAAGATATTTACATTTTAAAATTCATAATTTATTACAAAATAACGTGTGGCAACAATGTAAAAATATTACAATTATTTGTCAGTTTCCTGAAATTTGAAGGTAAAGAAGATAGTACGAACTCCAGATACGGAAGAGGCAGTTCTTGAATTATTTGAAGACAATCTTACCAGAAGTACCAGAAGCATTGCTAATGAACTGGGATTGACTGGAAGTTTGGTTTAGAGTACAATAAATGATCAATCAATGCACCCATTTCATTACACAAAAGTCCATGCGTTAATGCCTCATGATTATAACAATAGGAGAAATTATGGTAATTGGTTGCTTCAACAAATTGCTATTATTCCAAATTTTAGTTCTAAAATTATTTGGACGGATTAAGCAAATTTTACCAGAGATGGAGTATTCAACCAACGGAATAGCTATTATTGGAGTATTGAAAACCCACATGTTGTTCGTGAAGTACACAACCAATATCTTTTAGTGTTAACGTTTGGGCAGGAATACTAGGAACTCATGTACTTGGACCAATAATAATTCCGGACAGACTTGGGGGCGAAAACTATTTGGAGTTTCTGCAAAACGATTTTGAAGAGGTAATAGATGACATACCTATAGCACATATTTGGGATGCGTGGTTTCAACAAGATGGTGCTCCTGCACATTTTGCAAGAAATGTTAGAGCTTGGCTAAACGAAATTATCATAATAGATGGATTGGTCGCGGAGGTCCTGTTCCATGGCCAGCAAGATCGCCTGATTTAACACCCCTTGACTTCTTCTTTTGGGGTCATTTAAAAAGCATCGTTTACAGGTCTCCTATAATGAATCGAGAAGATTTAATTAATCGTATTACAGAAGGTGTGCGCCTTTAAAATTAGTAATAATAAAATAATTTCTAATTTATCTAAATCATTCTTGCATTTTTGGAAAATTTACACTCTTTATTTAGTTTATTATCATAAGTTACCAATAATTTGAATTAAATACATAATAGGAATATTTATTAACAGGTATCTAATATTACCTTAATAATCTACCTTGAAAACAATGTTGCCGTGTTTACTTCTTTAAAAGACGATAATAACTTCCGTATTTTCATCCAAATATTTTTTTAATTATTTTTCCCTTGTGTAACAGAAGCATCTTAATAACGTAGCGTGGAGCGTGTTCGCGACTTTTTGAGCACCCTGTATAAATAAGCGTCGGCCTCTTATCCAAGTCGGCCTTTTATCGTTACATTTATAGATACTCATCAGAGATGGTTAAGGTGTGTTTTGCTAGCGACAGAAATTTTTTCATCATTTTTCTTTGATGAGAGCGGGACAAAAGACTTAGACAAAAGGGCGACTTGGACAAAAGGCCAAATGACAAAAGGCCGACATGAAAAAAGGCCGACTAGGACAAAAAGTCGAAGGTGAAAAGGCGGTCTTGGAGAAAAGGCCGAACGATAAAAGGCCGATGTGAACAAACGACCGAAAGAAAAAAAGCTGAACTATAAAAGGCCGACTTGGATATCAGGCCGACGCGGAGAAAAGGCCGAACGGCAAAAGGCGGAAAAGGCAGATAATAAAAGTTAATGATGTGCACAAAATTAAAAAAGAAATGTTCATTCTGTTTCTCCTTTGAAAACAAATTTCGGAAATATTTTCATCTTTCAGGTTATGTGACTCACCCTCACCATGTACAGGGTGATTTTTAAGTTGATATTTTTTTTCGACGGGATGTAAAACTCATTGTACTAAGACATTCGGAAACATATTTTGCATATAAGTCTTTAAACAAGAAAGGTATAAGGCGAATAAGACGAATAATTTCTTAATTTATTTCATGTTTATTAATAATTTTATATTTATAAACTGAACAAATAGCTATCCGCAGTAAAAGACCCGGACGAAATAAAATCTGCGCATAAACATCTTTCACCCTTTTCTTTTCGTCAGCCATTTTTCTTTCGCCATTTTATCATTGTACCTTTTTTCCTTTCGGCTTTTTGTCTGCGTAGTCCATTTATTTAATTTGGCATTTTTTTGTTCGGCCTTTTTTGCTTCGGCCTTTTGTCCATGTCGACTTTTTGTTCATGTCGGCCTTTGGTCCCTTTCGGCCTTTTGGGTAGACCCTTATTTGATACTTTTTTATATGTTAATTAAAAAACGACCATGATTTCATTGAAAAATCTTCGTTGTTGTAGCTTTTTATTTAAACCTGGCATCATTTAATGATTTAATTTTAACAAATTTTATTTCTGCTTGAGTCCAAATTAATTAAATTTCCAATATGCAAATGGAATATTACAAGTTTTTTAACGTTTTCAAATTCAATTTGAAAAGAAACGAGGACGAGGACGAGCGATAAATGTAATGGACGAATTAGAGAAAGAGAGGAACGATAATAGAGCAAATCGGACGAAAACCCAACGCATCCAAAAGGCCGAAAAAAAATTAGCGAATCACAAAACTCATTTTTGAATTTTAGTCACCTTTTTGGGGCTTTAGTTGAAAAAAACTTAATTACTTTTGTATTTTTATAAATATTTTGCCAAAATTTTATATAATCGTATCTTATACTAATATTTATCACCGGTAAAACTTTCGCCGGAAAATTAAAAGAAAAACTTGAGAAAATCATTGATTTCTTGAATTATTTTGTAGTAGTCCCTTTTTGGGACTTAACACGTTCACGCCGGCGCCGATGTTCATGTTTTTCGCTGTGAGACGGCGCTATAATTCATGCTGCGCGGCAACTGGCGGTGCACATGTTCGATGAGACAGTCTAGTGCGGGCCACCGGTGGTACGCGCCGGCGTGAACGTGTTAAGATGGAAAAAAACTTGTATTTTAATCACGTTTTTTTGAGACTTTAGTTGGAAAAACATAATTCCTTTTTTATTTTTATAAATATTTAAAAAGAAATAATGCAATCGTACATTTTTCGCCCCATTTTGTACATGCATGTATGCTAAAATACCGAAAGAATAAAGCTAAACAAACACAATCTCAATTAATAAAGAGTGTTTGGTTTTAAAGAGGAAATAATGGATATAGTTATTTAATTTAATCTAGGTTCTTTTATAAAATAAATTTTCGATTTTTTTATATCGATATGTTTGTAATTTTTGTCCTTTTCGGTATTTTATCATAGATGGCCTATGGTCTGTGTGGGTCACTTGTCCAAGTCGGCGTTTTATCGTTTGGCTTTTTTATATGATATTTTCATGGAAGTTTTTGGTTTGCCGCCAGGTTGACGCTTCAATGTAACTCATCCATCCTTTTACGTCATGGTAATACAGGTAAACGTCGCGTCGTTTTACGCCGGGGTTCCGTTCCGAGAGACACCGGCGTAAAAAAAATCGGCGTAAAATGAACACACATTTTTCGTGCTTTTTACGCACAATGTTTGGGTTCTGAATCACTATTGTCGCCCATAATGAAACTACAAATTGAATATTCTTTTAATTTTATAATAAAATAAAAAATATAATCATATCTTTTTATTTTTCTTAAAAACAAAACGAAAACTAACTCGAAAAATACCACGCCGGCACCAACCGGCGTAATTCTGAATTGGTGTAAACCGAACCGGCGCAAAATGACGTTTACCTGTATGCCCAACTTTCTGTACACCCTGTATAAGTTAAATTACACCTCTATTTAATAAATAAAAATGGTTAGCTTAAATAGCAGAAATGCATTTGTTATTAATTTTTGTTTATACTTCCTACATTTTAATTTTAGTTATCACTTTCAGGATACGAAAGATGAGAACCTAGAAATAACATATGTTAAAAGACCAGGAACATCTGGTTTGAAGGGCCAAAAATATGAAATAAAACTGGTAATGTTTTTCTTGTTACATGGAAAGATAAATGAAGAAATAGAGAATTTTTACATGGGTTCAAATATGGATGGCGCGGGGGCTTTCGATGATTTGGTTTTTATGTATAGTTATAATCAAAATGGAGTGAAGAAAACGAGCATAATTTTCTTGCAAGCGAAGCACAAAGAAAGTACCAAAAATAATATTGGTTTGGAGGCTCTGCTGCCAAACATAGAAAAAAGTAACAAAGTGGCTGAGCGGGCCAGCGAGAGTTTCCCGTTGCACCGAGAACCGGGATCCTCAAATGGGCAAAAAAAATGTGAATTTTGTAACAACTTACTAACGGCCGGGCCGAGTTCAAGTTCCAGAGAATCCAAGAAGAAGACGAGTGTTTTTGATTTGAAAAAGTATTTTGGATCTTTCGAAATTATCAAACAAAAATTTAATAAAGATAAAGATCATTTTATATTTAAAAATGAGTTTGGCGATTCCAAATATTATATTTATACTAATGCCACTTTTGATTTTGATCAACATCAGGAACATGTTGAAAAATACGAAATTGAAGAAGGAAATATTTTGATTTTGAAAGAGAAAACGTGTTATTATAAAATAGTAGATAATAATACAGTAAGGGATGCACTAAGAAAATCACCAAATTCTATTATTAAACCAGCTGAAGAAACAGTAATTGGGGATTTCCTGAAACAGTTAAGACTTTTTGGTAGTCAATTTAATGAGGAGGAATTGGGGAAGGAAATAATTAAAATTATAGAATCGACTTACTCGGTTAATAACCTCATGATTGATAACCTCATGGCCGATTCAATTTTTTCTGAAGTTTATAGTAAAGTAGAAACATGGTGGCTAAATGAAGACGCATATTATCTTACAAAAAAAAACATGTTTTTTGAAAATGCTAAGCAAAATTTTTCTAAATTAAGTTTGCTTGGGCTGGCTTCACTAGGGAGAGCACAAATAGAAACTTTAAAATTACGCTTTGAAGACGATCATGTTAAAAAAATGAAGGAATCAATTGGTGAACACCAGATTATTAAAATTGTTACTAAAACCATTACACTCACTAATGCCAAGGTTTATCAGATTTTAGAAAGCATATCTGAATATAAATCTGAAGTATACGATTACAAATACATGTTTGTAAGTTCTGTACTTGGTATAAAAAATAAAGTGATAGATTCTTTAAAAAGCACAACAATTAAATTATTAGTTCTTGTGTGCGAAGATGCTGAAAACGATTTAAAGAAACTATATGAAGATTTATTTGGTATTATTAAAAATAATAAAGATAAAAAAATTATTATGGTTATGAAAGCAAATATGATAGATACTGAGTTTGAAAAGATGCTTTCTCAAATTGATAAAATTTCGTATGAAATACATAAAGATAAAACGGAAACTTTATTCAATCTCACCGATGAGTCACAAGAAAAACTTATAAATAAAGTAAAGGTTACACTTCAAGGAGAAGAAGTAACTTCTGGTTCACTTTTAAAGGATTTTAAAATAAAGCAGCTTATAGATGAAGAAATGTTATCAACACTCGTTAATACTTTAAAAATAAACATAGGCAAACGACTTAATAACTTGGGTGAAATTGAAAACTATTATATTAGTCGAATTTTTAATCGCCAAGTGAAAATTAAAGAATATTTCAAATATGAATCCATATTTTATATTACAAGAAATAGTGAAATAACTGAAAAAAGTATAAAACCAAATCAAGATATAGTCTTGATTTCTCACATAAAAGATGATTTTAATAAACTATGTAGTGACGAAGACTGTAAACCGAAAAATATTCATTGGCTCAAAGAAGAAAACAGTCAATTATTATGGCAAAAATCACGTGGTTCTTTATCGAACTTACGCAATTATATACATGCAGAAATTATTAATTCATTAGAGGAAGGGGATATCATTAGTGTTGATGATAAGGTGGTGATTATAAGTGCAGAACCAGGAATGGGAAAATCCACTGTATTAACTACATTAGCAGAACTAATAAAAAGATCTGATCCTTCCTTGTGGGTTCAAACTATAAATTTAAATGATAATACAGATCATTTACAAAAGATGAATTTAAAGAAAGACAGGAAAGAAGAGACTATCAAATTACTGTTAAATATGGTAAAAACAAAATCTGGTTTAGAAACGGAATTATTTAGACGCAGAATTTATGAAGAGGGAAAGGTAGTTCTGTTATTCGATGGATTTGATGAGATTAGTCCTACATATGATAATAAAGTTATCGAACTGTTAAATATCTTAAGAATCACAAAAGCAGAAAAATTATGGATAACAACTCGTCCACATTTAAGAAGAAAATTGGAAGAGGAATTTGGTGTTGTAGCTTACACTCTAGAAGCATTAACCGAAGATAATCAAAAAACATTCTTAAAGAATTTTTGGAAACAAAGATTGGGTCCTAATATAGAATTCGATAATCGTGCAGATTCGTTTATTTGTGAATTACTTGGTGTACTAAAAAAATCTATTTCTGATCAAGAACTACAGTTTACAGGAGTGCCATTACAAACACGAATGTTAGCAGAAGTTTTCCAAGAAAAATTCAAAGATTTTAATAACTCTAAAGAAGAAGTACTAAATTTACCTAAAAGTCTAAATTTAGTTGACCTTTACCAACAATTTATTAATGAAAAGTGCAGAATTTTATATGAAGAAAAGGATGGAGTTACTTTATCAAAACCAAGAATAATAAAACAATATGAAACCAAATTTTATCCAAAGTTTTTACGTGACCATAAAATATTAGGTATAGATTTAATCTTTTACGAAGTAAACGAACTTCTTTCAATGGATGAAAAAAATGATCTAAAAAAATTTAAAAATGACTTTAAAGAAGAAGACGATAAAACTGGCATTGTCATTCAGATCCTATATGATAAACCAATCTTTGTGCATCGAACTTTTGCTGAGTACTTTGCCGCTCTTTGGTTTGCGGACAAAGTTGAAGAAAACAAGGAAATAAAAAATATATTACTTATATTTAAAAAAAAGTATGAAGTTGTCAAACTTTTCTTTGATCGAATACTAGCTGAAGATGAATGTAAAATTCACAATGCTGTTTTAAATAACGACGAAGAAAAAGTTAAATTATTGTTAGATAATGTTAAAATTGATAAAGGAGGCAGAACTGCATTACATTTGGCTGCTTCCTATGGCTATGAAAATCTTTTAAATATTTTATTGGAGAATTCAAAAAAAGATAAAATTGATACAAAAGATAATGTACTTAACTGGAGTGCTTTGATGTACGCTGTTAAAGGCCATCACGAGAACATAGCTGAATTGCTTTTGCAAATTGGCGCAAAGAGTGATGACATTTTTGAGTTGAATAACGGAATTGATGGTTATGATAAGGATAAGTTAATGTATTTAGCAGCCGAAAAGAAATGTATAAAATTATTTGATGTTCTAATAGAAAAAAGAAATACTTATAAGTCTTTTACTCCTCATATTGCCGCTAGATATGATAATGTTGAAGTAATGAAAGTATTATTAAAATATTACGACATTGATATTGTCGACGAATTTGATCATACCCCTTTAAGTGATGCAGTAATACATGAAAAAATAAAAGTTGTAAAACTGCTTGTGGAGAATGGTGCAAATATTGATGCAAAATCTGCTTGGTCAATTCTTCACGTTGCTGCTCGTGTAGGTAATAAAGAAATTGTAAAATTTCTTATAAATAAAGGAGCTGATACTAATGCTGTAAACGAGAACGGTCACACCCCATTGTATATAGCTGTAGAATATGAGAAAATAGAAGTTGTGAAACTACTTGTGGATAATGGTGAAAATATTAATACCAAATGTATTTCAGGCTTCCAAAAAAACTGGTCAATTCTTCACGTTGCTGCTGAGAAAGGCAATAAAGAAATTGTAGAATTTCTTATAAATAAAGAAGCTGATACTAATGCTAAGAATAACGTCGGTGAGACCCCATTGTTTGTTGCTGCACAAAATCAAAAAATAGAAGTTGTAAAACTGTTTTTGGAGAATGGTGCAAGTATTAATGCCACTGATGATATTAATTGGTCAATGCTTCACATTGCTGCTCAGAAAGGCAATATAGAATTTGTAGAATATCTTATAAATAAAGGAGCTGATATTAATGCTAAGAGCAACAACGGTGAGACTCCATTGCATATAGCTGTAAGAACTACAAATATAGAAGTTGTGACACTGCTTGTAAACAATGGTGCAAATATTAATGCCAAAAATGCTGAGAAGTGGTCAATTCTTCACAAAGCTGCTTGGGAAGGCAGTAAAGAAATTGTAGAATTTCTTATAAATAAAGGAGCTAATATTAATGCTGTAAACATTGACGGTATGATCCCATTGCATTTAGCTGTACAAAATGAAACAATAGAAGTTATGAAACTGCTTGTGGATAATGGTGAAAATATTAATGCCAAAAATCATATTAATTGGTCAATTCTTCACGTTGCTGCTTTGAAAGGCAATAAAGAAATTGTAGAATTTGTTATAAGTAAAGGAGCTGATACTAATGCAGTAGCTGAGTGCGGTTTTACCCCATTGTATTACGCTGTAGAAAACGAAAAAACAGAAGTTGTAAAACTGCTTGTGGAACATGGGGCTAATATTAATGCCAATAATGCTAATGGTCCTTCATGGGATGATGAAAAGTGGTCAATTCTTCACATGGCTGCCTACAAAGGCAATATAGAAATTGTAAAATGTCTTTTAAATAAAGCAGCTGATACTGATGCTATTAATAATAAAGGCAAGACCCCATTGCATATATCTATTGAAAGAGGTAATGATGAAGTTGCTAAATTACTGGACAAAACTAGAAATGCGTGAAGTGTTTGTAATTTCAATTTTAATGTTGTCGGTTATAGAGCGATATTACTCTGCTATTGTTATTAATGTATTATTCATACGAATAACTTACATTATTGTGTTAATGATGTAATACATTTTTAAATCTAATTAAAATCGTGCTTTATTTGACCCATCCTTTAACAAAAGCCTGTGCAAACTTTAAACTGCGCACCGGATATAAATTATTTGAAGCTGTTCGTTGAAACCTTAACTGGTTCACTAAATTATACACAAGACTTTTTGTGGACTGTATTTATTGCATTTATCTAACTTGACAATCAACAACTCTCATTTTTTTATTTTCTTGGCTAATTATAAATATTGATTCTATGCCTTCTATTGTTATTAATTATTATACAGGGTGAGTTTAAAGTAACGTACAAAATTCATAACTTCTTTATTATTTGAAATTTTCAAAAACTCTAAAAGGTGTGTCGAATTGTTTTTAAAAAACTTTAGTTTAAAGTTAAAAAAAATATATTTTGCGTTGGCATGACGTCACAATGACGTCATCGATTTTTTTAATGGGTTGATATGGTTTTTATACCATCAAAAAATACCTTATTTAAAGAACTTTTTAACAGTACCAAAAAAGTTAAACTTGCGCCATCTAGTTGTAATAAAAAAAATTATTAAATATCTCCTTAAATGACCATTTAAAGTAACGCATAAAAGTCATAACTTCTTTATTATTTGATATTTTCAAAAACGCTAAAAGGGGTGTCGAATTGTTTTTAAAAAACTTTGTTTTAAAGTTAAAAAAAATATATTTTGCGTTGGCATGACGTCACAATGACGTCATCGATTTTTTTAATGGGTTGATATGGTTTTTATACCATCAAAAAATACCTTATTTAAAGAACTTTTTAACAGTACCAAAAAAGTTAAACTTGCGCCATCTAGTTGTAATAAAAAAAATTATTAAATATCTCCTTAAATGGCCATTTAAAGTAACGCATAAAATTCATAACTTCTTTATTATTTGAAATTTTCAAAAACGCTAAGAGGGGTGTCGAATTGTTTTTAAAAAGCTTTATTTTAAAGTAAAAAAAATATTATCCGTTGGCATGACATCATCGATTTTTTTAAATGGGTTGATATGGTTTTTATACCATCAAAAATACCTTATTTAAAGAGCTTTTCAACAGTACCAAAAAAGTTATACTTGCGATATCTAGTTGTAATAAAAAAATTATTAAATATTTCCTCAAATGACCATTTAAAGTAACGCATAAAATTCATAGCTTCCTTATTATTTCGAATTTTCAAAAACGCTAAAAGGGGTTATTTTAAAGTTAAGAAAAAAATATTATCCGTTGGCATGACGTCACAATGACGTCATCATATTTTTTTAAATGGGATGATATGGTTTTTATAGCATCAAAAAATACTTTATTAAGTGTGCTTTTTAAAAACCATAATTTGGGGGCTCTAATGTTATATTCAATATTAGCACCGGACTCTAATAAATAGAAAACCCTACATAGAGACCCTTTTGAAACATTAAACATGAATAGGAATATTTAATTCAAAAGGTGTATCAAAATGCAGCACCATTTTATTTAGATTCTGTATTTTTATGTATCACAATTTGAGGACAGGGTTTTAAAGTAATTTGTTCGATTCCAGGTTGCTGTGAACAGAATTTATTTTCGCATGTTTCACTTTTTTTAATCATTAAAACCCTTCATCCTAATTAATTCTTTTGCTAATTTTTTGTCACGTTATTTTTATTGCCTAAAATTAAGAAAAAAACAGAAATTTTAATGTAATAACCAGACATTTTAATTTCAGATGTCTGAAGAAGCTACAATTGATGATGAAAGACCACGCATTCATGTTTGGGTTTTATATGCTCATCCTGTTATTAATATATTTTTACATACATATTACTTCTATTTGTTCATGTTTACAAACAGAGGATACTTTTTGACTGGTTTGACAGAAACACCTGCTGAATTTCTGATCGAATTACTTAACCCTCAAAGCGGACACAATTGTACACATTAAATTTATATTACGTTTATTTTTTTTTATATAAAATTATTAAAAAAAAATCTAAAAAATAAATAATTTTCCTTTTAACGGGTCTGAATTTATAATTAAAATGTAAAACTTTGACTTTTAAAAACATTAGGGTTTATTGTATAAATGTTTATTCAATATACATTAATAAACACCTAATCAAATATAACATATGTTGATAAATGTAATAAATGTACAATAATTGTAAAAGCATGTTTATATGTATAACAACCTATTGAAAACAAAATGAAAAGGATTTAATTTTCAGTTTTAACTTTTGTGTAATTTTTAAATGCATAACTTTTTATTTCATATTTAAATGATTGTAAAGATTGTGATATATTGGGGCAGAGATATATTCTTTTACAAATGCAAAATAAATGTATTTTTTACTGGGATCGTGCTATGAGTATTTATCTGAAGATGAATCCACTCAAAATGAAAAACCATTTAAACATATTTTATAGTAGGCAAAATAGCAGTTTACGGGCCGCACTAGATATGCTAGTGCAAACAATATTTTTGTATACTTTTTTTTATTTTAGATTCTAGAGTCATTCATCTAAATATGGACAGCTGGAAAAAAATTTGGAGAATCTATAAAAAAATATACAATTACTCAAAAGTACCTTAACTTTGTTCACTTATAATTAATTCTGCATAAAATTACAACAGAAAAGCAGCTGTCCAGTTTTAGTTTTATTAATCTAGTTTACAAATCAGAAAGAAATTTGAAAATCTGTCAAAAGAAACTGAGATATGCGGCGGCCAGTAATGTTCGATTTCATGATTTTTCGCGATTTTTGTTCCCATCCTTATGCGCCTCTAGCGGTTCGAATAAAAATTACTTTTAGGGCTCCGCCTTCGCCAGACCAGGCCAGGCGGAGCTACAAATAGCTTGCCAGGTGTTCGATGAAATTTCAATTTCTGTGCTGGGATTGCTTACGAGCATATTTAATCAGTTTTTCGTTAATTATTATTAATAAATAAATTATTTTTAAATGAAATAAAATCATTTCCACAAATATAAATATGATTAAATATATTCACGCAGTTTAAAATTTTAAAATTTTATTTTTTCAAACATACTTAGTTTCAATGTCCAATTATGCAGATGTTATTTAATATTCCTTTACTCGCATATGAAACTTAGACCAGCATTTTTTTGATTTGGGTCAATATTTTTAATTATGTTGTTTGTTTTCAAAAAATTAAAAAATGAAAAAATGAAAAAATGAAAAAATGAAAAAAATTTTTGGTATTTTTAATATTTTTTGGTTCTTTTTATAACCTTTTTGAAATATTTTTATAATGTTTTTCAAAAGAAACATAAATTGTCTGTCGGTTGTTTTTTTATTTTTTTTTAATTATGTTAGATACTTGGAGCTATACACCTCTTCTTGTTAGATTGAACTTCTTATAATTTAAATATTTTTTAATTAGCGATATTAAATTGGGCAACTATATTCGTTTTACTGTCATTTGATAAACTATTGGAATGATTTTTCAAATACTTTCAAATACATTATTCGTGTATCGACTGAGATTTTTTTCTCATTTCGATCAGATGTATCCGTCCAAACAGTGCCTGATGTATCTACAATTCATTTGAATGATATAATTTATATAATTATTATCGTATGCAGAAAAACAAAAATATTTCTAATCGTTTGTCGAGTATTTCAAAAACGTTGATTGGAATTCTTGATTTTGTCTTTTGATTTTATATTATTTTTAGTTTTAATTAAATTAAATTAATATAAAAAATCAAGATATCAAAAAATGGACTCGGAAGGCCATAATAACGGGTATCTAGTTTGTAAATCAAAAACCCGCTATTTTTGGCACCTAGCAATCCTTAAATATAAGGGGTACAGTTTGAGCACTTTTGTTGCCCTAAAAATGTTAAATTTGTACACTTGGCGTCTCGGCGCCGGGGCGCCACACGGTTGCGCCTGGAGACTTAAAAATGACCGCGGTCTATCCCCAGGATGTGAGAATAAAAGGGGCCAAATTTGGTTGCTGCCCTTTAAAACCGGACGGGGGTGCGATTTTTCAAAGTTGACGCCGACTAAAACCGGAAAAAAACCAAGAAAAATCGACCATTTCGAGAATTTTTTTCAGTGTTAGCGTCGTTGGAAAAATTTAAAATTCGAACCGCACATAAATGCACATCCCTCTTCACGATTCAACCGGAGTTTTTAAAATCTGACTAAAAAAACTGCCCTTTTCGCGGTTTGGAGCAAAAAACGTCGGATTTCGGGGTAAAAATACAAAAGGGGTCCTATCTCCGCCCCCTTAATAGATAGGTCCGGACGGATCAAAACCATCATATTCAGAATTTGGTCCTCTATAACATACTAAAATTTGATGCGATTCGGGGTGAATTTCGGACACTGAGGGGATTAATTCGATTTTTCGTTCGGGGTGGAATAACTTTTTTCGGGATTGTCCGATCAAAAAGGGACAATTAAACTTTTTTCTTAAAATTTTCTCCTCCTTCCACCTACAAAATTTCAACTCGATACGAGAAAAATACCTTCCACGTTTCTTACGGTTTTAGTATTATAGAAGAATAACTAAAATTATTTCAACATCAATTTTATGCAATTTTGGGAGTTTGTATTTTTATTTCTTAAATTACTCAGATAAATTAATTAAAACTTAATTTTTTTTATAAGTAAGTGGGTGTTGTATAATAAAGATAGAATAAAGTAGGGCTTTAAATAAATCTATCAAATTATTGATGACAATTTTTTTTCTTAAATTTCTTTATAATTCTTTCACCTTCCCTTGAAATTGACGTTACTACAATATATGATAATTTTATGGTAGCATACTTCCGATAATATAAATATCTCTCAACCGTTCTTACGTATTCGGGAGCTAAATTGCGCAGGTGTTTTATAAAATAGAGTTCTCGCTTGCAGCTTACGCAGCTGTTACACACTCAAGGGCAAAGACACGGTAAAGCACGACTTCGCGCGAGGCACGAGTTGCGAATGTCTCAGGAGTAGGCACACCCGCCTTACAGTGATTGGCTCGATCATTTTTAGCGAAGCTCCACAAAAGTGGGACGTCTTACGGGGTCCCCTCTGGTGGGGATTTCCCCTAAGTAACCTACAAACCTCTAGAATATGAATCTTAAATATCATCTCGAATAACCATTTAAAGTAATGCATAAAATTATAAAATTCATAACTACTTTATTCTTTGGAATTTTTAAAAGCGTTAAAAAATGTTTTTAATTGTTTTAAAAATGTTTATTTTGGATTTTATTTTATTGTCTCTGTGACGTCTATGGCATCATCAATTTTTTTTAAATGTTTTTTTATGCTTTTTGTAGGAAACAATGCTAATAATGGAATTACTATTTAATATTACTTAATTATTATTTTTTTATAAAGTAGTTTATTTTTAATCTAAATTTATGTTTACACTTTCCTTTTAATAATTGTTAAAGTCCAATTCAACGAAACAACATGTGCCTTAAACAGACATTGTAAGGACAAATAAAAAAAATACAATACAATTTATTTTGCTATTTCGAATTTTAAAATAAAATTATTTGAGGTTTATTTATTAGGTGCTTTCTTTTTAAGAGTAAAATGTTCTGGAACAGTTTGCTCTGGAACTACTTGCACTTGGCGTTAAAAAGAACAGCACGTAATAGCGCAACATCTACAAAATTGTTTACTCTGGTTATGAAGCCTCGTTCGCAATCTTCATCCCCTGAAGTATTTGATGAATCAGATTCAATTTTTGATTTAAATGTATTAGCCATAAGTGACTCTGAAGAAATTGAATTTATTAAATAATTACTAAATAAATAAAATAAAAAATACCGATAATTATATTTTCTAAACCTTGCATGTTTATTTTAGCTATTTATATAAAGAAATAACCTTTAAATGTAAATAAACACGATGTACTTTTTGAAATCACGTTGATTGTTTATTTCCCCCACTCCTTTGGAACAACTTGCACCAAATCTTAGGTAGGTGCATCAAGGGTAAGGGGGGTATCAAATTGAGTAGCTCAAGAACACAAGTGCTTGTCAAAAAGAACAAGAGTAAAGTGTTCTGGAGTTACTCGGAATAGCTCCAGAGCGTAAAAAGAAAGCGCCAATTAATTCTCTGCAGTTCACTACTTGAGTAACCACGTCTTTTGCGATTTTTCTGATTTAACTTTATACAACTTTGGCTTTTCACATTGGTACATTCTTTGATTTATTGATTATTACAACGGTTCTTTTTTACGTTTTTGTGATTAATTTGTTAACTTAATCTCTTAAAATGGCACGTTTGTCAGAAACGGAGAGGATCGAAATTCTTATGATGGTAGGCTATGGGGATAAAATTCGAAGTCAAGAAGTTCGTATTTTGTTTAACCAAAAGTATCCGGAGAGATTTCCAATAACTCAGTCCACAGTAAGTAGGATTGTTACCAAATTCCATGAAGTGGGCCATGTACGCAATATTCCAAAAGCTGAAAGTCCACAAATTCATGAAGACATTCAATTACAAATATTGTTGGAACTTGAAGAAGATCCCTATAAGTCCACTAGACAATTAGCATTAGATAATAATGTTAGTCAGTAAGCTGTCGTAAAAGTTTTAAAAAAAGCAAAGATTCATCCATACAAAATTCAACTTGTTCATGAGTTAGCGGAAGACGATTTTGATCGGAGGTTGGAATTTTGTGAAGACCTTATGGAAAAATGCATTGCCGAACCCCACTTTCTATCCAATGTACTTTGGTCAGGTACGTCGTTATTTAATAAAATTACCTATTTTTATTTAAAATTTTCTAAAATATATTGTTTCTTTTTAGATGAGGCTACTTTTTGTCTTAATGGTACAGTGAACCGTCATAATAGCCGATATTGGGCTCGTGAAAACCCACACTGGGTTCAAGATGCGCATACTCAACATAGTCTAAAGTTGAATGTGTGGGTAGGAATTATTGGGGATAGAGTCATTGGTCAATTTTTCTTTGAAGATACACTTACAGCAGATAGTTATCTACAATTTCTTCAAACCCAATTAATTCCAGTTTTTGTTGCTTTGTTTCCTAACCCCGATGATAACGCTATTCCCAATAATGCTGTGTGGTTTCAACAAGATGCTGCTCCGCCTCTTTTCGGCGTCCAAGTAAGAGCGTATTTAAACAGAATATTTCCTGACCGATGGATAGGTCGTAGAGGTCATATGGAATGGCCCCCTAGATCACCGGACCTCACTCCATTAGACTTTTTTTATGGGGACATCTTAAAAGTAAAGTTTATGTCAACAGACCTACTAATTTAGAAGACTTAAAAACTAGAATTCAGGAAGAAATTGCACAAATTTCTCCAGACATTTTAGCAAGGACGGTTAGTTCTGTATACTCCCGTTTAGCGCATTGCCAAACTGTTAATGGTGAACAGTTTGAACAGTTTGAACATTTAATTTAAGTAGTTTTGTGCGAGACTTCTGTGGTTTAAGTTTATTTTTATTTCAAATTTAATTTATATTTCCGTTATTGCATCTAGTTCGTGCAAGTATTAACTTTTTGGTACTGTTGTAAAACACTCTAAACAAGGTATTTTTTGATGGTATAAAAACCGTATCAACCCATTTAAAAAAAATGATGACGTCATTGTGACGTCATGCCATTTCATAATATTTTTTTTTAACTTTAAAATAAAGTTTTTTAAAAACAATTCGACACCTCTTTTAGCGTTTTTGAAAATTTCAAATAATAAAGAAGTTATGAATTTTATGCGTTACTTTAAATGGTCATTTAAGGAGATATTTAATATTTTTTTTATTACAACTAGATGGCGCAAGTATAACTTTTTTGGTACTGTTAAAAAGTTCTTTAAATAAGGTATTTCTTGATGGTATAAAAACCATATCAACCCATTTAAAAAAAAATTGATGACGTCATTTTTACGTCATGCCATTGGATAATATATTTTTTTTAACTTTAAAATAAAGTTTTTTAAAAACAATTCGACACCACTTTTAACGTTTTTGAAAATCTAAAATAATAAAAAAGTTATGAATTTTATGCGATACTTTAAACTCACCCTGTATACATAGTCTTTAACCACAGTATAGGCAACTACCAGTAGCGACACTTCATATAAAAAACGGGATGCGTTTTTGGTGACCTTGAATATCTGATAGCGTTTTCGGCTTACTTGCACTGGCCTGCACTGCGTTGCACTGAGTGCATTTCGGGTGTTCGGCTTATAATTTCAACTCGCATTTTCTCGGTGCCGAGTGTTCGACTTAGAGCGAAAAGTGCACCAGTTGTGCACTGAGTGCAGCTTTTCTCGCACCGGCTCCAAGAGCTCGTGCTGGTTTCAGTGCAAATATGGCGGACTTATTCCAAGATAATAACGATAATAACAAAGCTCAAAAAATTAAAAAAATTACAAAAATGGAAATGTTCCCAAATATTTTATCATCTCTTCTTCGGATGACGATAAATTTTTCATTTAAGCTGGGAAAATTTTAAAAAAAGTCCCAAAAATTAAAAGTTTCATGAGTTCTTGAGTTTGTTGAGTAATATTCCTTGGGTCGTCCATATTCATGAATTCTTTTTTTGAGACTTTAGTGACTTGTTAAGTTATGATAAATTCAGCACCGGTTCACTAAAAGGTGTTCGGCTTATAACGTGCACTGGTTTGGTGGAGTTGCACTAGAGGTGCCCTGGATGATAAACTGGGGCAATGCAAGTTCGCACCAAGTGCACTTAAGCCGAAAACGCTATGAGAGTATCTGGTACCATTGAGTTTAGAACTACAATGGAGACTCTATGGTAAAATAAATGCCATATTTTAATTTAAATACTGTTTAAATATCTTTGTTTCAACTATTAATTGTTTTTATTTAAAACTGCAAATATTATTCTTTGGACCATCTTTTCCAAAATTGCTTTAGCATATTTTGTAATAATTGAAAATTTGATAATCTGTTTATGTTTATTGTTGTAATGTCTTTTGAGGGCAAAGTTTTTATTGATCTCCCAATTAAAAAGTGTGATGGTGTTAATGGTTGTAAATCATTAGGATCTGAAGATAGAGGAATTATTGGTCTAGAATTTAATATATACTCTTAATTTCTGTACTGATAGTTAAAAATTCTTCAAAACACAATATATTATTTCCTACTATTCTTTTAAATTAGTAATTGGTTCTATATGAATTGCATTAGTAACCATGCAAGAAAATATTCAAATATACCCTTTAAATATCTTGGTACTACGTAATCTAGTCTCCTTTAATTTAAAAGGACCTGCAAAATCTGTACCTACAGACATAAAAGGAAAATTAATTTTTATCCTAACAGCATGTAAATTTCCCATTATTGGTAACAGTTGGGTAGGTTTTGACCTAAAACAAGTTTCACATTGATTTACAGTTTTTCTTGCTAGATCTCTACCTCCCACAATCCAAAACATATTTCTAACTGATGCTAAAAGATGTTGTGGTCCTGTATGACCTAATCTTAAATGTTCTGATTTAAAAATCAATTTTGATAAATGACAATTCTTTGGTAGCTAAATTGGATGCTTATTATTGAATGATAAATCACTAAATTGAATTCTACCACCCACTCTCAAAATATTATCATTGTGAATAAATGGATTTAATGAATGCTTTTATTATTTACATTTTTACTTTTTCTTAATTCATAAATTTCATTTTCGAAATGTATTATTTGAGTTACCTTTATAATATGAAATAAAGCTAAATCTAATTCAGTAACTGTTATAATACCATAATGTTTAGATTTCGATAAAGAATTATTACAAAATCTCAGACATAAAGCTACAATTCTTTTCATTTTATTAAAATCAGAAAACTGAATAACTATTGGATTTTCCTGAATTTTTGAAATTAACACAGTAGATTGTTTCTTAATATCAGGTAATTCATCATTATTTATTGTAAGAGGTTCTAAATGTGACCAATAATCATTATTAAAAATAGCTAACCAATTAGGACCTTCCCACCATAATTTAGAATCTATTATCTGTTTAGGTTGAATACCTCTTGATATTAAATCTGCAGTATTTTCATGAGTACCTACATGAAACCAGTTATTTTTATCTGTTAATCTTTGAATTTCTGATATTCTATGAACTACAAATACTTGTAATGTTTTTGAATGTGACTTTATCCAAGCCAAAACTACTTGGGAATCTGTCCAATAAAAACTATTGATATTCTCATATGTTAATGAAGCTTTAATTTTTTGCATTAATTGGGCTAATAATTGAGCACCAGATAATTCTAAACGGGGAATACTCAATACCTTCAATGGTGCTACTCTACATACACACAAGCTCCATATGCATTTTGTGATGCATCACTAAATCCATGTAATTCGATCTGAATTTGGTTATCACAACTTATATATCTTGGACAAAAACAATTATTAAATAACTTTAACTCAACTTTAAGTTCTAGCTATTTATCTTTAAATGCATGAGGAATTGTATCATCCCACCCTAAATTATATGACCATAATTGTTGGATTAATAATTTAGCTATAATAATAGATGGAGTTAACAAACCTAATGGATCAAAAATTTGACTAATTTCTGACAAAACATTTCTCTTTGTAACATTGTCATATTCTTTAATAAATTTTACATCATAAAACAAAATATCTTTGCTTGGCATCCATCCCAAACCCACTGTTTTTGCTTTTTCATCACCAAATTTTAAAAAATGTGAACGTAATTCAGATTCTTTAAAATTTGTAAGAATATCTATTTCATTTGATGTCCATTTTCTTAAATCAAAACAACCTAATTTTAAAATTTATGATATCTGTTTACTTATTAGTTTTGCTTCATGAATTGAATCTGTTCCAGAAATTTTATTGAATTTTCTATAGCTAATTGTTTTAAACACCTAGTTGCTAAATATGGTGCGGATGTAGTTCCGTAAGTTAGAGTATTTAGCTCAAATATACCAATTTCACTATTCGAATTTTCTCTCCATATAATTCTCTGATATCGTCTATGTTCAGGAATTATATTTATTTGACGATACATTTTTGATTCATCTGCAGTAAAAACATATTTATGTTGTCTAAACCGAATTAATATTGAAATTAGGTCTTGTTGAACTACTGGACCTACATATTGACATCTATATAAAGAAATTCCTCTATCTGTTACTGCAGAACCATCAAAAACTACTCTTAATTTAGTAGTTAAACTTGCAGCATTAAGAACCGCATGATGAGGAAAATAATATGTATTTTCATCATCAATTCTTTTTGATATCTTAGTCATATGTCCCAAAGATAAATATTCTTTCATAAACTCAATATATTGTATTTTGAGATTAAGGATTATTTAATAACTTGTGTTCTAAATTATAAAAACGTTTTAATGTTATATTGTATGAATTTCCTAACAAATTTGGATTAGTTTTAAAAGGAATTCCAAAACTAAATCTTCCATTAAGATCTCTGACAACTGTTTGTATAAATATTTCTTCACATTTTTTATCATCTAATGATAACAAATCATTTTCGTTGTAATTTTCCTCAATGTTCCAAAACTGCTGCAATTGATTTTGAATATCAGTTGCTTTTGTGAAATTACAAATTAGTTACCCAAGTGTACTCGATTATTATTGACCCCCAATAATACTCCCCCCCACCCCTCAGAGAGCGAAGTACAAAGAAAGGGAAAATAAAAATAAGTACTTAACTTGATAAAAGGAGCGTAAATAAAAATATAAATATAAAATGATACAATTATTGTAAAAATTAAACAAAATTAATAGATTAAGTTCTAAATAACAATTTAACAAAATATGTATATAATTATTAAAACTTCAATTAAAAGAAACACGTTTAACGGCCGCAAAAGACAAAACATGCTCCACTAAAGCTGGCTTGATCCTGTCCAATGAAACACGATCTTCTCGTCCATCAGAAAATATTACTTTAAAAAATTTTGGAAAACGTTCCAACACTTTATAAGGACCAACATAAGGTGATTGTAATGTTCCTTTAATTTTATCATCTCGAATGTAGACATGTGAACATGTTTGTAAAGCATCTGGTGTATATGACTTTCTGCAACTAACACGAGGAGGATTTTATTTACAATGTTTGAAAAATTCTCTTAAATTGATTATGTAATCGTTATTAGGAGTGTGAAGCACATCTGAAATTGAATTGTCAAAATATTGACCAGGAAGTCTCAAAGTTGTTCCATAAACTAATTCAGCTGAAGTACAATTTAAATCTTGTTTCAAGGTGTTTCGTAAAGTAAGTACCACAAGAGGTAAAATAGTAACCCAATGTTTAGCATCCTTATAAGTGGTTAGAGCTACTTTTAATTGACGGTGAAAACGTTCTATTAAACCATTTGAGGAAGGATGATAAGCTGTTGTTCTAATAGACTTGATACCAAACAATTCAATAAATTGTCGATATAAAGTAGACAAAAATTGTGCTCCCCTATCAGAAGTCACAGTTAAAGGAATTCCAAAACGAGAAATCCAACCAGAGATGAACGCTTTGACAATAGAAACTGCAGAAGTATCTTTTAAAGGAAAAACTTCCGGCCAACGAGTAAATCTGTCAATACAGGTAAGCACGTAAGAATTTCCTTCGCAAGATGGCAATTTTACTAAATCAATATGAACATTTGTAAAACGACCATTTGGGATTGGAAATGTAGAAACTGGAGTTTTAGTATGTCTGAATACTTTGTTAGACTGACAAGAGGAACAATTGTTTACATAAAAGTTTTAATGTCCGTATTCATTTTAGGCCAAACGAAAGATTTTCTAATTAAATCACGTGATGCTTTAATGTCTGGATGTGTCAAAGAATGCAAAGAATCGAAAACTTTTTTACGTAGTTTAACAGGTATAAGAGGACGTTTAATGCCTGAAGAAATATCACACCACAAACAGTGTTTAAAATTCGGCAATGTTTCAGCAATGAGCTTTAACGAATTGGATTTACTTTTAATAAAAAATTGTAACTCTTTATCCAAAAACTGCTCTTCAGCTATTGTACGAAAATCTACAACATTTATTAAAGAAAATATAGTAGAATCGTCATTCTTAAACTCAATTCTTGATAAAGCATCCGTAACAACATTGGCATTACTTTTAATATGACTAATATTTGAGTAATGAAATCAAGATGTCTATTCTCGCGCGGATTATGAGAACCTGAACAATTTTAATTGCATAGATAATTGGTTTGTGATCAGTAAAAATCGTTAAATCACGACCTTCTAAGAAAAAACGAAAATGTTTAATTGCACAATAAATAGCCAAAAGTTCTCGTCCAAAAGTGCTATACTTTGTTTCAGTATTACTAAACTTTTTTGAGAAAAATGCTATTGGTTGAAATTTTTTATCAACCTCTTGTTGTGAACATGCTCCCATAGCCATATCAGAAGCATCAACTAACAAACTGATATTTATATTAGCTATTGGATGAGTTAATAAAGTAACCTTAGCAAATGCCTCTTTGATAGAATTAAAAGATAGGACATGAGAAGAATTGAATTCTACAGGATGACTTTTACTTACAGAATGATTAATTAAAGCATTTAAGGTCGAAGTAATTGAGCGCAATGAGGAATAAATCATAAATCTGTTATAAAAATTAATCATTCCAAGAAATAAACGAAGTTCGCTTTAAGACGTAGATTGAGGAAATTGTGTTATCGCTTCAACCTTTGTTTTCAATGGAAATATACCTCTAAAATCCACTTTATGACCAAGAAATTCAATTTCTGCCTTGGCAAATTGGGATTTTTCTAAGTTAATCAAAATTCCATATTTAGATAAACATTCGAAAATTATTTTAATATGCTCATAATGTGTGTTTAAAGAGGAACTAAAAATCAAAATATCATCCAGATATGAAAAACAAAAATCTATATTAAACAACACTTCACTCATGAACCTTTGGAAGGTTTGAGCAGCATTTCTTAAACCAAAGAGTATTCAAATAAACCAAAAGGAGTTGTGGTTGCTGTTTTGGATATAGAATTTTTATCAATAGGAATTTGATGATAAGCTATTTTTAAATCAAATTTAGAAAAAAATTTAGCACCAGTTACTTTTGAATTAAAATCATGTAAATGTGGTAATGGATAACGATCAGGTTGTGTTATAAAGTTTAAAGCCCGATAATCTCCACAAGGTCTCCAAGAAGAATCTTTCTTAGAGACCATGTGAAGAGGAGATGACCAGTTACTATTTGATCGACGAATAACACCTTGTAAAAGTAAATCATCAAATTCAGCTTTGGCAGCTGATAAGCGATCAGGAGCAAGTCTTCTACATTTAGAAAAGACTGGAGGGCCAGTAGTCTGAATGTGATGAGTAATATTATGTTTAACCGGAACTGAATTAGTTGAAGGAACAATTGCGGATGGAAAACATTTAAGAATTTTTTCAATATTTGGATCAGATTCAGTAAAATGTGCTACATGTGACTGTTCATTAAGTAGTAAACGTTTGTTACGCAAATCAACTTATAGATTGTAATGATGGAGAAAATCAGCACCAATAATTGAACATGATACATTCGTTATTAAAAAAGTCTATTTAAAAGGCTTATGTTGGTCTAAATAAATTGTAAAGGAACGCTCACCTAAAACTTTGAGAGATGTGCCATTGATAGCGCGTAGATCAGTAGTGCACGATGCAGGTTGAAAGGTATTAACGAAACGGCTTCCAATAATGCTCCTATCAGCACCGCTGTCGACCAAAAACTTCAAATTTGATTTCAAATCAGTAATATGGAAAGTGTGACTTTTTGAAAATTGACAGTCAGCGAAAGATGTCACAATTTTCCGCCGACAACTTACTTTTCCGAAAATGTACACGGAGAAATGTATCGATGAGCCTTGTCACCAAACTTCTTATGATACCAGCAAATACCATCTCGTAACCGACTTTGAGAAGAAGATCTGGAGTTTCGATGAATCAAATTCGATGTACTATTTGTAGAAGGAGAGCTGGAACGTGACCAGGCTTGTGAAGAACTATTCCTTGAAGAAGGAGAAACATTCCTCGAACGTGACGATGTCAAATTTATAAGTAAAGCTTTGATATCATCTAGTGTAGTATTTGAAGTTGATTTGATACCAGAAATAACATTACAAGATGTGTTTGAAACGGTCATAATATTATTTGCGAGCTTTGCTAAACCTTCTAAGGGTCTGTCAGGAGATGCAGCTAAAATGCGTTGAACATGGACAGGAAGTCGTTGAAGAAAGAGTTCTTTTAAAATAGTTTCGTCTATAACTTTGTCACTCAGTAAATTCTTCATAGCTAGTAAAAATTCGGTAGGTTGACGATCACCAAGTTCTTCTGCTGACATGAGCCGATGAAGTTTCGCTTTTTCATTAATAGACGTGCGGGAAATCTATGCCTCTTTAAGAACATCATAGGGATTGTTGACAGGGGGATTCAAAATTATATCCTTGACTAAAATAGCCGCTTCAGGAGCTATTGCCGAAACCAGATGGTGATATTTGAGTTGTTGATTAGTTATCTTTTGGACAGTGAAGGTTGAATCAACTTGAGACAACCAAAGTAATACATCTGTGAACCAGTAGGTGGGCAATTTAACTGAAATAGCACCAATTTTTTCATCTACGTGCGGTTCTGCCATGATTCGTCGGGGTCACCAAATTGTAGCAATCAAATATTAAATGATTCGGTTTATTACAATAAAAATAATTACAACTGACAAATGACAAATGACAAATTATTAATAACAATAACAATAACTCCCTTAGTTACCCAAGTGTACTCGATTATTATTGACCCCCAATAAATGTATACCTTGAGGAAAATTAATTAAAGATGTATCAAATGATTGTATTGGTAAATTACCACATATTGTTGGAAGAACTAAACATGATATAATTGAATCATATTTATTTATTCTTGATTGAATTAATAAATTTGTTTTATATTGAATTTTAGAAGAAATATTATTTATTCCCACAACTGACATATCAATTTGTGTCATTGATAAGCCCAATGAATTTGCAAATGATTCTGTTATATAATTAGACATTGAACCACAGTCCAATAGTGCTCTACACATTTGAGAATTACCTTGCTGACCTATAACTATTAATTGAATAGTTGATAATAAAACTTGAAATGATGTGTTTATAGGTTATGTGATCCAATATTTCAAATTTACCGCCAAAACGGACACTTTTAAAATGGCCGCCAGTGATACACAAAAATTTGACACGTGTCCGGTCTATGTATAACAATAGAAAACATAGAAGTCTTTGTTATATACATAGTCTTTAACAGAAGCACTTGAAATGATGTGTTTACTAATTGACTTGACAAAGAAGTATTATCATGATGAGATCCATTTGGAACTAAATTATCTGCATTATTTAAGTTATTTCCCGACTTAAGACAATTAAAACATAATTTTAATTTTTTAATTTGCTCAAACCTATTCTTTATTGAATTATTTAAAAATTTAGTGCAGTGATAAATTAGATGACTATTTTTACAAATTGGACAAGTTTGTTCACTTGATAAAAATGTACGTGGTTGCCATTTTTCTGGTTTTATGTTTGTGCTTGTTTTTTGAGATTTATTATTACGGTTCTCTAATTTTTCTAAAGTATCTGCTTTATATCTCAAGAAAGAGTTTAATGTATTTAAACTCGAATCATTTTTATTATCAATAAAACCTTTGCTCTTCAAGGTTCTTTAATTTTGAAATACATTTTAAATGTTTAGTCATCAAGTATTACTCGAAATATAGAATATTCTCCCTTTTGAACTAAGGCAAATCAAATATTGCTCTAATATGACTATCTAACAAAAAAACATTATTGCAATATCGAGAACATAAAACAATCCAAGCTGTTAAATAACTTTCTCCAGAAAATTCTAAACCATTTATTATTTAATGCCTTACCAACTAATGAAGCACGCAAGTAATGAAATTTCTGTATATTTGTTATTTTTGTATTTGCATGAATTAAAGATTCATATATCTCTTTAAATTCTAACCAATCAAACCAAATGCTCCATCAAATTTTGGTAAATTAATAATTGGAAGCTTAACACTTTCAAAAATATCTGATGAATTGTCCTGAATAACATTTCTTTCATTTACTTCAGAGTTGAAAGTATTTTGACTTTGATTGACATTAATAATTTTTTCCATTTTTACTATTAATAGAAAATACATAGATTCAAATTTTTCCCGTTCTTGTAATTCGGATTCAAATGCTTTATCATCATCACATAAACTTTCAATTTCTGATTGAACTTGATAAAATTCATCCAAAGTATTAACTATATTTTTATATCTAATATTTACGTCATCTATAAAATTAGGTGGAATATCATTATCTTCTAATGAATTAAAATAATTTTTTACAGAAGTTAGTTTGTGCTTAATAACGCCACGATTGCGTTTTAATAATCTCAATTCTGCCATTATTTTCAAAAATTAAGAGTATATTTTGACAATTATAAATGTCAGACCAATAATAAATCAAAATTACTTACTTGAATATCTTCAAATTCTAATTATTTTTGTGTAGATTGTGTAATGAATGTAATGGGAATTCTTTGTAGCTTTGCTTGATTTTTTTAGAACACCACCTTCAAACTTGATCTTGAAGTAGCATCTAATCTTGAAAATATGCGATGATTCGCAATAATATAACTGATGTTATATCTTGAAAATATGTGACGATTCACAATAATAAAACTGTTGTTATATTTTTAGAATACTATCTTCAAACTTGATCTTGAAGTAGCATCTAATCTTGAAAATGTATGATGATTCACAATAATATATCCGGTTCGAAGGACCAAAATGTTCGTTGAAACCTTAACTGGTTCACTAAATTATACACAGGACTTTTTGTGGACTTTATTTATTGCATTTATATTATTCTAACTTGACAATCAACAACTCTCATTTTTTTTATTTTCATGGCTAATTATAAATATTGATTCTATGCCTACCATTGTTATTAATTATTATAGATAGTCTTTAACAGAAGCACTGGGTTGAATTCAATCCCAGATATCCATAGATAAATAATAAAAGAGATATATCCATTGCCTACTAAAAGAGAGAACCACGTAAGAGGGAAGCGCCCCCTCTGTCGGGGACATACACTAAAAAATAATGGCGGGATATTTAAATTTTACATTATTCATTTTTATTTAGAAACAAAAAATATAATTAAACTAAGAAATATTATTACATATACAATAATTTCATAAATGTAACATGTATTTAAAACATACATTTTAACATTGTAAATTCATCGTTATTATAAAATGAATTTTAAAGATGCAGTTAATCGGTTAAGTAAGTTAATGTACAATCGGTAGTTAAAATTAAATAGTGCAAACTTACTTTTAGATGTATCCTCGAACTAGCTTTCTTTGTGTGCAATTATACATGAAATATTGGATTTCTGAACAATAGTATATGTATTGTTTTATTAGGAGAGATAGAAGTACTTTTTGTGGCGAGCATGTAGGTTTGCGAGTCCCGCGGATACATGCGACCCACAAAAAGTTCTTTTACTCCCAATTCAACATGCTATTTTTTCTTCAAACGTCGAAATTTTTAAAATAGTAGTATATCTGGATCTGGATTCAGGTTGAGGGTGTGGTTAAGTTCCACGGGCAATTAGGCCGCCACAATTGGGCCCATTTTACCAACTCAGTAAGTCTCCTTCCCGTCTATACACTCCGGCCATCCGAATGTCTCGGCTAGCCTGAGAAGATCTCCAGGTGGAATCTCACTGATGTCGGCCATACTTGGCCAGCAGTCCCTAAGCATGGATCCTCTGGTTCCCCAGGACCCAACCTCATCTTCGGATTGATCCTTGGAGAAGGCGTTGAGTCCTCCGACCTCACCCTCTTGCCTGACAAGGCACTGGCGCGCCCTTGGTTCACCAATTTCTGGCGGCCCGTGGTGCCTCCAGTGTTTGTCGAGGCTTGGGCAGTTTGTCCGCCAGTTGTCCTAAGGGCTGCCCGACGTTCTCGCTCCCTCTTTCTTTGTTCTGCTCCGGAGATTCGTTTCCGTCGCAGAACTGTGGATGTACTTTGTGCATCGGTATTTTCGGGTACGCTGGGAAGCGCGCCCGATTATGAAGGTTTGGGGTTAAGGATGCCATGAAGGGTCTGTGGACTTCATCTCTCGAGCTCCCCACCCACCACGGAGCCCAACGTTGGGACGTCCACATGGACGCCAGGGCTACCCGAGAGATATAGCCCCCAAGTGAGGTCTGCATGACGAGCAGGAGAGAGTCCTGGGTCCGAATCCTCTCCCGCTGCCAGCCTCCCTCACCCTAAGGACTCTCCCCGGCCCTCTTACGGGACGGCACAGCCGCTTGATCGATGGTGGGTTAGCCACGACCCCCCGTCTAGGAGAAATCCAGGCCAAAGTGGAGTGTTGCCTCTCAAGGCTCAGCCACCAGGATCCCTTCATCCCCCGACACGGGTCGCTCCGCACGGCACAAACACGGAGGAGCTGGTTCGCGACAGAAGCTTGGAAGGCTGCGATTCGCTTTTTTTTGAGCGAGGCGAGCCTACCTATTCTCCTGTTAGCCGAGAGTATCCCTAAACGGTCATGTGCCCTGGCGTACCCCTATCCACCACCTGGGGACACGCCGAGTAGGGAGCTCACCCCCCTCGGAATAGTAATATAATAAATAATTTTAAAATTTGACATTTAATTTACATACAACACACAATACAATGTTAGTGTATATTGAGTTGCCTAAAATTCGTTTCTACTCCGCCCTTTTATTCCTTGTCAGTGCAAAGTACTAATTTCTACCCTAGGCAGTACAAAGTGACTATAGAATCAACGAACATAAAAAGTGACATTTTAAAGCCTGTCAAACGTCATAGAAGACTGTACTTTAATGACGTTTCAAGAAAAACAAAATTAATTAGTCTATTGCACGCATAAAACGTTTTTTCGCGATTATTTATAGACCGGGAGAAGGTGACAGATTTCAAGAGACGATTTTCTTGTTTATGCCTTTGATAGGATATAGGACTGAAAGATATAAAAGTGCTGATAATAATGAAAAAAATAGGCATACGGGTTGCAGGTGACCAACGGGTTGAAATGATGACCTGAAGTTGTCAGAGAAAATTGAAATTTTCGGCGATTTTCTCGTTGGTGCCAATTTAAAGTATGAAAGTTTTCATCATGAAATGCCCATAAAAAAATGGCTTATGGTCATCGAATGTCGAAGTGAGGTTAAAAATAAACATTTTTGCAAAATTCTTTTCTTACTAGTTTATGATTTAAGTAAACTAAAATTTAGCGATGGTAAAATTTTTAAAGTGCATTGATAAAATAACTATAGTCACTCGAAAGTTTAAGCCGCTCGTATCAGTTTTGTAAATAACATTTGAGATTATAATATCGTCAAATAGTAATATCATTTATGTGGTTTATAAATCAGAAAAAGAAAATGAAATCGAATAAGTAGAACCTAATATATTTGGGCGCACAAAAACGTTGTATTTGAACAAAAGTTGCCCAATTTAAAGGCAGCAACAAAAAAAAACTCATAAACATAAAAAATATGTACAATAGTTTTCAATTATTATGTAAAACTGTGTATTGTAGTTAGTAGTTATTACTTATTTAAATTGAGTATTTAGTTTTTAAATCGGTGCGCGGCGCGAGTAACACCAATGACCCTTAAGTGCCGGAAAATTTTGTGGAAATTTCCAAGGTTTTTAGATGATTTTGTTTCTTATGCCATTGAAACTATATAAACTTCATGATAATTTGTATATAATGTATAATTGACATAGCGGTTGAAGGTGTCAGAAATGAGGGCATAAGTAATAAAGTTGCAGAAAAACATATGAAAATTTTCACCATTTTGTTTTTCATGCCATTTTCCATGTGCCTCAAAAAAGTTATTTTAAACCACTATAACAAAAAGCATAACCATAGATAATGCCGAACATGTGATATACCAAAAAATAATCGCAAACATTAATAGGATAGAGAGTCAAATGTTCAAAACGAGACGTTTTAATTATTTAGTAATTTTTTAGAGGGTTTTTAATAAAACACAAAAAATTATCACTAGAAAACCAAAACCATCCTCAAAAAATAAAAACATCATTTATTTCTTCAATCTTCTGGTAATTTCTGAAAATAAAGCCGATTAAGGGGGTGTTTTTTCTTGACTTCTGAACCTACATTATTGTCATTACAAATCAGAAAAGTTTTGAGTTCCCAGTTATTTTCCTTCACTTACTTAAGTTTCAAACAATCTGATTTTTCTTCTATAGATTTAGAAAGTGCGGTATCAGTAAGAGGTGTTCCAAGTAAATACCATTCAGAAGATTTTGTAATTTTAATACCTGGAGCAATAGAGTTAAAATTCTGAAAAATATCTTCATCTATACCATCTAAGAAAAATAGTTCACATTTTCCGAAATTCAATTCAAGGCCTATTTCGTTTGATGTTCGAATTATTTTTCTCAAGTTTTCAAGAACTAACTCAGAGTTATCTCCAATCATCAAGATACCAAGTGTTAAATTCAGTATTAATTTATTTTGTCAATTTCTCAATTCCTAAGCAAAATAAAGCTGGTCCTAAAGGATCTCCTTGTTGAACGCCTCTTTCTATTAAGATGTAATCTTCACCAAACATAAGAAAAGAAGATTCTTTATAACATTGAAAAACAAAAGGTGATATCTCTGGAAGGGTATCAAAAACCAGATTAAGAAAAGTATTTCTGTTTAACATGTTGAAAGCATTTTTAAAATCTAATTTCAGAAAAACTTTATTTGATGGGTCAGGATGTTGGGTAAGGTATCTTCGAGCTGAATGAATAATAACTTCACAACCTCCTTTAGTACCAAAACCAAATTGAATAGGACGTAAAACATTATTAAGATTTTTATTAATTTTAGAACAGCATAACTTAGCTACCAAGCGACGAAAAAAAGTTCCAACAGCCTTACACCTCCATATTTTTTCTTCAAAGCACACAACGAAGCACTATATAATATCGGGCATATATCAGGAATTACTTTTCCAGAAAGCATTAAATTACAAAGATTTGTAATTGACTTTAAAAGCTTTTCCCCTGAAGAACCAGAATTAAAACTGAGCATGTCTTGTATGTGTGAAGGTCTGAGAGAATCTAATCCGCCAGATGAACCCATATTAAAAGATTTTATGGCTAAAAAAACATCACTTGTAGTAACTTGTATTGGAGTAATCTTCCCATTACTATACAAAATATTAATGCTTTCAATAGACTTTGGATGTTTATTAAGAAGGGATTCATAAATATTTTTATCAAAACCAGGGAAGTAATCATTTGAAGATATTAATTTAACAGCTCCTGATAAATCACCATCAGAAACTTTACCCATTATTCGATTAATAACTTGGTCTTCCTCTAAATATCTCCTTTTCGTATTAACAGGAATATTGGCAAAATCCATAGGTCTTTCTTTATTTAAATTTCTAATAATAATTGAAGTTAATGAACCATTATTGTCAGCTTTTTTGGTAGGAATATTAAAAGAATTATAAGCAAATAACAACAGATCAATCCAAGAATCCAAAGAATTATTGTTTACACAATGGTCTATAATATTGGACAAGGAAGCAGCCGAAAGGAGTGTAGCTCTTTTAGGAATTCTTTTAATCACCTTCAAGTTACGTTTTAAGTAAGCCAATCTATCTTGAATATTTTGTAAATCTTGATTAGGATTTGAATTATTTAAAATTTTATTATGGAGTGGATGTGCTTTGGACATGTGTAAATTTACTTTTTGAAAAAGTTTTTCACAAATATTACAAGCCGTTTTATAGTTGTTTTTATTATCAACCGAAGAATTATTTTTGTGATTAGAACATGCTTTATCATCAATAAAATGGTTGTAACATAATAGTATACCACATTTGCTACATGAACTAAAAACATCATTTGAGCAACTGAAAACTTCACAAAATTGATCGCCAGGGTGTAAATCTGTACCAGTCATGGCATGTAAAATAATATAATTATTTACACAATACCTGTTTAACGGAATGACGCAACAATCCACTCAATAGAATCGTAACGGGTGGCCAATTGAACCATAAAAAAATCAGTAAATAAATATTCCAAAACTCGAAGAAATGAGGTAAAATTAGCTGCAACAAAAAAAAACCAGTTTTACTAATCATTATAATTATATTTTTACTTAATTTAATACATATTAATCTGACTCATTCCTATTTTGAATATTGCAAAATTAAACATATTTCTGTTCTGGGAATTATTTTAGGAATTAGTATCACCCTGTATATATAAAATGATATACTCGGAAAAATATTTACTCAAGTGCACAAAGATTTCAAACCGAAAGCACATTGACGATTGACGTTTGTTTGACGTGAGTTAAAAAAATATCGTTGTATTTATATGTCACTGTCACTTAACTGTCAAATAATTGAAAAATTTTAATAAAAATTTAAAAGATTAATATTTATAATTTTTACAATGAAAAAAATTTATTATAATTTAAAAATTATAATAATTAGTTTGTTATAAAGCACGTTCTTTTTATGTGATGTTGTGTGAAGACTAATGAAGCTAAATTTATCCCGAGTTATTTCAATTTCTACCTACAACACCAAAAATAGATCAAGGGGTATGAATATTTGTTATTTTAAATTTAGGATATAGTAATTTGTTTTTACAAGTGTTAATTAACTATTTTGTCAACGTGTCCGTGAGAATATTGTGTGGTAAGGTGCATGGTCTGGTTTAAACATGCAAATTTTTAATGGCAATTAAAAATCAATTATGTATAAAATTAGGTTGAGGTATTTGCTGAAAATTTCCTATTAAAGCGGAATTAAGTTTTTACGGATTCTAAAACTAGACAAAACGTTATTGTATTATGCAAATTCGTCTTTATTTTCATTGTTCTCTTCACTCAAAAAATCCCACTTCTAAACTTTATTATTGAAAAAATTATGCAGTAAGGTGACATTTTCTTAAGCGCTTGATTTTCAAATTCGCTTGATAAATGCTGTGCGGTACGAAAGTGTGAACTCTTCATTTATACTAATAGCGTTTTCGGATTACATGCACTGAGTGCGCCTTGACTCTACCCCAGTGTATTAGCAGTTCACATCCAGTGCAACTTTGGTACATGAGTGCAATGTATAACCCAAACTCGTTTTTTGATTTTCAGGGCAGTTCTTCTAACCTCAATTTCACGTGTTTAGTTTGTGTTGTGTACATGCACATTTGTCGGCCCTATTTGTACTGTGATCGTGCAAAACCCAGCACGAGCGTGTTAAGGTAGTGCCAAAATAACTGCGATCTCAGTGCATACTTGATCATAATTCGAACACTCAGCACTGGCGCAGTGTGACTCAAAATGTAATCCGAACACTCAACACTGTTTCCGTGCAACTCAGTGTATATAATCTGAAAGCACTATAAGAGAATGATTTTTGTAAGGTGTCCATTTTACTGTTGCCATATGAGTATTTGGTTTAGCTTACAAAAAGAAAATACGAGGGGTACGACACGGTATATAATTTTGTACAAGGACTTCCTTTTATAAAGGACTTCCCCAGACTTCCTCGGACTTCCCGGGACTTCCTCGGACTTCCCGGAACTTCCTCGTACTTCCCAGTTTGTACTTTTTGGAATTTTATTGCTTAAGTAGGTGCGTAATTCTTAAAATGTTTTTAATAAATATAAATTTATATTTGATATAAAAATTAATATTTTATATTATATTTATTACATAATTTAGTTTTAGTTTTTCATGTTACATGTAAAAAAATATTGTTTTTCCTGTACCATCTAATAAATAAATTATGTGGATTTTTTAAAATTTAATGACGGTCTAGTACTTTACACTATATTAAATTTTTTACACTGTCAATATTTAAAAAAAAATGGAATTGGAACAGCTCAAGTTTATTGCCGCCATAACCTCAGTTTTTGGAATCTAAATGTAAAAAAATGTTGTTTCTGTACTATGTAATAAAATATTTACGAGGCATTAAAGAATATTCAATATGGTTGACGACAAATATATCAATAGATACTTAGAAATGTATTGGGTTGGTGCATAATTATCCGGCGTTTTTTAAAACAATCTTTATTCTGAAAAAAAACATTTCTACAAAAATATTTTTTAATGGTCATTCCGGAGCGTAGTCACCATCTACTTCAAGAACTGCTTCCCATTTGCTTGGCAGAAGATTGATTCCCCGGGCAAAAAAGTCTCTGTTCTTGGAGGCAATCCATGATTTGGCATTGGCCACCAAGCTATCCAAATCTTCAAATGTTTTGTTCATCTGCCAATTTTTCAGCGATCGATTGACGTGGTAGTCCGTAGGGGCTTCTGTGGGAGAATATGGTGGATGTGGAAGCAGTTCCCAGCCCTTATTGGCAATAGATTCGACAACACGACGCTCAACATGTGGACGAGCATTATCGTGGTGGAAGACGATATGGTTCTTTTTGCGCGGTCTTTTCGTGGCAATTGCAGCATGAAGGCGGTCAAGTTGAGCCAGATAGACATCGCTGTTGATGTTGAGTTGCCGCTTACCGTTTTTGTCTGGAATCCGCCACTGTTGACGCTCATCATCGTCATTCCACCAATAACAAATCCTGTTTGAGATGATTTCCCAATGGATTATTCCACTTCTATCCCACCAAACACACCACATTGCCTTCTTACAGTGCAAGTTTTTCGGTATTCCATTTGGTATAACTCCTGGCGAAACGCACACTTTCTTTCTTTTGATGTTTTGGAAGAGAAGCCATGATTCATCCCCAGTGTCAAGATTCTTCAGAAACGGAGCTTGCTCGTTTCGTTGCAGCAAATCAGTAAAAATTCGGACATGTTCGGCTTTATTGTTATCGGAGAGTTCATGAGGGACCCATCCAGCCAATTTCCATACCTTTCCAAGTTTTTTGAGATGACGAACGATGGTCGAATGGTCCACATTGAAGTTTTCGGCCAGCATTCGGGTTGTCACGCTTTCGTCCTCATCCACGGCTGCTAAAAGGGCCTGGTTGTCAAAATCTGATTGTCTACCTCTTCCTGGCCGATCTTCTAAGCTAGTGTCGCCAGATTTGAAACGGGCAAACCATTCCCTGCATTGAGGTTCGCTTATTGTTCTTTCGCCAAAGAGCTCGTTTAGATCACGCGCTGACTGCGCTGCTTTCCATCCCTTTTCAAAGTGGTAAAGCATAATATGCCGAATGTGAATGTGATTATCAGCACGCATTTTTATAAACTGATAATAAAATAACATTTTTATTTAAGAAAAGTAAACAAATAAGTTATTTTTGTTAAAAAATAAACACGTGTACAAAACTCCGGATAATTATGCACCAACCCAATATGATTTAAAGGACCTTATCGTTTTCATATGGGAATTTGGGCAGAAATGAAATGAAAATCTAGCTTACCAAAACGAACTATAATATTTTAAATATAAAATATCACCTTCAATTTTGTTTAGAAGATGCTGTTAAATAATTGAACTGTATGGCAAAAATCTATTATTAAGCTGGCAACTGCGGCTATTCAAATTTTGACAAGTGTGACAATTATTGTCAAAAAATACTTATGCTAGTTACCTGTAATTACGATTTGCAATTTTAAATATTTCTCTAATTAGTTGATGTTGTTGTGAATTATTAGTGATCGATTTAAATCGTGCATGCAAAATAAGAAAGAACATTTCAAGTTTTTATAAATATTTTTGAAGAAAAGGACGTACAATGGTTTTTCCTAGAAATAAATCTATAAAATTAAAAAAATCATACAATCTCGTTAGAAGAATTAGTGCGATTTTCTTAGAACTTAGCGCAACTCAGAACCCGAAATCGCTTGTAAAAATTGATGATAATTTTATTTTCATTTCCAAAAAATTGTATTTCTTATTAAAAATAATTAGCTGCGCTTGGATATATTATATTTATGTTTACAATTAAATAATACATTTGGAAATTAATGGATTTATTTGTGACACGTAGGTGAAAAATTTAGTCTTATGCAATGGTCCAAATCTTTTATTCAAGTTTTTGTAAAAATTGAAGAAACAACGGCAACTCTGCAATAATTAAATAATTTTAAAAAATTAATTGTGAATTTACCTCGGAATTTTCTTATTAATTTGATAAAACTATACGCTAAATAATTAAAATAAAATATTTATAAAAATGTAATTAAGTACATAATTAATACATTATTAACATCAGAAAATTAAAATATTTAGATGATATCGGCAATTTGGGTTAATTTCTCATATTATCATAAATGAAAGTGGAAAAAAAGAAACATTTGGGTAATATTGCATTTATGCAATGTTAGTTAATCCCGACATCGTTGTCGAAGTGTGCAAAATGATGTTAAAAATTCACAACTTCAAAAGCGTATTCTGAAGCCCGGCCATATTTTCATGACCCAATATTTTACAAAATTAAATATTTTACTTTTCTATACATGTGGTATGAATATCAACGTTGGAACACGATCCTCCCAGAAAACAATAAGGTCCTTTAAGGAGAAACTAGACCAGTATAAGGAAATGCCGATTGAGAATTCAGAGACTGTAGCTGCGGAAATCTCTTGAAATCGGCAAACCACAGATTCTAACCGTTTAAAACATCAAAACGGTTTTTAAAAATTTCAAAAAACGGTTTCGGTTACTTTTTTTAAAAAGTTCAAAAAACGGTTTCTGTTTAAAACAGGTGTTTTATTAATATTTATTTATTTAGCATTGCTATCACATACATTACAAACTGATACACTTTTTCCTTAAACCTATTTACATTTAATTCATTTTTTATATTTACTGGTAATTTATTATAAGCTATTAGTCCTCTGGACATAACTGTATTGTACATTTTTGCTGTTTTGTGCTTGTTAACATAGAAGTCTTCCTTATTTCTAGTATTGTGACTATGAATCTGGTTAACATACATGATTTTGTCTAACAGGTACTCTGGGCCCTTTTCACACTTCAAATCATAAATAAAATGTTTTAAACATAATTCTTTGTTTAATACTCATAAGTTTTAGTACATCTAACATTATACTTATAGGCATGTACCTATTCACAGAGGCGGATTTAAAAAAAAAATACTAAAAATAGTTTTAAAAACATATTTTATTGCCACATTTAAAAAAACGCAGAATACATAAACAAATCACAATAGAAACTAGGTAGATGTACAAAAAAGGTACTAAGAATTCATATGAAAAAACAATCAAAACAGTAAGTCTGATAGTAAAAATTAAATGTTACTCTTTTCATTCCAAAAATATAAAAGTGTATAAACAATACACTACTTTTAAAAAATATATAAATAAGCATCCATTATAAGAAACAATAAAATAAAATATCACTTGGAAAACAAAACACTACTAGTTAAAATAAAATATCACTCTCTTCTTTGTAAAAATATAATATAAAAGTATAACATCCCCATTTCATAAAACTTTCCGGCTTTTTTTTTCTGCAAAATCTTTAATAATACTGTCAAATGAAATAGAATATCTGATTCAATTGAAAAAATTGCGAAATCATTTAGTCTGCTATCAGACATGGTAGATCTAATATAATTTTTTATTCGTTTTAAACATGAAAACGATCTTTCGGAGGAGCAATTTGTTACAGCCAAAGTCTTGAAAATTCTTAAGGCTTTGTCAACATTGGGAAATATATCTACTAGATTATGTTTCCGTATCCAACTACACATATTATTAATACTAACGTCTTTGTTTCTATCTTGTAGTAAATATTGTTTAAGATATAAACATTCATCAATAAAATCATCTTCAATATCGTCCGGATAGTTTTGATGTAATAGAGAAGCATTTCTATTGATTTCTTCAGTGTTCAGCGTACGGATTTGAAGCAGAACTTTAAACATATCGTAGATATTAGAATAAGCTTTTAGTCTTCGTTCCAACTCGGTACTAAGATGGTCCGTAATGTTAATATATGTACCAATACGGAAATGATCACGTGCATTCCAATTTACTTCTTCAGAATTTCTAGTTTCGTCGAAAGGTCGTTTTCTTCTTTTTTGACGACCACTTTCTGCAGAAAATGAAGAATTGGATAAGGTTTTTGCTTTTTCTTCATAAATTTCAAAATCATTCCTTATGGATGACACAAAAGAAATTAATGCTTTGTAAAGGTCATTAACTAATGCAATATCTACATCTTGGCTCTTTAATTTTTTACTTACTGCGTTAATTCTGTTAAGAATTGCATTCCAAAACACAGTCATAAATGTAGTTTCAAACGTAGATAGCTTTCTCGTAATTCCTTTAGCTTCTGCACGTGTAGTATTCTTTTCAGTATAATCATTCTCAATAATATCGAGTACTTTCTTTATCTCATGCCAAGAAGTTAGTAGGCTTTTACAAGCGTCGTCTTTACTTGACCATCTGGTACAAGAAAGACTTTTTGGTGTCATATTTGCAGAAGAAAGCCCACTTTGTAATTTTTCCCATCGTTTGGTAGATGCCGAGAAAAAGTTAAATAATTCTTGTAAAAGCATAAAATATGAAGTTGCTTCGAGACAGCAATTAGCTGCACAAGTACCAACTAAGTTTAACGACATATTGGATGTATTATCGTATGATTGTCCGCGACAATCATTTAGGTTTATTTCATATTTTATAAGAATATCTATAACTACCTTTGTCATTTCTTCCGCCTTATGTCCTGCATTGGGAATAAAAGTTAGAAACTTTGCGGTTGATGTGCCACAGTTCTGGACATACCGTATTACAATAGAAAGCTGATCAATGTGGGACACGTCTGGAGTAGAGTCGACAATTATGGAGGAATATTTTGCAGTTTTTATATTGGATATAATTACTTCCCGAGTCTTCTGGCCCATAATGGTAACAAATTCCTCATAAATTGTAGAAGAAAGGCAGTTCGTTTTGCCACTTCCTGTGTGACTACATTTTTTCAAGTGTTCATTAAGAAAGGGATCAAACTCGGCCAAAAGTTCAATTGCCATTAGAAAATTTCCGTTTCTATTTGAACCCAAAATTTCCTGATATCCTCTTAATGGAAGACCACGGCTAGTTAGTTTTTTAACTACAGCTACAACTCTTTTTAATACTTCGGACCAATAGCGTACTTCTTGATCTATTTCCTTGCAAAATAAACCCGGTAAATTTGTTTTATCCGAACCTCTCATTTTTAAAGCTACTATTGAATTTTTATGAGCAAGAGATCACTCATGCTGTTCAACACATCTTTTTAAATTCTTCCAATCATTAAATCCAGTATTTGCAAACTGTATATCTTTGGCAAATAGACGACATGGTCCACAAAATATATTTCCAGAAGATTCAGAATAAATAATCCAATGTCTATATGCCTTTTCACCATTTTTAAAGTTTCTTGTAGAAATTGTAGAACAGAAATATCGGCTCTGGTCGGCGTAATTACGCTTTGAATTTTGAAAATTACATTCCATATTTTGAAAGAAGCCGTTTTCAGCAACATAATTTACTAGCTGATTGTTGAGTATCCACTTAATTGGATCTTTTTCAAATTTAAATGAGGAAAGTGTATTCGATTCATTTAGTTTTTCATCAATCTCACATTCTTCTGCATTTTCAATATTAGAGTCAATATTCTCAATGTGTGAGGTTTGGCTTTCTTCACTATTATGAGAGCAACTGTCATTTCCAATATTTGACGTGTCACTTGAGGTTGATGTTGGTGGTAAAATTAAAGGCTCAACAATAGAAGGTGCCAATGATTTATTAACTGCAGAAAAAAAGGTGTCAATCTTTTTAGTACTGTTAATCGCTTCATTTTGTCTTTTTAATTTTTCTTCGGCGATCTTTTTATACTGCCACCCACCTAATTGTTTTCGCCTGTCTCCCATTATAACTTATTTTCTGAAATAATAAAAATGACCTAATTTTTTGTTGTTTCTTTTAACAATGTTATAAAATACCATCTAGAAACCAAACATGGGGCACATTCTTATTTTCCTTATTTATGAAAATTTAAATTTGACTGCGTTGTATGTTGTATGGTTTAAGAGAACACATTTTATACACTAAAACTTTTTTAACATCACGTCCGGCTTTAACGGAAATGACATCAACTTTATTTTTTAAAACGAAATTATTCTTTATAAAATCCTCTTTTCAAAAAACTGAGTGACCCATCATTTTTTCATTTAAAAGATGTGATATTTGAACTCGTATTTGAGAAAATGTAACTGCTTAAATAATTTTACAAATTCAAATTTTATTTAGGTATTTGTATTATTTAGGGCTGGTTGCACCACTCCTCCTTAAAGCTTAAGGAACACTTAAAATTTTATGTGACAGATTTCCCATTGTATTTCTGTCAATTTTTCAATTTAAGTGTTCCTTAAATTTATCAATCTCAGAGATCACATATTTTTTTTTTTGGTTTTTTTTTCGAAATAAATTATCACAAACATACATTTTTCTAAAATTGTTTTAAACTACGAATAAAAATATGGGTCTTACGGGTATATTTAAAAAACCAGAAGTGATATTTGATATTAAAAAATGTGCATAATATGTGTTTTCTTGAACTTTAAAACATAGTCAAATTTCAAATTTTTATTATCATAAAGAAAATGTAGAGGTGATCTATGTTTCTTTTCCTTCGGTATTTTATTGTTAGGTATAACGTAAAAAAATGAAATTCATGATAAATTTAATAAATTATAAATTAAATTTTATAATTATAAAACAAATTACAAATATTTCAAAACTACTTACTTTGATAATTAATAATCAATAAACAGAAGTTTTAGCTTTTAGGAACAAAAAATATCAAGGTACGCCACACGCTAATGCAGTCGTCGATATGGCCCGAGTCCTGCGTATTAGAAACACGTGTTGAAAACGAAAACAAAACAAGCCACAAGCCCGATAAGCCGTTAGCAGTTAGATGCGCTCATACGCTACGCTTTTGTAATGTTTTTCACCAAAAAAGATGCTATTTTTTATTTTTTTATTGATGAAAAAAAATGTATCTCTATTTAAGTGATAATTTCGCTATTGAAAATTTGCCGCCGTAGGCTTCAGCCTATATAGCCTATTGGTAAATCCGGCCCTGCCTATTCACTTTTAAAATAACCCTCATAGCTCTATTTTGTAGTAACTGTATCTCCTTAAATTGACATTCTGTGGAAGTAAATAACAAGGTTGAACAGTATTCCACATGTGGACTAATTATGGCTGTATATATTGTTCTTAATGTATCTGTACTTAAAAATTTACTAATTCTACCGAACAGAAAAAAAATTTTCGACATCTTATTTTTTATATATTGCACATGTTCATTGAATTTCAACTTCTCATCAATAATTACACCTAAGTACTTAACTTTGCTTGATATGTTTAGAAATTGGTTGTTTATCACAATTTTATTACTTAAACCAGCTTTGGTTTTTTACTATGAATTAACATTCCTTGAGATTTATTAATGTTTAATACTAATTTATTGTTTTCAAGCCATACAAAAATGTTCAGTAGGTCTTCATTTAGTTTTTCGATCATCTCATTCTATAAACAACATTGTGTCATCCGCGAACAACTGTATTTCACAATTTTTTACACATTTTGTAACATCATTAATGTACAATATGAACAGTAGCGGTCCTAGGACAGTCAATTGCGGTACCCCTTCATTTATTAATATTTCTTCTGATGTACTATTATTAAATTTCACTTTCTGCTTACGATCATTTAGATAATCCTTAAACCACTTCAACACAGAATTATTAAAACCAATTTTCTTCAACTTTTCTACTAAAATTTTTCTATTTATTGTCTCGAATGCGCGTTTAAAGTCCAAGAACACTGTTATTACATATCTTCCATTGTCTATCGCCATACCCCACTTATCAATTAACACCTTTTCACATGTTCTTTGACTACTAATTCTAATACTTTTTCATATTGGGGTACCATATTTATTGGCCTAAAGTCACTACACAATTTGGAATTTTTAATCTTTTGCACTGGTATAATTGTTGATGTTTTCCAAGTAGCTGGAAACACTCCTTCAACTAACGAAGAGTTTATTAAGTTTAAGAATTTATGCCCTTTAAGATTAATGTTGATACTCCTTCATCCGTTCCCTTTTTCATAGGTAATCCCCTTATTAGAGTTCGCAAATCTTTCATTTCAACTTTATTAAAATTATCAAAATTTTCATATGTATTAACATTTTCTAATATTATATCGTAGTCAGTGGTTGATGTTATATTCCCCACAATCTCCTCTATAGTACTCTTGAAGTAGTTGTTGAAATTTTGACCAATTTCTTTATCATCCAATACTAAAACATTCTCAAATTGTATACCTTCTACAGCTCCCCCATTTTTATTATTTTACCTATTATTTGTTTTAATTTTAATTGTAAAACCAATAAACGGTTAAAAACCGGTTAGAAATCGCTTAAAAATTAGTTAAGAACTGGTTTTGGTTACGGTTTTGAAAAATTTCTAAAAACGGTTTCTGTTACGGTTAGTTCAAATAAAACGGTTTTAACTGAATTTCGGTTAATAAAACGGTTCGGTTAGAATCCCTGCAGCAAACACCAATTACGTTCAAAATACCCTATATTTTTAATATCCGAAATTGTCAAACTTGTGCAGAACCAACGATACAAATAAATGAATGACGCATTATTTTTGATGCACATGCATGTTTCGGAAAAGTTCGGAAATTATCGGCTTTCCAAAATGATTTGGGACTTCCCGAGGACTTCCAGGGACTTCCTCGGACTTCCCGGGACTTCTTCAGACTTCCCGGGAGTTCCTCAGACTTCCCAGGACTTCCTTAAGCGTGTACAAGGACTTCCTCGCGTGTGTTACCCCTCGAGAAAATATGAAGAAATTGATAGCAAGATGACTTCTCTGTGTAATAATAAAAAGAAAATATCAAGTGACTCTTAATAAAAAGCACTTAAATTTAATGACTATCCACTTAAGAGGACAGTCGGTAAATTTGAGCGCTGGATTTTGAAATTAGCTTGATATTTGCGATTTTGGTCATAATTTTTTTTCCAGTGAAGCTTTTTTAAAATTTCATTTTTTTGGTACATAGAAGAGTCTTGTGGCTACCAATTTCTTCTTTTTTTATTTTTGTAAGTTAAACCAAAACTCATACAGAAGCAGTAAAACTCTTTACAAAAAACGTTCGCTAAGCGGCGTTTTAGATTTTTATAAAAAACTAATTGAAATAATATGTCATTTCCAACGCTAACAATAAGTTAAGGTATAAGCGAAGAGTGTATAGACTTGTTTTTTGTTTTAAAAATACTTTTAAACTTTTTACAGCGCTCCAAAAATTTCTTAAAATTTTACTTAAGGGGGTTTTCTAGTTTAGAAGCCCGAATTTCTAGCGTTTTTTGAGGATTCATAAAAAAAAAGCAATTGATATTTTTACTATCCATTTTTTATGGCTTATTTATTCATATTACAAGAGTACATCAAAAAATAAAATTAAAAAAAATATTAAAATTTCAGCAAGTTATGCGTCATTGAAGTAGAGAGGGGGGAAAAAGCTGTGTCCCGGTCTTCATGATATCTACCCTCCTGGTCACCTGAGAAATAAAATTATGGATAATTTTTGATCAGTGTAATTGCCAGAAAAAGTGAAAAAAAAATTTCTTTCGCAAAATGGTGGCTACTCAAAAATTGAGGTTGATTTTCCCACTAATTTATTAACTTTCCCGAATTTTTAAAAAATATTAAAAATGAAAAATTTCTAGTTTTTATTGGTTCATACGATACAGGAATATATAAAGAATATTCATGCCAAATTTCAAGTAAATCGGTCGACTAGAACTTCAGATATTATGTCAACCGCATCGAAAAAACTAGTTTTGAAAAAAACACGTTTAAAGTTTTACGTTAAGTTTCAGGCAGTGTAACTGATAGATGTGTACATATACAGTATTGGAAAAAATTGGGCAACATTTACATTTTTTTAATATGTAGGTTATAATATTCTGTAATAAATAACTTTAATATTTCAAAATAAGAATTCTTTAAATCTACATTATTTCATAATTTTTTTATAAAATAAAAATAAAAATTACAGGTTTAGTAAAATAATTTAGTAATAAGGCTGGAAAAAAGTAGAGCAACAATTAGAAACTTATTATTTATTCATATAAAAATACAAAAATTAAAGTGTAAACTAATATTTTGTAAAATATGCGTTGTTCTTAAGTATATCATCATATCTTCTGGGAATTTATTTTAAAAGATTATTAATTAAAATTGGATCTACTTCATCCCAAGCATTTTGAAGCGTTGAAAAGAGTTCGTCCAAATTTTTATAAGTTTTATAGCGAATTTTGTTATCCAAAATATTCCAAAAATTTTACAAACTTTGATGTATGCTTCGGATTATTATCCTGCTGAAAGAAGTGATGTAATGGGAGAGTGCTATCAGCATATGGGTCCATAACGTTCTCTAAAATATTTTTATACACAAAACGATCCATTATGCCATTTATACGATAAATGGGGCCAATTCCGAAACCAGAGGAGCACCCCCAAACCATTACAGATCCACCACCATGTTTTACTGTATGTCGAACATATTTGGGATGTAATCTTTTGCCCTCAGGACGTCTCACATATTGGTTCCATCACTACTTATCAAGCTAAACTTTAATTCGTCACTGAATATTACCCTATTCCAATCTTCCAAAGTCCAGTTAATGTGGTCTTGAGCAAATTTAATTCGGGCACATCTTTTTTCTTTGAAAGTAGAGGTTTCTTTGCTGGTCTTCTAGCTATGAGATTGTTCTCACTTAGTCTATTTCTGACAGTGCGTGATGTAATATTTGAAAACTGATTGTTATCAAATGGGGCCTTAATTTGGTTTGAAGATAAAAATGGGTTTTGTTTTGAAATATTTATAAGCGCTTTATCTTCACGTAATGTAGTTTTTCGTGGCCGTCCAGACCATTTTTTTGAAATGTACTGTTCCACGTTCATTATACCTTTTTATAATTCTGGATATAATGCATCTATGCAGCGAATACTTTCTAGAAATATCAGCTTGTGACACTTTTTTATTTAAATCACTAATTATCAAAATTTTAATTTCTTTTAAAATTTTTATTCCTCGATGGATAAGCATAAACTAAGTATTTGAGTAAAATGTGAAGGTAAATTTTAGAAAAAAAGGAAATGTTGCTCTACTTTTTTCCAATACTGTAACTTGCATTTTCTTAATCAGCCATCCCAGCTCCGTACATCGGGAAGAGAAGTTTTTTTACCATTTTTTTTTTAAATAGTAAAAATTGAAATTTTGTTATAGTATTAGTTAGTATGGTAGAGAAATGTATATAGAAGACTCACACCAAATTTCGGGTAAAGTTTCGCGTAGTGTAAGCCATACAATGGTAGTTAATACTTACATTTTTTCAATCTGCGATTCCTGCTCCATACATTGGGCTACTACTTCAAAAAAATATTTGAACTTCACTCAGACCACATGCGTCCACATTTTACGAGAGGACACGATTGCAGGTTGACGGAATATCTGTATCACCTTTTGATCGGTTTGGATGATGCGTCACTAAAACAGCTATATCTCCAAAAATACTTAAAATTTTGAAAAACCCTCTTAAGGACATATTATTAAAGGTTTAAGCTTTGAAAATATGAAAAGAAAAAAAAATCGATTTTTTCAAATTTCTAGACTAGAATACCCCCTTAATTTTTGGAGTTTAACAAGTTGGATAGATGTAATCATTATTTTCATCCTTAAAAAGAAATTGAATAGCTTATGATTGAGCGCTTTAGTAAATTTAATAATTAATGTATTCTTTTAATATATTATGTATATTTATAGATTTGTTTAATTTAACATGGTAATGGAGAAGTATTACATTCAAGATCAGATGCATGAATTATGGAGAAAAATAAATTCTTTGCACATAAGCTACCTTGAAATAGAAGAAAGCCCGGAAAAGTTGGAACAGCGTAACAAATTAGAAGGTACAAAAATTATACATAATTATTTATGTTTCTTACATTTCCAAAATTTTAAGACTGCATTAGTAATTATTTGTGCCATGTACCGCACAACCAGAAGTTTAAGTTCCTGGAAACTGCAGAGGTGTTATATAAATCTGCGAATGGAATGAAAGATTTCAGTGGATATAAAGCTGCAATTGGATGGGACACTATTGGCCGTTATGCTTCTAACTTGATTACAAAACCTTGGAGGAGAGAATATCGACAGATTAAGGTATTAATTCTTATTACATTATACAGGGTGATTATTTCGATGCTCACCATTGGTATCTTTTAAAGTGGAGAAGATACGAGGTCGGTTAAATTAGAGAAAAGTTGCTCATTTTTATGGCCATTAAAAATATGAAAGAAAATTTAGAATATTTAAACTCGTTGTTAAATTATGGCCGAAAAAACAAAAAATGTGATTTTGGAAAATAATTTATGTTTGCCAAACCATTACTGCTACATCAATGAAATTTGGTACCTTTAAATTGTTGACTATTCTGAGTTAAATGACGTAAAAAAAATTTTTTTGGCCTCCTAGATTAGAAGCCGTGATATTCAACTTTTTTATTTCTTATGGCCGCCATGTTGGATTTTTACATCATCAGATAATAAATAATACTACATTTTCAGATTGCTAATTAACTTTAATATATTCCTTTAGAAAATGTGTTAAACTTAAGAACTTGTATAAAAAACAAATGAAAGCAATGCTTTATGGACAGTTTCCATGGTTACCATAAAAATATCTCCTCAAAATTGATCTAATAATAAAGAAAATAATAAACAAATGACCTGCAATAAGAGCATTTTATGTAAATAACAGCTGTCTTTATAATATTAAACAAATAAAATGATTAAAGTATTTGCTTTTTTATTATTAGAATTTTGATCAAATTTAAAGTTTCATTTGAGGCGATATTCTTATGGCAACCATGGAAACTGTCTATAAAACATTGATTTCATTTGTTTTTTATACAAATTTTCAAATTTAACACATTTTCTAAGGGAACACATTAATGTTAATTAGCAATCTGGAAATGTATTTTTATTTTTCCGACGACCATATGAGAAAATCGTATATGTCATTCATATTATAGTTTAGAAAATCTTTCATTTCAACACTAGTGACTTTGACTTTCTGTTTTGTAACTCTGAAATAGTTCTTGTAATTTTCGATAGAGGCGCTGCAAAGGAATTCCGAAAGACCTCTCTTGGATTTTTTTGAACTTGCAAAAAAAGGATAGTTCAAATAAAAATTTTTATTTAACCCCGCCAATATTACTAATTTTATTATTAAAATCATTATATAATTCACTTTTCTGTAAATTTTAAATAAAATAGGAACATTTTTTATTCGTTTCGATAAGTTGCTTCCGTCAAAACAGCGCCACCTACAATTATTTACATTTAACTAAAAATAATCGATAACTTCAATGTCAGCTGCTGTTAACATAGGTTATGTTATGTTGTTACTACAAAATATTAATAATGGTCGCAAAATCTCGGTGGTCGTCGGAAAAATAGCGTACACAACTCGCAGAAAGTGAATTTCGTTGCTCGTGTAATATCCTCACTCGGCTAGCGCCTCGTTCAGCTATTTTGACACTCGCACAAAATTCGTCACTTTCTAGCTCGTTGCGTAATATACTATATTATTTGATGAGATAAAAATCCAATATGGAGGCCATAAGAAATAAAAAAGTTGAATATCGCGGCTTCAAATCTAGGTTGCTCGTGTAATATCCTCACTCGGCTAGCGCCTCGTTCGGCTATTTTGACACTCGCACAAAATTCGTCACTTTCTAGCTCGTTGCGTAATATACTATATTATTTGATGAGATAAAAATCCAATATGGAGGCCATAAGAAATAAAAAAAGTTGAATATCGCGGCTTCAAATCTAGGAAGCCAAAAAAATATTTTTTGACGTCATTTAACTCCAAATAGTCAACCATTTAAAGGTACCAAATTTCATTGATGTATGGTTTGGAAAATATAAATTATTTTTTAAAATCACATTTTTTAGATTTTTGGCCATAATTTTGCAATGAGTTTAAATATCTTAAATTTTCTTTCAGATTTTTAACGGCCATAAAATTGCACAACTTTTCTTTAATTTATCCGACCTCGTATCTCCTCCACTTTAAAAGATACCAATGGTGAGCATCGAAATAATCACCACCCTGTATAACCTAACTATCTCGAAGTTAAATTTTAGAAAATTTTTTTCTACTTTATTTGCTCTTTTGTTAAATAATAAAAATATTCATCCTTAAAATAATATAATTTAAGCTATATTAATTATTGATTTTTGGAAAAAATATGCCAATGTAGTCTCAAAAATTTCCAAAAAAAAATGTATAATCTGTTAATTGTGTTTATTTAGGGTTACTACTTACAATGATTATTTTAATTTTCAGATGTATTCTGGTTTTTATAAGCATCATATTGAATCAAATTTATTAGGTGCAGAAGAAATGTTTGAAGCTATGGGTTATAGAAAATACAAAAATGAGGTGTTGGTGTTGGATGGTCCAATTTGTGCTGAGAGAGTAACAAGTGTGTCTCTTGATTCACTTATCGCCTATGTGGAGTGTCGGGTAATTATTAATACTCTTATTACATATTATTGAAAAACATTGTGGCGATTTCTATTTATTTCAAAATGAAAACGATCTCGCTTGTTTGATAATATGTGGCTCATTCCTTGCTTATTGATTTGTATTAAGAGGATAGAGTCAAATTAAATTGCAGCAAATTTAGCGGTTTATTTTGCAAGGATTGTATAAATATGGGTACAGATACAAAAAAAAGAAAAATTGATTATGAAAGTAGAATTATTTCTTAAGGGCCGTAGAAAGTGATATTTTTTGTATTTTAAATTTAAACACCCCAAAATAAAATCTCTAATAATGCAAAATAATTGAGTTTTTAACGTTCCATTTTTACAGCTAAAATGTTATGATTTTAAAATTTTCTTCTTCGAGGGCCCTAGAATATAGTATTATTTAACTAATGCAAAAAGAAAACTTAAAAAAATGTCAAAGATGCGGTTGTAATTTGTGTAAAATGATACCCATTTTTACAGTAAAATTTACTGATATTCGCTTCAACGTTTAAAGAACTTGCTTATTAATGATAGATTCTTTTTTCCATTGTTTGGGACATCATTTTAGGAGCAAATAAAGTCTGCTAACTTGCGGGGATTAGAAACTAATATTTCTCGACATATTTGACTCTCTACAGCCTTAATTTTTTGAAGTAGTTGAAGTTTTAAAACTTCCTTCTTTCTTAATATTGTTTTTTATTTGTTTAAACTTTAAACATTGGCGGACTTACTATTTTGCCTCCAATAGGCTTAAGAGGATAGTCTGCGAAATGTTTGAAATGCGTACTCCTCGCTAGTAAAAATTGATTTTTTGGTGTTTGTAATAAAAAATTTAACAAAAACGCTCTTGCTTTGCCTTGAAATTGAATTTATTTATCATATAGAATTTTTTTTTGATGTATATAGTCTGTTATAAGGGAGTAATTTTGAAAAAATGATAAAAAATGCGTTTTTTTTTTTTTTTCAAAATTACTCCCTTATAACAGACTATATACATCAAAAAAAAATTCTATATGATAAATAAATTCAATTTCAAGGCAAAGCAAGAGCGTTTTTGTTAAATTTTTTATTACAAACACCAAAAAATCAATTTTTACTAGCGAGGAGTACGCATTTCAAACATTTCGCCGACTATCCTCTTAAAGCATTGTCCAAGAAAGATCTGTTATAGTAGAGTCAAGTGGTAATTATGTTAAAGGTTAAATTAAAGATTAAATTGAAAATCACAATAGTTGTTTAGTCATAAGGATCGTAATGTCAATCATTATGGTACTGGTTGTGAAATAAATTAGTTACAATCCTAATTACTTTATATGCTTGCATTTTTTATGAAGAAATTGAAATTAATTAAGATTTATTGACAGTCTTAAGGTCTATTTATGCTCAAAGATTTAAGATTTATTTATTTAAATGTTAGGTCTTAAATCTATGACCATAAGTTGGCTCTTAAGATCTATTTATGCTCAAAGATTTTATTCTAAAATCTTGAGTCTTAAATCTTTGAGCATAAATAGACCTTTACTGACATGAATTTGACTATCAAGTACCATAAAGAAATAATTATGGTCCTAGAACCATAATTTGAGTACTATAATCAACTCATTATGGTCCTAGATTAATTATGGTACTCAGTCCAATAAAGAACGTCATTATGTCACTCAAATTGATGCAAGTAAAGGTGATATGCAGTCACTTTTATTCCAGCAAAAAAAATTTTTAAATAAATATTTTTAATTTTCTGAACAAAAATTTTCCTATGAACTAGTATTTTTTAAGACTCCTTACGAAGATACAGCAATTTTAATATTTATAAATTTTCATGATTTTTGTGGAACACCCCATATAATATTCTTTCTTATTACATTTTTTTTATTCAAACCAATTATTATTTGGATTTTTTCATTGCCAGATTGGTTTTTTTTTAACATTATTGGCTGTATTTAAAATAAGTGAATGACAAGGTTAAATTTCCCTCGGTAAAATTTAGCATCTTATTGGCTTAAAGATATACAAAATCCAAAGCATACTTGATTTAAATAAAAAAATTAAATGAAATCCCACAAATATCAATAAATTTTTGAAATTTTAAAATTGCTGTAAGTTTTTAAGGAGTCGAAAAAACATAATAGTTCATAGGAAATTTGTTGTAGAATCGCCTCCTAAAGTTTGGTCGCTTAATTTCTGGACACCCTGTATACATGAAACTGAAATTTATTTAAATGTCAAATATAAAACAATACAGTAACTTTAAAATGCTGGTAAAAAATAAAAATCTTGTATATTTATTAGCAAAATCATACCCAAATTATGAGACTGTAAATGTGTACTCCAGTCTATTTTCATGTTTTTAGTTTTCTACTTACATTTAATTTGAGTGATTTTTTTAATGAAGAAGTTATTAATCGTTTGTAGGATATAATTTGAAGAATATGTGAATAAAACAGCTTTTCGAACTCCTTTATGTAGTAATTTGTTTTTTATAAAACATGCCAGTGTTTCGACAATTATTATTTGTCTTTTTCAAGGCTAAAAAAATTACAAATTAACACAACATTTTTAAAAAACCTGCATAGATCTTAATGATAATTTTTAACAAATTTAAAATGTAAAAAATTGTGTTTTTTACTCTCACGCCTTTATGATAAAAAGTAGTTTCCATTTTCCATGCCAAAAATTTTCATTAAATTCTGTATGTTTTTAAAAAACGTTCTGTGTTAATTTGTAATTTTTTAGCCTTGAAAAAGACAAAAAATAATTGTTAAAACGTTGGCATGTTATGGGCATGTTTCATTAAAAATAAATTACTACATAAAGGAGTTTGAAAATTTCCATAAAAATGCAGGAATTCGCATAACTTAAAGTAAATTTTAACAAATTTTTATATTTAAACCAGGTTTTGTTTGATTTTTTAAAGAACTTGAACTTTTTGATACAAATGCAAGCAACTAAAAATTTGGTAATATAAATTTTAATCAAATTCTGAGAAATTGCAGAGTTTTAAGCTAAGTTGATTGTATTTCTACTGAATTCACACATTTTTATGTTTAACCCTTTAACCTTTAATACCCAACCGACACTAGAATCCCGTATAAAAAAATACACATTACTCCTTTATTTTATGGAATATACGGCAGTTAAATTATTTCAATACTTTGTTATTTTATACTTTAACTTGTTATTCTATAGAATATCGGCTGTGCGTTCTGTTCCAAGTGTGAAATGAAAGTAAATATTATTTTGTATTCCCGTTTTTGACAGGAATAATGTTTAATTATATTATACAGGGCAAATCATTTAACTTGAGACAAATAAATTTTAGTAGTTTTTTAAATAAAAAGCTAAGTATACATTTTGTAACAGTTTCAAAATCTACTCAAAAAACTATTTTTATTTGACAGGCTTAATTTCAAAAATTTCTATAAAAAAAAATTAAAGGCATTGACAAAAAAAGGTTTTTTATTTTTCCCCTTTAAATCAAACAACTTTATTTGAAACATTTTTTACTAAGCCCTTTAGATTCTTACATATTTACCTTTTTTTTATTACTTTCGTAAAAATAATAATTATTTTATTTGACAATTAATCTCTTTTATTATTCCTCAAGTTATAATCTTCGTATTGTCTATTTATTTCATACTTTATTACGTGCTGCTACGTTATTTTACAGAATAACTATAGGTAATACATGTAATAACTTGTTAAAGTATAAAATAACAAAACTATTCTATAATCTAACTGCCGTAGATAGGTATTTCATAATATGTATAACTAGTTAATTCATAAAAAATGGGCTTTAAGATGGTAATAATCGTTAACTTTTGTAGAATAAAACTAGATGGGGTAAGCATGTACTTTTGATTATTAAATATTTAAATTTAATTATATATTTTGTGATATATGATGATGATTTGGAGTAATATTTATTAAATAATAAATTTTTATTTTATTTATTATTTACCATGTACTTTTGCTTAATAATTTTTTTCTCGAGATCGCTTGGTTGCCTACCAGGTACATAACTGCTCTTCGATATCCGATATCGAACACCAAACATGTGCCACACATGTGTGCAATGTCTGTGTAAAGTGTGAACAGTGAACACCTGCGAAAGACCACCACATGTTTTTAGTGGCTTTTAGGTTTTAGTCAGTTTTAGTTTTAGTACATATTCACACGCGCACGCGGACCGCAAGTACAATTTTAAAAGTAAAGAAAAAAATGGGGCGAAAACGCAAAGGCGAAAATTATGCAAAACGGCCAAAAAGAACCAAACGGGCAAAATCCATAAAAAAAGCATGGGAAAATAAAAAACTGAAATTAGAAAACCAAAGAGTCCTTTTTTCTGAATTGTCTACTAATTTGATGGATGGTGAAAATTCAACTAGTTCAAGCTCCGGAGATGTTACCTATGATCTGGCTAATAATCACCAAGAGAATCAGCCAAGTAGTAGTTTCAATGCTTTTGAAGAGTCAAATACTAATCAAACTTCAGGAAAAAATGTGAATATAGAAGGCAAGCTAAAAAATCTCTCTGATACGGATACAGTTTCAACTTCAGATATATCTGTTTTTGAAAATGCTGAAAGAATTATGGCATTGTAAGTATACACACATATTATACTATCCTATATTATATTATTATACAGGGTGATTTTTTTAACCTGGAAAATGGAATTATCTCGAAAAATACGCATCGCACAGAAAAATTTGCCAAATCGAAACTTTATGGTCTAAGAAAACAAATTTTATGGATCAAATACATCTTTAATTTTACTTCCGGTTTATCAGGAAATGGCACCCACTTTCTTATTTTAAATGTAAACCCCTGATTTTTTCTACGTAAAATCAAACATAGGTTAGTTTTAAATATGTTTATGACAAAAAAATATTTTTTTTCAAAACTAAGAAAAAATTTGAAATTTTTTTTTGGTAAAAAATTTGAGTAAAATTTAAAAAAATAATATCTCAAAAACGACGGATAGTGTTTTATAAATTACAATTTATTTTACGTGTTTGTATTATATAAAAATATTTTTTGTAGGTTTTACTCAAATTTTTTGCCAAAAAAAAATTCAAAATTTTTTCTTAAGGTAAAGTTTTGGAATTTTATTTTCACTTTTGTATAATTTATTTTTTAATTTATATTCATAGGTTTCAGAAGATGAAAGGAAAATGATCCCAAATGAAACAAAAGGTCAATTTTTAAATGAAGCTTACCTTAAGTATAAGGAGAGACGCCTGACTGCATCAAACTTTGGGCGTGTTTTTAAAAGAAGACCTCAGACTCCTTGCCACTCGATTGTCAAACAATGCTTAGGAAAATATTTCTTTACTTCAGCGGCAACTGAATACGGAATATCTAAAGAAGATGTCGCCATTAAATTCTTTGAAAACGAAACTAATTTAAATGTTGAAAAAACAGGTCTCCATATTGACAAAAATTATAACTATCTTGGTGCTTCTCCAGATGGTAAGTAAGAATACATGAAATTAGCTAATTTTCATTTAAATTGATTTCTAGGATTAATTGGAGAGAATGCAATAGTGGAAGTAAAATGTTTATTTTCGGCTTCGAGGACTGAAGAAACATGTTTGAAAACTATAGTAAAAAATCTAAAGACTTGTTGCTTAAAAGTTCAAGATGATGCAATCTACCTAAATAAAAAGCATTCGTATTATTACCAAATACAAGGATCTCTAAATATTTGTGAAAGAGAGAAGTGTTATTTTATTGTTTATATAAATGATGCAATTCCTCTGCACATAGAGGAAATTTCAAGGGATCAAAAATTATGGGAAGAAATGCTTCCTGTTTTAACGAAATTTTATACTAATTGTATTTTGACTGAAATAATAAGAGACAATATTGGAAAAGGAAAAAAGTGCGTTGACCCAAAATATATTTTAGAAGAAATTGAAAAGAGGAAGAATTTAACAAATAAAAGAAAATATGAGAACGATTCCGTTATGATGTAAATAAAGACTAATTATTAACATTGACTAAAATTATGTTCAAATGCTGTAGAAACTTGTTATTTTTGTAAGAAAGTTATTAAATATTTTAAATAATGTAATATATGTAAATAGGAAATAGGTACTATTTAATAAAGTTTTTAACAGTTTCGAATTCTTCTTAATTAAACGATATAACGCATCATTTTCCAATTTAAAAAAACACTAAATATCGCCTTCCGTTTGTTTAACGAAAAAAATTACTTTTGTGATGTTTGTATGTGATGGAAAACATTTTAATTGGGGGTCGGACATGAATCTAGAAATAGGTATTCCCACTGAACATTTTCTGCTGGATATGTAACCGAATATACATAAAACGCCGCCATCTATGTCAAATGTGTTGAACTTTTTCTATTCATTTTAGATGATTTTACTGAGGTTAGCTTTTATGAGAAATTTAGCGATGTTTAATGATCAAGGTAATTGTTGTAAATTGCTGACACTTTTAATTTGAGATCTTTCTATTAAAACTTATGTGTTGGAAGGTATTTTGGAATTAAGAATTAAACTTTTTATAAAAAATAAATTAATTTTAAAATGCTATTTAAAAGTTATGTGAGCCATTTTAGAGAGATTTTTTTTTATATACGTGTTCCTTTGAGTTTTTTTAACGAAACCGCAATCTTTGTTCTTATAATTTTACTAAGTTTATCGAAATAAACATCCACAAACATCTTCGATTTTATTTAAACTGTTCTTACTGTGGCGCCACCTACATATTCTCATCAAGAATATTACCCTCTTAACGGTAACACATATACTAATTTTTTTCAAAATGCATGCATTTTACTCTCGATTTTATCATATACTATACAGGGTGGCCCAGATTTTTCTTCCCAGGAAATATCTCAGTTATTTGAAGATATAAGAATATAAATCAAAAAGTGCTTTGAATGGCAGCACTTATACCTCATAATTTCATTCTAAAAAAATATTTTTATTTACCACTCTTAAGACGCCATCATCATTTATTATTTCTTTATGGGACACCCTAATTTTTATAATTGATATTGCATCTACAATTTATACTAGAAACAGTGATAAGTGATATGCAACACTTAGTATTTTAAGTACATTCTGTGTATAAAAAAAATTAAAATATTGATCGAAGTAGTATGCAAAATTATATATGCATTTAGTTTTTTTTTAAGAAAATTTTTTTAATCTAAACTAAATTACTCAACTTAATTCAACTGAACCTAACTGTAAATGACAAATTTTGTTAAAAAAACTAAATAAATAATTTTGCATAATACTTACATACTTCGATCAATATTTTAATTTTTTTATTCACAAAATGTACTTAAAATAGTAAGTGTAGCATATCACTGTTTCTAGAATAAATTGTAGATGCAATATCAATTATAAAAAATAGGGTGTCCCATTAAAGATAAATAGCCTATGCACTGTAGAAATTACTCTTTTTAAGGGAAATGAAGCGAAAGTTGAAAATTTTTCTGAAGCTCAGGGTGAAAATTAAGCAGTGTTAATTTTTTTACTCATAAATATTAATGCAGTAAGCAAAATAAAAATTATTGGACCGACCCCTATCAAAAGTTACGAATTTTTAAGGTCCGCGTCGAAAAAGCATGAAACAATGCGCGATTTGGAGAGCGTCAAAAGTACATAAAAAATGAGATATAAAAAAAGCGCTCGTTTAAACACAATATATGGAATGCGGATTACGAATCAAAAAACAGCGATTTTTTGGCACCGGTGAATCTTGAGATCGAAGCGGTACCAATTTGGTACTTTTGCCGCCCGAAAAAACGCTAAATTTGCACATTTTAAGTCTCGGCGCCGTGACGTCACACCGTTGCGCCCGGGGACTTATAAATTGTACCTCAGATTGTGAGATTAAAAGGACCCAAATTTCGTCGTTCCCCTTTAAAACCGGACGGGGGTGCGATTTTTCAAAGTTGGCAATGACGAAAACCGGGAAAAGTCAATTTTTTCACCTGTCGATTTTTTAACGCAGGGCGCGTTCCAGTAATGAACACTTTAGCCCACGACGACCGCAAAATCGTTCTACATACGACCGCGATTTTTTCTTTCGTGCAACGATGGCGACCGCAAGAAGCTCACAACGACCGTATTTATTCGTGGGTTTCTGTGGTTGTTTGTTGAATGGTTACCTTTTGAGCTAGTGGAACGGGAAAATTTTGCGGTCGTGGTCGTGGGCTTTAGTGTTCATTACTGGAGCGCGCCCGCAGTATGGCAACTATTTTGAACCGTCGAAATGGTATGGCATGGTGATTTTCGTGAATGACTACTTGAATATAATTAGTTGCGAAAAACGCGAACCTGTAAATTAAATTTGTTAATTATGCAAGATATTATGGTATCGTTGGAAAGGTCTTTTAAAAAGAAACAACTTTTATTAAAATATTTATGTAATATCTTGCATAATTAACAAATTAAACGAAAAAAAAGTATGCAAAGAAGTGACCATTGATCTCTTAAAGGGAAAAATTAAATCGTTACCATCATCGGCAAATGGGCAAGAGAGATTTTTTAAATAGAAACTCTTTTTTGCAGTTATTGTCGCTTTATTCGTTAAAAATATCAACTTTTTTTTATTTTTTGAATTACGGAAAATACATAACTTAAAGAAGTTTATTATTTTTAACAAGCGAAACGAAAAATGCAAAAGTTACAAGTTTCCATTTAAAATTCATAATTGCCTCTACCCTTACACATATTAAGGATGATGGTAGTGCTTTAATTTTTCCATAATTTAAGAAACCATTTGTTACTTGTTTGATTATGTTTTTTTGTTTAATTTGTTAATTATGCAAGATATTAAAAAAATATTTTTTAATAAAAGTTGTTTCTTTTTAAAAGACCTTTCAAACGATACCATACTCGACCTATGTTGCTATTTAAAAAATCAAAGTTAACTCCGGTTCCGGGCACTTCCGGATTGTTCCGGAAAATAATAAATGCACCAATGGATTCTTTGGGTTCACTTTGGTAATTAAAATTTTTATTCTATCTATGTGCGACAAACTGTTTTCGAGATAAAAGGCTGTTACGGGTCGTCTGACTCACCCTGTATAGTTGAAATCTCAGAATTTTTGAAGCATTTTCATGTATTACTTAAATTGAATTATAATTTCCACCTTTTTGATAAGAAAATGCAGCATAATTTCTTTTAATTTTAAGCGAATTTGCAACAAATTTAAAAAATATTTTAATTGTTAATATTGCTTGAGTATCAAAAAAATAATTGCGTTAAAAAAATCCAATATGTACCTTTTACTCCGTAATAATTTGAGTAACTAACCAAAAAGTTTAGTACTTAGTTGCAATTATGAAATAAAAAAAGTCGCCATTGAAAACATTCTGCCTTGTTTGACTTACACAATAAAATAAGTAATAACTCAATTGTCATCTAAGAAGTGTTGCTGAAAACTAAATAAATTATACTTCTATTTAAGTGAATTCTTTTTATTTCTAGATTCTTAAAACGATTTGGGAAGAAGTATCGACAGTATTTAACATAAGTTGGTTGGAAGTTTTGAAATTTCGAATGCAACACCTTTGCAGTCCAAAACAATCTATTTCATCGCTTATTTATTTGCATCATCAACGACAGTATGAACAAAAAAATTCAAATTATGGCGCATTCGATGGAATATGCCACAATCCTAAGCTTGTTCCACAAACAATGTACCAGTCAATACCTTCACACATGCACATTGTTCCAGCAGCACCAACTTGTATGTACCAAGCAAATGGTTTTTGTGGGGGTTACATTCCCTATCCGACACATCCTTATGCTTATATGCCCGTCAATTATGTTCCACCCTGTAAATATAACACTGTTCCAACAGCACAACTAATTGAATTAGATCAGCATTCCTATGGCAATACTGAAAATCGGCGATTCTCAAAATCACCAGTTGAATATGACGAACCTGACTATAAATACGATTACGATTCTAAAAAACCTTCAAATGAATTAAAAGTTTCTGATAAAGAAGAAGGGTCCGGAACCTATGAATCATGGGATTATGTCTATCGTAATTTAGAAAGTCAAGGTTATTCCAAAGATTTAGGTGAACGTGGTGACCTTTTATTCCAACCTACTGATAAACCTAAAAGTATAAAAAAGAATTTAGAAAAATCTACAAGCAAAGAAAGAAGAAAATTACAAACTGCAAGTGTTTATGACAACTTACCCCAAATAGAGAGTAAGAAAGAAGTTAAAACCAATGGTAATTTACCAAAAAAAAATGTTAAATGTGATGTTAAAATTGATAAAACTAAGAAAGATGGTAATGGGTGGCAATGTGCAACTTGCACGTTTTTAAATCCTGGAGCCAAATCAATTTGTGAAATTTGTGGTAAGAGCAAAAATGGTGATATAGAGGAGTTAAAAGTTGGAGGCGCTGAATGTGTTAAGTGTACTTATATTAATCCAAAAGAAAAAACAGTTTGTGATGTTTGTTTAACTAACCTGGATGATAAGAGTCCTACTTATGTATAATTTTTACAGATAAACGTTTATTGTTACTTTAGAGACTATAATTTTGTTGATGGCTTAAAATTTATTTAAAATCACTATATACATTAGATAGAATATTAATTATTTATATACATCACTATTTAATATTTACTGTTTCTTCTAATAAAAATTATATACTTAACACAAATTATTTAAATAAATTGTTTTTACTTCAAGATCATATTTTGTGTTTCAATTTGGACAAACAAGAACTGAAGAACTTGGCCGTATTTAGAATTGTATTTTCCTCTTAAACAAATCATTAATTTCCAAGCATTTTACGGCCTTGAAAATAATATTCGAGTTCTTTATAGAATTTATTTTTTATTTTCCAACACGAAATATTTTTTGATAAAAAAGTGAGATTTGGTGTGGTAATTAATAAATATAACGTAACTGCAAATTGAAAACATTATTTATTTTAAACAAGAGTAAAACAATTATTTGCACTTGCATTGTTCGAAGACATAAATAATTAAAACTAATATAACAAACAATTGATTAAAGTATAGTACAGTAACCTTAATAGTATTAAATTGTATTAAATTAAAAAAACGAATATCACAAAAACTTAAAATTATTAATCTTTAAAAATAATGTTCTTTAGTCATAAATTAGCTACAAATGAAATGACATGGGTAAGGGGGAGGGGGGGATTTATAAATAAATTTGGAGTAATATTTAATTGCACTATTTACTTAGTAATCCTGGAATGCAGTTATAAATAGGTTATTACAGGTGTTAACTCCAAGCGATGTCATAGCCTTTCCAATTCATATTAGGTGCTAAATATACTGTGCGTTCTTTGTAATAAAAGGTTATGATACCTCGGTAGCCTGTTCTTGGTACACCACTCTAAAAAAAAACAAATCAAAAATTAATTTTATGAAAAAAATATAATATAAGATATGGTATGTACATAATATCACATCACTTTTAAAACGCACCCAAGCATAAGGTAACGTAGTCTATGTAGCTTCTGGTGTGCAGAAAATTTTTTATTTAAACTGTCCTAGTTCTATGGAAATTTAGAATTGCAACACATATAGAATGAGCAGCGTTGCAAAAATGTATTATCACCAACAGGGATTCTAACCGAACTGTTTTATTAACCGAAATTCGGTCAAAACCTTTTTTTTTAACTAACCGAAACCGTTTTTATAAATTTAAAAAACCGTAACCAGTTCTTAACTGATTTTGAACTGATTTCTAACCGGCTTTTAACAACGGTTAGTAAAACGTTACTAACCGATTTTTAACCATTTTACTATCGGTTTTACAATCAAAATTAAAAAAAATTAGGTTTAAACCGTTTTTTTGTTCGGTTAAACTAACCGAAACCGATTTTTGAAAATTTTAAAAACCGTAACCGAAACCGATTTTTGAAACTTTTAAAAACCGTAAACGAAAACGTTTCGAAAATTTAAACGGATAGAATCCCTGATCATCAATATACAGGGATACGATGTATAAAAAATACAGGGTACCTATCCAATATCTATACCTACAAGTTTGTGAAGGGAAGTAGAGGATACCAAGGAGAGAGTAATTTTTAGCCAATATTATTCTGAACTTAGTAATTTGATCACTGAATAAAAAAATAGCATGTGATTACAGGCTATTTTTTTTCTACTTCCGTCGCTGATTAGCGACCGTGATGAAACAATTTAAAGACGTCTTTAACATTAGTTTAGTTTAGAGTTAGAGTATTCTAATCATTTTTTGCTAAAACCACAAAAAATATTGAAAAATCTATGAGTTTTGTTTAAAATACAATCTGCCCAATTTGAATTGACTTCTACAAGGTGTACAGACCACTCGTTTGTCTTAAGAACCCGTTATTATACATAAAAATTTTTATTAACGAAGTGAACGTAAGGAATCCATTGGTGAACTTATTATTTTCCAGAACTATCCGGAACCAGAAGAACCTGTAATTTTTTTAAATGGCAACAAAAGTCGAGTTTGGTATTGTTTGATAGGTCTATTAAAAAGAAACAAATTTTACTAAAATATTTTATTAATTCGCATATTTACAATTCACAATCACCATCCTCTATAAAATTGTAAATATGCAAATTAATAAAAAAATATTTTAGTAAAAGTTGTTTCTTGTTAAAAGACCTATTAAACAATACCAAACTCAACCTTTGTTGCCATTTAAAAAATCAAAGTTACTTCTGGTTTCGGAGAGTTTTGAGTTGTTCCGGAAAATAATAAGTTCACCAATGGATTCTTTAGCATTTCTGGGATATTCTAAACGAATCAAAAATCCAAGAACTACCTGTGCCTAGAGCAAAAGCAGTTTGGGAAGGATCACTATGCGCCGCGCTATTATTCAACCTGAATATATCGTTTTTCGTGCGTTTAGACAACGTCTTAATAAATAAATATTTTAACATTAATTAGGATCCAGAGCTGATATTTGAAATTTGTTTTTATTAGGGTTTCAGGATCAAAAATGGTCAAAGAAAAAATCTGTCCATTCGTTTTATAGCCAACGTTTCGAAAATTTTTATTTTCATCCTCAGGGCACAAAACTATTGATCAGATTAGTTAGAAGAATTAAGCACATGATTAATTTTATAATTAATTTAATATTAATTTGCAAATTTTGTAAACTAAGTCTGGACTTTGTGCGAGTCACCAACATTAATTATAAAATTAATCATGTGCTTAATTCTTCTAACTAATCTGATCAAATAGTTTTGTGCCCTGAGGATGAAAATAAAAATTTTCGAAACGTTGGCTATAAAACGAATGGACAGATTTTTTCTTTGACCATTTTTGATCCTGAAACCCTAATAAAAACAAATTTCAAATAAATAAATATTGTTATTATCAAGAATAAAATTACTGCGCTATTTTTCCCATAAGCAATTAAATTAATTACATTTTTTAAATAATAAAACCAATAAAAATACACATGTTTTTTAATTTAATTATGGGTGAATTTGTAGAACGAATAATACAATCGCTTGAGCCAGTCAAAAGCGAGGTTACGAAAAGCTGGTTCTTCCCATACTGCGCGAGCTCTAATGCCAAAGTATAATAATCAAAATTTAGTATTTACAATAAATTGCAGTTAACTGAAAGGAAAACGGTTTCGGTTAACCAAAAAAAAATACAGTTTTGGTTATGGTTTAAAAAAGGTATTTTAACTATTTTTTTTAAATTTCGATTTTAAAACCAATAGTAAAACGATGAAAAACCGGTTAGTAAAACGTTTACAAATCGATTAGTACAATTAAAAACCAGTTAGTAAACGGTTGAAAATTAGTTAAGAATTGGTTTCGGTTACGGTTAGTTAAAATTATTTATTTCAGTTTCGGTTAATTCAAATAAAACAGTTTCAACCGAATTTCGGTTAATAAAACGCTTCACTTAGAGTTCCTGGTACAAACGGTCAAATGCAACTTAATGCAATTATCTTTTTAATATTGTTAATTGTTAAGCTGAATTTATGCAGACACATTTAACACTTAATATTAAGAATTTAAATTTAACCTAAAAAAAATTAAGATTAAATCTGTGGTATTAAATGGCACCGTTTATGCGCCACATTTAAAAATTTAAATATAATAGAGTTTAATTCTTAATTTTTGTAGGTTAAATATTAAATTCATAATATTAAGTGTTAAATGTTTATTAATACATAGCTTTAAATGTTTTCAAATCCTATTTTCACCTATAGAAAATGCACACCCCTGTTAAGGCCCTTATTAGAATTAAAATATAATTTTATTAGTTTATTGTATTTGTTAACGACATCTCTTAATTTATATTTATACTGATCGTGAAACCTATTTTGTGCTGTCCTTGAAGCCAGATGTTGAGAAGTGCTTATCAAATAGAGCTGGCAACACTGTTCTCTCCTTGCCTAGGCCTCATTCGATAACAAGCTACCAAAGCGAGAAGATGTTTGTTAACCAAGTTACTTTTGTCAATAAAGTAATATTATAAAATTCAATAGTAATTATTTTCTACCCAATGAAGTAAAGAGTAAATTAAAGGAAGTGACATGAAAAAGAAGCCAAATACGGCAACATCAAAACATCACTCATTAACAACCCCCTTTTCTTATTTTGGTTAACCAAGCTTAAATTGGCTTAAACTAACGATCTATGTCAAACATTATTCATTCAAATATGGTTGGTCCAAATATGACAGACCAATGTAAGAACCAAAAGCGAACCAAAGACATTCGAAATCGTTTAAATTGGAATGAACCTAAATTAATGAATTATTGTATAAGTTGCCTTTGTAAAGTTTTCGTCTCGCTTTTCAGTGTCAACAGAACTGTTTAAAACCCATTTCTGTCCACAATATTCACAAATTCAAAAGTAGGTTTTATTATTTAAAACTCAAATAAACTGCATACAAAATTTTCTAATGCATTTAAACAAAGAAATACTTAGGAAAAGGTCGGAAAGAAAGAAAATTTAACTTAAATTAAAATTCATCCACTGATCGCATTTCTTCCTAAAGCAAGAAAAATCCTACATCACAATAATAGAATGGGGCGCTATCATTAACCACAGAAAAACTTGAATTTTCACATAAAATAAAAGATAGGAGTAAATTTTTATTTTTTATAAAAAAAAAAACTAGTTTTAAGACGATAGGATGGTTTTGAAATTTGCTTGATATTTGCGGTTTTGGGCATAATTTTTTTTCCAGTATGGCTTTTTTAAAATTTCTTTCTTTGGTACACAGAAGAGTCTTCTTGCTACCAATTTCTTCATTTTTTGTTTTTGTAAGTCAAACCAATTAGTCATACGACAAGAGTAAATCGGGCTCTTTATAAAAAATGTTCGCTTATGGTCGTTTATAATACAGATCAAAATCTAATTGAAATAATATTCTTTTTCCAACGCTATCAAAAAGTTAAGGTATAAACAAAGTGTTCATTTTTTCGTTTCTTGTTTTAACTTTTTACAGCGTTCCAAAAATTATGTAAAATTTTAAGAAATTTTTAGAACGCTGTAAAAATCTTAAAAATGTACTTAAAAAAATGAAAAAATGTACTTAAAAAAAACGAAAAAATGAACTCTTCGTTCATACCTTAACTTATTGTTAGCGTTGGAAAATGAATATTATTTCAATTAGTTTTTTATGTGTTATAAACGCTGCTAAGCAAATGTTCTGCTACCATATGACTATTTGGTTTGACTTACAAAAACAATAAATGAAAAAATTAGTAACAACAAGACTCTTCTGTGTACCAAAAAAAGAAATTTTAAAAAAGCTGCACTGGAATAAAAGTTATTACCAAAACCGCAAATATCAAGCGAATTTCAAAATCATGCACTCAAATTTGTGGACTATCCTCTTAAGGAATAAAATTTATCCATTACAATTTATCACAAAAAAGTACATTTAATTGGTTGATACTTACTCTAAAATCATCCATAAGTCCTAATAATTTGGCAGTTCGTTTAAATGCATCCTTTGTGTAATATACAATTCTCACAGGACCGTCATACGCTATTTTATCTTCTTTAAGCTCTTGATAACTTACAACAGCACTTTGGTATACATTTTTAATAAATTCTGTATCATATATATCCTGGAAAATGGATAATTTCAATTAAATGTAAAATTTTTTAAATTTAATTACCTACCTTTATTAAGTAACTCAGGTTCATCTTTGTGAAAGGCACAAAATTTTCATTTAATTTTATATACTTAAGGTGCTTTTCAAAGAAGAGACCGCTAAAAAAATAATTATATTACAAATTTACTTGGCAAGTCATCGCAAATAAATCAAAACATATTTGTGAAAATGTAAATGATTGGTACATAAAAAATTAACTGATATTATTTATTTTTTCTTCAAACGTCATTAAAATACAGTCTTCTGTGACGTTTGACAGGCTTTAAAATGTCACTGTTTATGTCCGGTGTTTATGTTCGTTGATTCTATGGTCACTTTGTACTGCCTAGGAGTAGAAATTAAATTTCTACTCCACTTATTCCGCAACCCAATATACATGTCGTATTGAAATTAAACAATGTTAATTACAGGGTGAGCTTCAAGTTCACAGTAACATTATGTCAAAATTATAACAAAGTAACTAGACTACAAAAAAGCAGAGGTGTAGGTTGAATTTTTACCATTGTGTCAATTCTTCAGATTTTTGTATTTAATTATTGTGCCCTCTGTTTCATAAACATCAGTTTTTATCAAGACTAATTGGCACAAATCTTTATTTGTGTTAACATTTGCTTCGAAAATGAAGGTCATAATTTTAAACATTTGACATTTGTTGAAAAATTCGAGAGCTAATGGGGTAATTCTGAACAAAAATGTTAGCCGTAACGTCGATGTTATTTTCGAATGTCACCCCGATGTTAAAAAAATGCTATTCTGTACACTTTACTGTAATTTAAGAGCGATGTAAAATAACATTTTCACTGTTAAAATAACGTCGATCAAAATATTTGACGTTTCATAAGTTCTTAATAAATTAATTTTAAATCTACCGAACTGACGTTAAATGAATATAAAAATCAAGTTAGTTTGCGCTGTTAAATTAAATCGTTCAGAATACGATTTTTAACATCGCTGTTAGTTTTGACATTAGTTATGTCACATAACAGTGAAATGTTAATAACATCGACGTTAAGTTTACAGCGTTTGTTCAGAATGACCCCATAATTTTAAGTTTATTATTTTCAGAAACACAAAACCTTAGTTAATAACTTAAATTTGTATATTTGTTTAGAAATCGTGGTTTGTTATGAATATTGTATTCATTTTGACAAAAAATATTTGCTACGCCATAGGCTTACTAGGGGGTTTTCTTTTTAAATTTAAAGTTATAGCCACAAAAAGTTCTTTTACTCCAAATAAAACATGATATTTTTTTTCAAACGTCGAAATTATTAAAATAGTAATATAAAAAATAATTTTAAAATTTGATATTTAATTTACATACAACACACAATACAATGTTAGTGTATATCGGGTTGCCTAAAATTCATTTCTTCTCCGCCCTTTTATTCCTGGGCGGTGCAAAGTAGTAATTTTTACTCCTAGACTGTACAAAGTGACCATAGAATCAAGGAACATAAAAAGTGACATTTTAAAGCCTGTTTAACGTCACAGAAGATTGTACTTTAATGACATTTGAAGAAAAACTTACTTTGAAACACCTATTTTTCCAAACGTTCTTGTCCTAGAAATTTCCGGTCTAATGCAAGCTCTTTCTTTCCTCTGCTGTGGTTGTCTTATCCAATCATCCCAATAACTAAAGTTTTATAAGTTAGTAATCATAATCATTTTTAATTTTTTATAATTACTCACGATTTTGCCCATTTGGGTGATAATTCTGTCCATAAAGATTTGAGCATCATCCAGCCTAAGCCAGGAAAGAAATCAGTACGATATAGAAGGTCGGACCGTTTTTCATTAATTAAACCTACTTTTCCATTATCGTTCCATGCAGAAATGCACCACAGTGATGGGTCTTTTAATAGAAGTGGATAAGTTCCCAAAAAGTATTCAAAAAAGTCAGGTGCTATATCCAAATCATCTAAAAATAAAAAAAATGAGTTAATTTTTCGGACACTTAATAACATGAATAATATTCAATATATGTATATCCACCATCCATAAATAAATATATACTTTATTTAGTAACCAAGTACTATTAATATACATTTCATAATATATATATATTCACAAAGTAAAAATATATAACATATATACATATTCATAAAGAGGGAACAAAATAGAAATATACATCATATATACACTCCTTTCTTTCATCTCTCTCTAATTACACTATCCATTACTCTATCCCCTACAAAGTCTGCTAGGCCTTTTCTATCTTATAATATTAGTTTCTGATTTTAGATCATCTGGTATCTTATTAAAACTACTTAATCCCCTAACAAATAATGTATTCTGCGCACCACTTGTTTTTACCCTTTTTACATATAAATTTTTATAGTTTCTCGTCTCGTAACTATGCACATCTTTAACATACATTATTTTATTGCACAGATAGCTTGGCACATGCCCATTAACTATTTTGAAAATAAATAACATAGTGTTAAAAAACAATCTCTGCTCAACAGACATGAATTTGAGCCCATCTAACATTAGTCTTATTGGTGTATACCTGTTAACTCTTAATATACACCTCATTGCCCTATTTTGCAGCTTTTGGAGTTCATTCTTTGACTTAAATTAAGATAGTACAATATTGTTGAACAGTAGTAACAGTTTGTAATTTTCCACAAATTTTCCTTTGTTAACTGTCTCAAAGGCACGTTTAAAATCAATGAAGACTGTCAAGAACTTCTGATTCACGTCTATCAAATTTTTCCATTTATCTAACATTAATTGTAGCGAAGTTTCACATGAGTAATCCTCACGAAAACCAGATTGCTGTTCAATAAGTATCTCTGTTTTTTTCAAGTGTTCTAATAATTGTTCTTTACATGCAACTCCATTATCTTTGCAGCCAATGGCAGTACATTGATAGGGCGATATTCTTCAGCTTTTTTTGTATTTATTATCTTGGGCACTGGTGTCACAGTGGAAGTCTGTAAAGCTATACAATTGTTTTCATACAACGAAAAAACCGTTTGTTGACTAAGTTGCTTGGTGACAGATTTTCTATATCTCTTTCTTATGCACGTTTTGTATTTATTGAAACATGGCAACATATTCAACAATACGATATTTTCGTTGTACGAAAACAATCGTATACCTTACAGACTTCCACCTCTGGTGTCACTATTGATGTTTTCCACATATTAGGTATTACCCCCTCCTCAATACTTTTATTAATAATGTCTCCAATTTTTTCCATTATAGTATTAGATTTTTCAATTAAATTCATATCAATCTCATCAGACGAGTTACGTTTTTTAACATCTTTCAAAATCCTTTTAATGTTTTCAACATCAATTTTTCTGAGCTCACCCAATTCATGGATCTCTTCGTTATTAGATTGACCGTCATCTATTATATTACTATTAATGCCAGGATTGGATGCCACAATTTCTTCAATACTATTAACAAAGTATATTATAAATTAGGAAAACAATAAAATATACTTTTAATTTATTTTTGGTTAATAAAAGTCATTTTCTATTGAGAAGGGTAGTAAACAGGGGTAGTATCCATTAAAAGATTGGCTATTGCACTAAAATTTTTCCAAAACATTGCCACTTTATTAATAAAACAATTATAATTTTAACAAATATTCTGTTAACCAATAGTTAAACTTTAATTATGTTTCCTAACTGTTTATGTGATTTATTCAACTTTATTAGCAGTAAACTCTACCCTGAAATCAACATCAAACAACAGTTTTCTTAATTATACTCTCCCTGTCCCATAATAAGTGTCCGATTTGGTGGAAATTTATGTCCCAAAATAAGAAATCTACGGGTCAAAATATATTTCCAACTTAACGAAACATCTTACAAATAAATATAAACTAAGATTGCTGTAATCAATGTCAAATTTGACTTATAGTCTTTTCCGATACAGAATATCAAGCTACTGCATCTTTTACTGCTCCATGTTTACCATTTACAGTTGCTTCTAGTGTTTCCTGTGTTGGATTAAACCTTTTTTTTTTGTGTTGCAACTTCAAAAACTTTTCGACACTTCATTATGTAACCATACCGGTATTTTAAGTAATGGCAAAAAAATGTATGATCTTTATTTACCTACCCAAAAGATGATATGACGTGTTAAAACATTTGAAAACATAAAAATGTTAATTATGTCGTAAGTTACTAAATGGAATACAAAACTACAATGAACTTTTAATATAACGTTAAGATTCAGAAGATATGTAAATCGGACACTTATTTTGGGATAGATTTGATTTAAAAAAAAGTAATTAAAAGAAAACGGGGTTAAGAGCATTCACGGCTAACATAAAAATTAAAAAACAACTTCTCATTTTTTTAAATTTATTTTTAAATACAGAGGGGTGCACAAAAAACGGCCAACGATGTAACTTCGTTATTTCTTATCCGATTTGAATAAGCGATATGTCAAATTAAATGGTTTGAAGAATACTACTATCAGATAACAAAAGATTAATTTTATTTTTGAAAACATTAGAGGAGGAGGAGGCAACTTTTATTTTTCAAATGGCAACAAATTTTTTTCGATTGAAATAAATCATTAACAAAAATAATCTAAACCAATTATACCAATAATTTTTTTTTAATTAATTTTTTAATTTTTTTTATAAGTTTTTTAATATTATTATTTTTTTTAATTTAATTCAATTGTTTTTTTTTGTTTTAGAGTTTTATGTTTTTTATTTTTTTAAATTTTGTTTTTTAATTCATTAAATAAATTAAAAAAGAACCTAAAAACTCAAAAACAAAAAAAAACAATTGAATTAAATTAAAAAAAATTAATACAAAAAAATTAAAAGAAAAATAAGAAAAAAAAAATTAAAAAAAAATTGTTGGTATAATTAGATTTTTTAGTTTAGATTATTTTTGTTAATGATTTTTCTCAATCGAAAAAAATATGTTGCCATTTGAAAAAGAAAAGTTGACTCCTCCTCCTCTGATCTTTTCAAATATAAAATCTATCTATTATTATCTGATAGTAGTATTCTTCAAACCATTTAATTTGACATATCACTTATTAAAATCGGATAAGAAATAACGAAGCTACATCGTTGGCCGTTTTTTTGGCACCCCTCGGTATATTATTTTTTTTCGGTCGAAAATTAAGTTATATTAATTCTTAGATGTTTAAACTTGGTTTTTGTTACTAAGAATTAATATAACTTAATTTTCGACCGAATAAGAAATTAATATATTTAAAAATAAATTAAATTATTGAGAAGTTGTTCTTCAATTTTTAGGCAACCCAATTTACACGTGAATGCTCTTCACCCTTTGAGAAAGGATTTATTTGAATTTTTTTGAACAAAAAAAACATATTTTGAAAGCATTTTGGGGAATGTATAAGAAATTAAAATGTAAATAAGTAGGAATAAATTTATTCCCGTGTGTCAATTGTTATTCGAGCTTCAATGAAAATCGCGGTAGAGAGTCACGTGTGACAATATATTCTCTTTTGCACACACATTAATGCATGATAAGAACCGCAGAAGATATGTAAGTGCGATGGCGAATCAAACTCGTCAACCGTAACTTTGGCAAAAATACGGATGACGAGTCTCACTCGTCAAATGTACCCAAAGGGTTAAAAACTAAGAATAATTTAAATTTATTATTTTAAAACTCAAAATTCGAATTGCAACCAGTGCAATATTTTCTTACCTTCAACAATAATGACGGAATCAAAATTAAAATTAAAAAATATCTCATTTAAAGCCCAACCATAATGTCTGGCAATTTTAAAGTAACCTTTAAACTTTTTCTCTTTAGGAGGCACGTCAATTTCATTTTGATCTGGTTGTCTTATTAAAGATACTTGGGGTACATATCTGTTAATTACTTCGGTAGTTTCGGGATGTTCACAGTCCTAAAAAATAAAATAAAATTAATTGCTGTTCCTACTAAATTGTTTATGCAAATAAAATTAAATATTTTTACTATTTAAAATCACAATTTTGGTTAGTTTTGAACTTGTAATACCAAAACTTCGTGAGAAATTTGCAATAAGATTCAGCAGTAGAATTATTTCTCGGTTCGTATTTTATGTTAATTTTGGCAGAAATGAAATCTAAAATACGTGCAACTTACCCAAATGAAATAAAAAATTTCAAACATGAATTATTTAAATTGTATTTTTTTATTATTTGACAAGTTTTAAAAGACATGATGGCTTTTTGACCGAAAGCATACTAGGTTTTATATTATATTTTTTAATATACTATTTTTTAAATTTAATTTTATACTATTTTGTTTTTGAAAGACTACATCCTTTTATCTTTTACAATTGGAAAGAAATACAAATCGTCGCTCGGCGTGAAATACTTCCTATGTGCCATTTTAGGCCAAATTGAGTTTGATTTTCATTCTGATTAAATAGAATGCGCTGATGCTTTCAATGGAAAAATAATCTAAACGCTCCTTTTAACACAAAAGTTATTAGATTGATAAACGTAAAACCTCCCATGTAGGGTTTATACAAAAACCGACTTTTTGAAAAACCGGTATTCGAATTCCAATTTTCCAAAAAACCAGGTTTTAGAATTTTTATAAAAAAAAAGTAGAATCAGGAACAATTTTAATATTCAAGTGTATAAAATAATTATTAAGAAGGTAATTTTTATCAGGAAATCGAACCGAAAACCACCGTAGACTGTAAACCGAAAATAACGGAAATATTCAACCAAAACGAAAAAAATTAAATTCTAAAACAGAAAACAGTAGGAACTAAAACCGGAAAAAATATTAACGGTTAATTTCGATTGGAACAACAGTAGTGAATTACGATTAATTACGGTTTAAAATGTATTTTTCGTAATAATTTAATAACTTTTTCTTATAAATTTTCTTCAAGTCCTATTTTCTTTGAAAGAATGTTCAGTTTATACAGTTTTTTTAATTTAATATTTTGTGGGCGCAGCACATTATTGTACTTGTTGTATCCAATCCTGTTATGTACATTTTCGAGGTCGCTAATTTTAAATTAGCCTCATCCTTGTATTATAAAACCAAATTGCAAGTACAGTGAACATTCAATATAGTCACCTTGAATGACAACAAAATTTAAAAAAAGTTGCTTTTATAAAATGTTGATTATATCAAGATGAGTGGTCCGCACTGTATTTTAAATATTAAAAAGTACACCAATAATTTTGAAATTATTAAGTGTGTAGGAAATATTCTGACAATTTTTGTTATCATTGAATGCACAATTTTTCAATACTCAAATCTGATTACAACTACATCAAATTTGTATACGTGTCTCAAAAAAAGTTCTCAGAAGAAAAATGTAGAAATAAGACGAAATTCTATCTTCAAGAAACTAGTCATGGTCAAAACAGAACGGCTTAGTTTTTTTACCAAACCCTTGAATTTTTTTCCCACAGAAAATAATTCAGTCAATTTAAATGAAAAAATTTATAAAGCAAAGTAAATTAGTGCCATTTTGCCTTAAGGTTATACATCATTTATAAATTATTTTGTTAAAAAAATGTTTTACAAAAAATGAATAAAAATTCATTTTTCTTTGTCTTTTTCGCTCATACCTTTAAAATAAGCCATATAAGGGTATCGCTGTTTTTACGTCCGTAAAACTTCATAGTAAACTCAATAAATTAAAATTTTTTATATAATTTACTCTAGGAGCAGTGACGATAAGAAAAATACAGCAGACGATACATTTTTTGGCTCAGAAAATAAGACTCGTCTCCTTGGTAGCAGTAGTAGCAAATATGAACCCGAAGAAAATTATTAATGATTAATAATTAACTTACAATTGACGAAAAACAGTAAAAAATATGTAGTCACACTCGGAGGCATATTTTCAATCTGTCAAATTGATGTGGCATACGCACGTCACTAAATATGCTGAACTCAGATTTTTAAGGCTAATAATGAACCCAAAAAGATGACAGCTCAAGACAATTTCTTTTTACAAAAAATCTAGGACTTGTTCTAAAAAATTCAAGAAAGATTTGGTTCTGCCAAATTTCAGAAAAACTCTGTATCATCATGACCCGTCAAAATACCGCCTTACAATTAATTGTAATTATGAATTTTCATTTCAACAAAGGGTAGCTACTTTGTTAGGGGCTACTTTCTCAGGGTACCCGAATCCTTTTCGAAGTGAACATCATAAAGGTTAATAAATGAGAGTGAAGGATAAAGCATGAAAAAATCCTAGAGTTGCTTCTCGAAAAAATAATTTTTTTTTAATACGAAGCTTTTTTAAGAGGTGGAAAATAATAAAATTTTGGTGAAGTAAAAAATTTATGTGTTGAATTCATCTAAGAGGAAAAACATGAAAAATTTATTGGAAGAAATTTCAAGAGGCTTTATTGAAATTTGAAATTTCAATAACTTTTTTATTTTAATATAGTATAATTATTAATTATATACAACTATGGTAGACAAGTGTTGGGTAAAAATCTTAATAAGCATCATTTTCAAACGGATGATCGGGATGTCCAAGGCACTCTGTCATTGGAAAATATCTCAGATTACAATCTAAGGTATCTATGTAACTCATATCATTGTCAGTCAAAGTAAAATCAAAGACATCAAAGTTTTCAATAATCCTCGAATTGGTGACTGATTTTGGGATTGGAACAACCTCTCTCTCTACTTGGTATCTAAGCAAAATTTGGGCGACGCTCTTCTCGTATTTTAAGGCAATGTCCTTTAATTTTTGTTCATTAAGAAGAACAGGCTCATCAGGTTGAGCCCAAGGTCTGCCAGGAGAACCAAGAGGGCTGTATGCAGTCACAACAATACCTTTGGATTTGCAGAACTTAATTAGTTTTTTTTGGTTTAAATATGGGTGGCATTCGATCTGATTATTAGTTGGTTTCACTCTTGCAATTGATAAAATCGTTTCAATCTGCCTTTTGTTGAAATTAGACAGCCCAATTGATTTCGTGTAACCTTCCATCGCTATCCCTTCCATTGCTTTCCAAGTATCAATAATATCGATAGTGCTGAAAACAATGTGTCCATTGTCATCAGTAGGAATCAGGTCTTTTCCTGGCTTATAAGCTACTGGCCAATGAATCAAATACATATCCAAATATTCCAATCCCAAGTCTGAGAGAGTTTGTTTAACAGCCACTTTAACTAATTCCGGTTGGTGATATGTGTTCCACAGTTTGCTGGTGATAAATAAATCCTCTCTTTTTACAGTACCATCAGAAAGCTTTTCTTGAATAGCAACACCAACATCTTTTTCATTTTGGTAAACATGAGCACAGTCGATATGACGGTAACCAACATCAATGGCATTGATTACCGCTTGTGTTACTTCACCGGGCGGGGACTTGAAAGTACCAAGTCCGAACGAAGGCATGGTGTTTCCATTTGAAAGCTTCATAAACTTTTTCATCTTTGTTATGGCTTTGTTATACTTTTCCTTCTATTGTTATCAACGAAAACAAATATATCTAATTAAAATTGTTCAACAACAATTTATTAAATATATGTCAAAATTTTTGATGTTAGTGATGGTTTATGTAGGTTATGTTTATGTTAAGTTTTCAATCAAAACAACTTGCACACCTCAAACATTATTTGGAATTTTAACTATGTTTAGAGGGCGCTATAATTGGAGGACATTCGGTACTTGTCATTGTCAAAAATTGTGTTTATTTTGTTTTTTTCGTTTATTAGAACTTTTATTATAATCAAAGAACCCTGAGGGGTTATAACGATTACAGGGTAGGATATCTCTCATATAAAAAACATCGACCATATGTTCATAGGATTTTTAATATGTGTCGCTGCTGTATTAGTTTTTTTAGGCAACTTTTTTTAGAAAATACTTCCCCTCTATGATTCCCCTTCATAAATAAATAGTAATTTTCAAGTTAACTTTGATATTTGTTCATAGTTACTTGTCACAAATTACGAAATTAAAATTGATTAAAATATTTCCATTGCCTAGAAGGTGTTGTTTTAATAATTGTAACATCTAAAGAAATTTCCCAATTACGAGACTGAAACTATGTGGTTTGGTAAGTGGGTTGAGTGCCCGCGAAATGAAAATTTGCTGTTAATGACTCCAAAAGATGTTTTTGAATACAAAAGAGTCTGAGGTAGTCCTTTTGAAGGGAATCTACCCAAGGGAACCCACATATCAAAAGATTTAGTGCCGACAATAAATTTACCTAGTAAGTAGTATTAAGGTAATTATCGGTTTTAATAATATTTTTAATCAGATCCAATAAAACTTGCATGTTCGTGGCTTTCTCCAGAGGTGGAATTCACTTTATTTCCAAATAATAATGAAGAAACTGTACCATCTTTGTTAATTATTGAAGACTCTTTTGGTAATGTTAAATTTAGCGTTGAATTTGTTTAACACTATAGCTTTTGTATTACTCCACTAAGGCTAAAAGCGGATCTTATTGAATATTTAATGGACAGAGGGTAATACGAGCCTATTTTGCAGCAATATATCAATTTCCAAATAATTATGCCTAAAATTATTTGATAATATAGAATTGTCTTCAAAACATTATGCACAAATTTTGAAAGATTGAACTGTAGGGTGTAGTACCTGTGAACTTAATATTTAAATCCATGTTTTTTTATTTACTATCAAAACATTTTTTCACTCCAAAGGAATATTTACTTACTTTGATATTAAGCTAAAAAAAAACAATTTCTTTTTGTTAAATATTGCATTGAGATAGTAGTTAACAAAAAGTTAAAATTTAAAATTCAAATAATTTTCATTAATAAAAAAATTAAATTTCTCGGAATTTTAAATCTCCCGCCATTTTTATTGCGATTAGTTCCTGGGATTTTTACTACGAGTGCAGGTGTCGCCGGCAGAAAATTTTGTATTACAGTTAGCTATCTATATTATCTATAGTCTATTTTTTCCTGCTGAGTGATTTTCAGCAGAATCGGCGTTGACCCAAGCAGTGCTCGCTGATATTTCCCATCATAGCGCACGATATTTCTTATTGGCTTACGAGATCGGCTGCGCTCGAATATACGAGTCGCCCCTCCCATATTATTCTTATCATGCGAGAAAGGAACACGCGAGCCGCTCAAAATATTAAATATTAAAGTGAGAGAACGTGAATTGAGTCCGCCTTACGGGCGTGGTGTCTGTCCTGCTCGCTTCTCAGCAAGGAAGCAGGCACCAAACGTAGTTTCCATTTCGTTCTAACACCGCACTTGTGTGAGATAAAACGCAGAGCGTAACGTCTGTATTGCTTCGGCTAAATGTTTCTTGTTGCCGACCTCCTTTTATGGGAGTAAGAAAGAAACAGAGCAATAAAGAAATGTCTTGGTTTTAATCGGAATCCCTGCTGAAAATCACTCAGCAGGAAAAAATAGACTATATGAACGATTACATATGTTCTTATAACATAAATGAAAGGACAAAGTATGTGTTATTCTAAAATGAATTAACTTCAAAATTGAAGGTTCCAGTAATTTGGTGATTCGTGATATCCAGTAGTTAGACTAAAGGGCCTTAATTACCAAATAAATTCCACAATTTTATAAAAACTCTTTATTAGAACTTATGCATTTCAAAGTTAAAACTTCATCTTCAGATAAGCCAGCAAACATTTTTTATTTATTTTAACTTGACTTGGCATTGCTGATCATTCTCAAGTCAGCTCATAATTTGTTACTACTCTTTTTCAGTTTATGTATCCCATAATTAGCAAAACATACGACAATTTATAAAAATATCAGAAAACGACGTTGACTTACTTTGTTTTTATTTTGTAACTTTAGCTGCCAGCAACATTTTTTATTTTTTTAACTTGAATTGGAATTGCTGATCATTCTCAAGTCAGATCGTAATTTGTTACAATTTTCTTTTCAGTTTATGTATCCCATAAAAAAAAACAGTGCATCTTGAAGTACTTTAAAAGTAACAAATTTGGATGCCCTAATGATTGTCCTCATGTGAATAGTCACCAAGTTATCGCGATGACTGCTAACTACAATTTAAGTCAGCTGTTTGGAGATAACTCAAAAAATTTTTGAGGTACAAATTTTTTTTTATTGTAACAAAATAGCAAGAAATAAGTAACAAATTCCCCCACTATTTTTTTTGCAGGTTGCTATAATTGTATTTCCAACTTAATATGCGTACCGAAAGCGGCGCTATTATAATTTTTACTTATTAAAATAAGATACCAATACCACTTACTTGACTAACTATAATAGGAAATTGATCTGGATCAGGTCTATACTGTATAAGTTGATCGAGACATCGGCTGACACTAACTCTATTGCAGGCGAAAACAAGCACAGGAATAACGACTCCCTTGTAAACTTTAGAAGGTGCTCTTGGAGTTCCTTCTGAATCTTTTTCAGCAATAGCTTTCTTCTTAGAATCTAAATACCTATGTAAATTATATAACATGTCTTTATTTCGCTTGTACTCTTTAGTAATTCCTTCTTCCAGCTTGTGAAGCTCACTATTTAAAGCTTCATCGGTTTCTTCAGTTGCTATATTGACAGGTCGGTTAAGAAATGTGAAATAAAGGAGAAATATCCATGAAATTATAAAAGTTGCTATCAGACAGTACGTACGTTTAATACGCATCTTACTTTCTACGAAAATTTTGATTTAACCTGAAAGGAAACAAAACACATTTTTGTAGATATGGATCTAACTTGTTATGCATGTTTGAACATAAATTATTGACATTTTTGTACCTATTTTAAACCGTTTTTAATTTTCTTCGTCAAGGTTAAAAAATAAATCCAATTATATTTACATTACTCTCGAACTAAATTAACCAATAATACAGTAAAAAAATTACAATCCAAAGTATTAATCAATTTTTAACGTAACTTCTTACTTACATAAATTAAATGAAAATTTTCACGTCTATGTATATTTTTAAGTCACTATAAAATATTATTTCTTAGTTCATTAGACAATTAAGTGGGGAAAGCACAAGCAGGAACACTATTAGTGGTTTCTTGAACACAAGTATGTGTAAATATTGATAAATATTATCATCGGAAACTGATAATATAATCAAAGAAACAAGTTTTACACAAAATCGAACAGGTAAGCTCAGTAAGCAAATAGTATTAAACACTTTTTTATAGATCATTTCAAAAATTTGATATAAATTAAATTTTATTTTTGTGGATTATTTAACTTACATAAAATTCCATGTTTAGCCAAATGTTTATTTTCTTGGCATCCTAATGAACAGCACTAACTTTTCAGTGATGAGTATTGCACTTTTCCTCTTCATTTTGTACGTTTATTTGCATTTTTTAATAAATTACACGAACTATTCTACACCACCAAATTTTTTTGTTTTTTGTGGTTCATTGAATTGACAGTTGACCAAAGATAGCTGCTGTCAACCACCTGTCAACTGCCGGTAACGTGTGCATATGGTTCTATGCTATTTGTCATTCTGTAATCATAAGATTAATATACAGGAGGCTTATTCTTGGGAAGCGGGCAACATTTTCGGTCCACATTTGTGGCAGGCCACATGATGTTGCCCGCTTCCCAAGAATAAGCCTCCAGGGGGGCGTTCAGGTTTGTCACCCGGCATGTGAGAGTATTATTATTCTGTGGTTATGCCAGCGCGCGCCCGAAGTCGTTCAGAAATCGCAAGGGCGCGCCCGGTGCGTCAGCCCCAAGTCGTTCAGATTTGCGACGGGCGACGCACCAAGTCACTCCGTCCTCCAGTTTCGAACATGCGCATTATAAGTATATAAGCCTTATTTACTTGTAACACCCTCAAGTCGCCGCGCTCTCGAGACGGCGAGGAAGTCGTCCCGCATGCGCATTATCGATAAAATCTACCAAAAACCAAAACAAATTTTTGTTTATTGTTGATTTGGGTTAGGTTATTATTTTGATTTCATATTACATTGGTTCACGAAGGCATCAAACCTTCCTACAAAATATTTTTATTATATTAAATATAAATATCCTATCACGATTTCTATTAAAAAACGATTTGAGTTAAAAATTTTAGTGGCCAATTTAATTTCATTTAATTTATCTTTAAATGAGGATGATTACAACAAATCGTACTATCAATCTCAATAATACTTTAATTACATTTATTTTAAGATCAATATAAATACGAATAAAATAATTTGGGATAGGAATCCAATTTATTTGCGTAAAATTGTATTAGATTAGAAGGTTTATTATTGTTTAATTATTCTGTCATTTGACGTTTCTGTTTTGTTGACACACCGTGGACGCCCAAAGCCGTTCATAAATACCAACACTCGTGTGACACACTACGAGATGTAAATAAATGACGTCAGAGTGCGCGCCCGAAGCCCTGTGTGACAAACCTGAACGTCTCCCAGGGTGAGTAATAAGGTTCTACATACTTTAAAAATTTTAAAATGTAAATATTGGGAATTTCTAAAACTGGATACGCCCTCTGGGAGTTATTTGCGGAAGCTAGAAAAGGTATACCTTGACATAACCTGCTTTTGAAAAATTTATTTCCGTGCAGTTATAAATCAATTTCCATAAACACAATTTTAAACACAAAAAACTTGATCTAAACACAGGCGCAGTTACTAAAACCAATAAAAATTAAATCGGCGCAAAAATCTTTTATTACTTCTTCCTCCATGTTTTTTTCAAATTTACTTCAAAATAGCGCCATCTATCTGTAGTCGAAACTCCCAATAATCAACAAAGTACCATAATGCTCATATCAATAGTCAACATAAAAGCATCTATTTTTTATAAAAAATACATATTCATTCACTCCACTAATGCATTAAACAATCATACTCAAAGATTTTTAAGCCCTAAGATTTTTGAATTAAAATAAATCTTTGAGCTATGCTAGACTTTAATAGAGTTAGGGTGGGTTGCACGATAAAGTTTTAGTTACAACCAGTTTTAAACTGATAAGTCCCAGTAAACACAGAAGTCCCAGGGACGTCCTTGGGATCTTTCTTTTTTTACTTTATTGAGGCGTTACAAAAAAATTTCAATGGAACATCTTTGAGAATTCCTAATGTTACCTTATTGAGAGATTACAAAAAGTTTACGCAATGATCTTCCAGGGATTCCCGCCAGGTCTTGGCACAATTGTAACATCTCTGAGATTTCATAATGCGAGGTTAATAGAACCAAACTACCAAACTCGGTAAACCAACTTATAAATTCTCTACCTGGTGTCCATGAAACTAAGACCAAAAGTTACGAATTTTTGTCTAAAATGCGTCAATGTGTAATTTTGAAAAAAATTCCTTTATATACAATTTATATACAAAAAAAAGGTATACCGGGTGTCCACGAAACTACGAAACTAGGGCCAACCCTGCAATTTCTTTATTTATGAAAATAAAAAATTCAAAATTTTAGCATTTTATATGGCATAAGAAAACGCATTTATTGAACTAAAATTCTCTTCTACTTTACTTCCGGTTTCACCGGAAATTATATCAACTTTCTTATTTTAAATGTAAAACAGTACTTTTTTTACTTATTATTACCAACTGATTTAGAAGGGGGCTTGACTTTCATGTATGCGGATGACACCGCAGTAATCGTTAGTGATAAATGTGCTGCAGCTTTGGCTAATAAAACAAATAATATTATTCATTTATTTAATGAATGGTGGCAAAAAATAACCTTAAGTTTAATAATACTTAGATTGAGTGCATGGAATTTCTCACGCACAACCGAAAGGAATTAAATTTAAATATTAACTATAAGGGAATCCAAGTCAAAGGAAATCAGTCCGTCAAATATCTAGGACTGAAAATTGATAGAAATCTGAATTTCCATGAGCACATAAATGATACGTGCAAAAAATTAAATACAGTATTTTACGCGATACTTCAACTTAAACCAATAATGGCTCATGCAGGACTCATTGCCACTTACTATGCAATGGGCCAGTCGGTTATTAGTTATTGTATTCTGGTCTGGGGCACATAATCTCATTTAGATAAAATATTGGTTTGCCAGAAGAGACTGTTAAGAGCGATTTGCGGTCTCCCGCAGCTAACATCGAGCAGGGATACTTTAAAAAACCATAAAATATTAACTGTAGTTTATTTATATAAACTCTTAACCTCTACACACAAAATATACAAAAACCTCACTAAACACTCATTAAAAAGCCTTCGACGTGGTTGATCAAAACGTACTGCTAACTAAACTAAAAAATATAGGAATAAAAAACAAATACCTTCAACTTATGGACACCTATATAAAAAATAGACAACAACGTGTAAAAATCAAAAACAGAAAACTTAAGAATCAACAACAAAACAATAAAAAAAAACTATTAGCACCAAATATCTGGGACTATACCTTGATGATAAACTCAACTTCCAGAAACTTATCCAAGACAAAATCAAAACCATAAGACACCTTCCAGTCTACTTTCGAAGAATCAGCCACATCATCTCTAACAAAACAAAAAACTAATATATTCAGCCTTGGTAAAATCCCACTTAGAATACCTAACGCAATTTTGGGGACAGGGTAACAAAATGGATATACAAAAATTACAAAGAATACAAAACAAAATGTTAAAAAGTCTATTCAACATGCCCCACTTTACACCAACTAAAGAAGTGTACCAAGAATTAGAAACACCAACAATAAACGAACTAATAGAAATAGAAACCCTCAAACTAATATACAAAATAAAAAATAAACTAATTACAACCGAACTTAAGCTAATAGAAAACCAATTCATTCACAACTACACCACTCGACAACCCACACACTACCAACTGATCTCAACAACGAATGCGGGATGAAGGAAAGTAACACACCAAGGGGTTAAAATATACAACAAACTACCAGTCTCAATCAAAAACATCACGAACATCGAAAAATTCAAAGAAAAGTGCAATGAACATATCCTGTCAAAAAGATCTCATTAGACTCATAGTGAACTAACTATAAAAACTGTAAACATTACATATACAGGGTGTTCCGTAAGTAATGCATAATAATGAAAGGGGTTGTTCAGGACACCAAAACAAGCAACTTTTGTTAATAAACCCATATTCGGAAATTAACCATTAAGCCAGGGTAAATAAAAAAGATTTAAGGTAATTAAGTTAATTATTTAATAAAATTTACAAAAATTGTTTGAAATTTTGGCCATTTTGTTCAATGCACAAGGTTGCACGCTGGTTCATAGATGTTCGAACCCTCTGGAATATCCCAGGGATGTCTTGGACAATGGTACAAGCAGCCATAAGTCTTGCGAGAAGTTCTTCTTCTGTAGTAACAGGAGTCTCGTACACCACAGACTTTTCAAATATCTCCAAAGGAAAAAATCTAAGCTTGTGAGATCAGGGGAACGTGCAGGCCAATTAACTGGTCCGCCACGACCAATCCAACGGTTGGGAAAAACTTCATCCAGAAATTGGCGTACATTTAAAGAAAAATGTAGAGGGCACCCATCGTGTTGAAACCACATACCTTGTCTAATAATAAGCGGCACTTCCTCCAAGAGCTCAGGTAATACTTCCTCCAAGAAATAGCGACACATTACACCATTCAAACGTGGTGGTAGTAGGTATGGACCAATTAAATTGTCTCCCAAAATTCTAGCCCAAATATTAATGGAAAATTGGTGTTGATTTCGCCGACGGGATACAACATGAGGATTTTCATCATCCCAAATGTCACTATTTCGGCTATTATAAAAGCCGTCCCTCGTGAAGCATGCTTCATCCGTAAATAACACGAAACTGCCAAAATTAGGTTGAACCAAATGCTGTTGTAACCACCGGCGGGAAAAATTTACTCGAGATGGATAATCTGCTGGACTCAACGATTGAACACGTTGAATTGAATAAGGGTGTAGCAACTGTTCATGGAGAACTCTCCAAACAGTTGTTTGCCTTGCTCCCATATGTTATGTGCAATGGCACGAATACTTGTGCTTGGTTCTTCCTCTATACGGTTGAGCACTTCTTCCTCAAATTGGATAGTGCGAATTGAATGTGGACGACCAACAGCTCTACGAGGTTCGACAGATCCAGTTTCTCGAATACTCGAATGCGGTTGACGACTTTGGGGAAATCTTTGCTGGTACAAACGCGCAGCTCTCAAAGAGTTACAAAGAGCTTCCCCATAAATGAGATGCATATCAGCTAATTCCGTATTGGAAAAATTCACCATTTTCGAAAGTAATTAACTTTAATAAAAAAAGTAATTGATCTTAGAATAGCACAACAGAGTAAACCGATGATGATTTACTACTATCGTATATAAAGTTGTTCACTCCAAATTTGTGTCGTGTTTTTTTAAAAATCTGTTGTGCACGGTCCATTGTAAAGACATGACAATAAATCGCAAACATTCATTTACAAAAAAAAGAAAATAAAGCTATTTTTGTAAATTAAATTTAAAAATTTTTGTCTCAACCTAGTGACTTAATGGTTAATTTCCGGATATGGGTATATTAACAAAAGTTGCTTGTTTTGGTCTCCTGAACAACCCCTTTCATTATTATGCATTACTTACAGGGTGTCCCAGCGCTACGAGAAACTAGCATTACTCTAAAATGAGAAACGATATCGTCAGCATGTGGTTTTCAACAGAATATACAATACCTTTAAGCGCATATTTTAAAAATATTTTAGTAATTTTTTATCAGGATGCCTTATGAAACGCAAATTGAACAATTAAACGAAATTTTCAAATGGAACACCCTATACAGGGTGGTGATAAAGTTTGGAACCAAGGTCATAACTTCCGTAAAAATTTTTTTTGTAAAAATCGCTCGGACAGGTCAATTTTTGTTTTAAAAATGCCATCTTTTGGAATGAAAAAAATATTCATGACGTCACTGATAACTTCACTATGACGTCATCATCAATTTTTTTAAATAGAAACCCCTACTTTTTTTACACATTTTTCATAGACCTTTTTATCATATTAATGATCACATAAAAATATTTAAAAAAATTTCAACCATTTTTGAAAAAAAAATAAATTTACTCAAAAAAAAAATTATTAATTCTCAATGAAAATATGGCAAGAAAAATAAATTAAACTAATTTTTAGTTTAAAAATAACAAATTATTATTGAAAATATTCGAATTGTTCTTCTTTACAGAATGGGAATTTTGTTAAAACTAATTTTAAATAACTTTTAATGAAATAGGTAATTAAAATAAAATGTTTGAGTAATAATAAACTTTAAATAAAATTGTAATTTATTATAAATTTGAAAAAGCTTTTGATATTCAAAATTTATTGAAATAAAAATTGCCTTTATAAAAGTGCTTTACTTGACGTTATTTTGTATGGCAAATAAAATTTTAAATCCATTTACCAATGCTTGAATAGCTTACTTCGTTAATAATAATAATAATCAAGAATTATTAAGTTTTGCGAAATTAAAAATGCCTCGTTTAAGCGAACGCGAAAGAATCGAAATTTTAATTATGGTAGGATAGGGCGATAGAAAAAGAACCCATGGGGAAGCTTGTGCTTTGTTTAATGAGCAATATCCAAATAGACCACAAATCTCAAGATCTACAGTAAGTAAGTTAGTTTTAGTTGCCAAATTTGCAGAAACAGGATCTGTAGGAGATTTGCGTCGACAAGGACGGCCTCAAGTGAATGAAGAAACCAAATCAAATTTATTACTTGCGATTGAAGAAAATCCCAATATTTCAACAAGAGATATTTCAAGAAATAATAATGTGGATCATTCCTATGTCGCAAAATTATTAAAAAAGGAAAAGTATCACCCATACAGAATAAAACTCATACAAGAGTTAAATGAAGATGATCCCGATCGCCGACTGCAATTTTGTGAAGAAATGATGGCGCGATGTGATCAAAATCCAAATTTTTTAAGTAGTATAATTTTCTCCGATGAAGCTACCTTTCAATTGAATGGATCAGTGAATCGACATATTGTAGGTATTGGTCACAGGAAAATCCTCATTGGGCCGTAGAATCCCTAAGTCAAAGACAGGGAAAGTTAAATGTATGGGAGGGAATGATTGGCAGACGTTTTATAGGACCTTACTTTTTTAATGAAAACCTTACTGCCGAAAGATACTTGAATTTTTTGCGGACTGATTTGCTACCAGTTTTACTTCGTATTTTCCCTAATTATGAAAATCGCAACATTCCTAACCAAAACATTTGGTTTCAACAAGATGGGGCTCCTCCACACTTTGGCAGGGCGGTGCGAGAATTCCTTAACACCACGTTTCCCAACAAATGGATAGGTCGGAGGGGACCAATTGAGTGGCCTCCGCGATCTCCCGACCTAACGCCCTTAGATTTTTTTTTGTGGGGATATTTAAAATCAAAAGTTTATTTCAATAGACCTAATAATTTACAAGAATTGGAGCTTAGAATAAGGACGGAATTGCAACAAATTGACGAAGAAGCTATTAACAATAGTATTCAGAGTGTCTACACTCGAATGGGACAATGCCAAATGGTCAATGGGGAACAATTTGAACATTTTCGTTAAAATTTGTTACTTGTAAATTAAAAATTTACTTTTTTTTTGTAATATTTTCATAGAGAATTAATAAATTTTTTTTTGAGTAAATTTATTTTTTTTTTCAATAATGGTTGAAATTTTTTTAAATATTTTTATGTGATCATTAATATGATAAAAAGGTCTATGAAAAATGTGTAAAAAAAGTAGGGGTTTCCATTTAAAAATATAGATGATGACGTCATAGTGAAGTTATCAGTGACGTCATGAATATTTTTTTCATTCCAAAAGATGGCATTTTTAATACAAAAATTGACCTGTCCGAGCGATATTTACAAAAATTTTTTTACGGAAGTTATGACCTTGGTTCCAAACTTTATCACCACCCTGTATATTTTAACATCAATCGATGGCATTTTTTACAAGCTTTCTATTGATATAATGTTTGTATGGTCGCTTATCAACGGTTTAGGAGATATTAATATCCAAACTGAGATACACTGAAAAATAGACATTAAAATTATATATATATATATGTAAAGCTGTAGCTCTCCCTTAGGAAGCAAAATCGGACATATGTTAATTTGAAGTTTTTATCTTAAAATTATCATAGAACCGGCTTAAAAAATTTAGCAGTTTAATTTCGACTCACCCTGTATACAGGGTGTCCCTTTCGTCGTTCACCAAACGTCAAATTTTATCAAGAAAAAAACCAAAAATAAATGAAAAATAGCTGCTTAAAGACTTAGTAAAAAGATTTAAAAAAAATATAATTTTAAAGCTGAAAGTATCCTTTTTCCATTGGTAACAATGATAAAACACAATTCGTTTATCAAGTATTAAAAAAAATCGAAAAGAAAAAAACTCCATAAAAATTGTTTTTTTTAGCAGTTTTTCAAGATTTTCTCCAAGATATGACCTATTAAGGGCGTGATTTTTTTAATTATCTAAAAATTCGTTAAATTCTGTAGAAATTAAGAAAAATTGTGAAACCCTTACTTTTTTTATGCACTCACTAGTCATTAGAGCCTTCTAAACTTACTCCTATGAGTATTGATTCTAAACATACTTATAGTTACAATTGAGGTGAGCCTTCATTTTTGTTATTATTTAATTGTACAACTGTTTCAAAAGCCATCAAAATTTAAATTTTGCTTATAAAAATTGATTATTAAGCAACTATTGATCATTTACTGATTTCTGGCAAAAACGGGGGCGATGCCAAAGTCAAACCCCTGTAACTTTCAAACCATAAAAGATAGACACCTACTTTTTTGGTTTTTTCTAGATAAAATTTGCTCAACTTTCTAACCTTGACGTTTGGTGAACCACGAATGGGACACCCTGTATAGTTTAGAATAACACACATACTTTTTCCTTTCATTTATATTATAAAAACATATGTAATCGTTATAACCCCTCAGGGTTCTTTGATGATAATAAAAATTCTAATAAATAAAAAAAAAATATAATGCTTTCAATAATAAAAACATCAGAAAAATTGAGATTGAATTTTTAACAGAGGAGTTGGTATCAAATTCTGTATTTTTAAAATTATCAGTCGTTTACAAGTTTTTTAATTCTGAAATTATGTAATTAAAGGCAAACAATAGACAAAGAGGCTAAACATGAACTTTAAGAACTCAAAAAATGTTATAAACGCAAGTGCAGTTACTAAAACCGATAAAAATTCAAGGCAGAATAAATTCTTTACTCTCCTTTTATCATTTTGTTACAACATATTTATGTTAAAATCTATTCGCGATAAAATGGTGAGTACTTGCCAGTAGCATTAAATTCGCTGAACTTACGTATTTTTGCAGATTTCGTTTGTATTAATGTGATTTATAGGAATTTTAGTGCAGCGCCCCCTGTGGCAGTACTTGGCAAAACATACAGGGACGTCAAATATTTGAATTTAAAGTTTTGTGTATTTATTCAAAATTCTTGTTATGAATACAACAAATAACAATCTCATACTTCTTGTTCTGTTGTTGGATGCCAAAAAAAACTATTTTAACACAAACAGAGATATAAAATTTTATAAATTTCCTTGAGAATCTTATGAGGCAAAAAGGGGCAAAGTGCAGATTAAAAGCGATAAAAGAAAGACTTTAGCATAAGATTTACTATTATATTAGTGGTGTATTATAAATTTCTATTATATTAGGCTTGATGTGGAGTTTGGGAACCAAAGAAACACGATGTAATTTGTAGTGTGTTTATTTTTCTGAAAGTTCATTTACAACTTTATTTTTGGATTGATTGTTAGTAATAACTGCTTCTTTCTACTACTTCTGTTTCACTGTAAGTTTCATTAGTTGAAATCTCAAAAGAATGAAACACATAGCAAAAAAATTAAAAATTAAAAATATTGAAAATATCATTGTAAAATTACAAAGGTCATGTTTGAGCTTTTCCGGTTTTAGAAGACTGATTTTAAGCATTTATTGAAACACGATGGTATTTCTGCTTCCTTGGATAAACTAAAGTTACTTATTATTTTTTAAAGGAAACATTTTTTGAGTGTTTTTCCTTCCATATATTTTATTTGGCCACATTTTGCAGTCTGCTTATATACCAGCCACAGAGCCACAAGCAACCTCAGTTTTAATTTGTTATGCTGTCTTTTTCGTTTCTTTTAAACCCAATAATGGTCAACATAAAAATTTTCACTACTTTTATGGTCAAAAAATATTGGGGAAAATTCAAAATAAGTCATTTTCTCCATTATAGCAGCTCGAGCAACTTCAATTCAATTCAACTTTATTTACCCAACAGAATTACACATATTCCAATTACAAGGTAAATTATAAAATACATTTAAAAATAATATAAAAATAACAAATGTATAAGTATAATATAAAACAATAATATATAATAAGTTGTAATGTGTACATATTAATCGATAGAAATAAGTAAGTAAATTTTGAAATATTGAGAGCATAATAATAAATCCATAATAAAGTTACTACAATTATCCTATGATATCCATAGGGGTGAAAATCGCACGTAAGTTGTCTTTAAAAAGTTGCATGTCGCTGAAGAAAATATCAGGGCAAGTGCTGGAGGCAGTGGCGGATTAAGCCACTTTGAGGCCTGAGGCGCAACCTTATTTTGAGGCCGTTATTTTTTAGAAATAAAGTAAGATGACCTTTTCAGTTGATATCAGTTTCAGACATTTCAAAGGTTAGTTTAAGGAAAACTTAAAGATACAAAATTTGAGTTTGTGACGTTAGACATTATTGTGAAGGATATACCCAGTAAACCAAAAGAGGTATTATTTATGTAAAATATATATAACATGTAAGAAAATTTATGTAAAATCTAGAGAGAAATTAGGGATAAATCATGTCAGGATGTCATCCATATTTGGGGATAGGTTATTATGTGTAAATTATGTAAATTTTTATATATAAAAAGCCACCTAACCGTTCGACCATCGATGCTTCATGAAATGAAGACACAAACACATTGTTTAAAGCAATTCCACATATATTATATTTGTTTTAATACAAATAAAAAAAAATTAAAAATAAATTAGTGAAGTTAAAAGAAGTTCAATTATATATAAAAATTAAGTAGTTAAAATTATTTTTAACAAAATAAATAAATTATAAATTATAACTCAACTTTTTTCTAATAATGTCGGTGTTGAATATTGGATTTCTTTGGTAAGCGCAATTTTGCAGTATATTTTGCTTTTATTATTTTATGCATAATATCCTTGGCCAGGATTTTTATATATTATTTTCATAAATATATTGAATATTCATAAATATAAATTAGTCAAGTTAAAAAAAGTTATAACAAAATAAACAATAAATTTTAACCCTTCTCGCATAATTTAAAAAAAAAATTAAGAAAAAATTCTAAACTTTAAAAATATTCAAAATAAAGAAATTAAATATAAAAATTAAGTAGTTAAAATTATTTATAACAAAATAAATAAATTCTAACCCAACTTCCATACATTTTTCTAATAAGTTATTTTATTTTATATTTTATGTATGAATTATTTACATAAAGAATATATGTAAATAATTTATGTAGGTATATTTTACATTAAATGTCTAATGTAAATAACACAGGCGATATTTTACATTAATAATACATTATTATTTATATATAAAATATACATATACGAACTTATGAATTGTATATGTAAATAATTCTATATAAATAACACATTATAAATTTTACTTATTATTTACATAGAAAAAATAATATAATATTATATATGTAAAATATACATATATTTTACGTTAAATTAGCTACATAGGAGAATTTACGAGCTATCTCTGGTTTACTGGGTATATTGTGGTATATTGCAGTAGGCGAAATTTTTAAAAAAAGTCAAGAATTTCCAGACACCTTGGAAACACAACTCTGCATTCCCTTTTAAAAAGAAAATATCATGGCATTATATGAACATTTATGAAATATAGTTAAAAATAAAGAAGAAACAAAATTCTATAGGGTGTCCCAAACAGAAGTGCTCATCAGAAGAAAATCATAGAAAGTAGACGAGATTTCGTCGACAAAACAACCAATAATCAGGGTTGGAATAGTCCCGTTTTTTGACGGATCTTTGAATTTTGTTTCCACAGGAAATGTTGTTAATTTAAAGTTTTGATACAGCTCATAAACTATTTGGTTCTTCTTTAAAAAAATTAATGATTATTTTTTTTGATATTTTCGCTCATATTTTTGAAATAAGCTGAACTGGGTTGGAACCACCCTGACTTATAGTTTTCTTGTCCATGAAATATCGTCTAATATTTTCTAGGATTTTCTTCTGAGCACTTCTTTTTGGGACACCCTGTAGATGTACAACCGGTTCGTTCGAACCCAGAAATTTTTAGAAGGCCATTCTCAAAAATTTCAAGATTTATTTCAGAAAAGGTCAATTCGATTTCAGAATAGTTAAGAAGATACTCGGCACTCGGCGAAATGTTAGAAAAGCGTACTTTTCGCTAGTAAACATTGTTTTTTAGGCATTTGTAATCAAAAATTTAGTTTTCATATAGAATTTCTGTTTTTCATGTAGAGTGTATTATAGGGGAGTACTTTTTGAACAATGATAAAAAAATGCGTTTTTATAATTGTGAACAACGTTATTAATGTATTCGTACTTAAAAATGATTTTGAATTTCTTATGATAAACCCAAGTAGTCTGTAGCATTCACTGTTAATAAGTTGATAATATGATGATTGAATGTCAGTTTATCATCAATGAAGATTCCCAGATCTTTTATCAAACTAGTGCGTCTGAGTGTCAAGGAATTAATAAAATAATTATAAATAATAGGATTTTTAATTTTATAGATCGACATGACTTGACATTTATTTATGTTTAGACCTAATCTGTTCTTTTCGCACCAGTCAGATAAGATATTTAAGTCATTTTGTAGCCTTAAGCAATCAATAATACTGGTAACACTTAAAAATATTTTTAAGTCATCCGCGTACATCAAGGCAGGAGAATCTATGCTAGCAAATATATCATTGACAAATAAAATAAAAAGTAGAGGGCCTAGATTTGACCCTTGCGGAATGCCGCTTTGCGAGATGTACGAGGAAGACTTCACACCCATATATTCAACATGCTGTTTACGCTGATAAAGGTAGGAAGTTACAAAGTTTATGATGTTGCCTGGTATATTAAAGTTTTCCAATTTTCTAGCGAGCAACTGGTGATCTACCTTAACGAATGCTTTACTAAAGTCTGTGAAAATCACGTCAGTCTGTAACTTGTTATCAAGAAGCATCAGAGTGAAACTGTGTAAAGTTGATAAGATTAGTAGCAGTGGATCTACCTGCCAAGAAACCATGTTGATGAACAGATATCTGACACCTAACATTAAAATAAACATACTCAGATACTATGGACTCCAGTACTTTCGAGAAGTTGCATAAGATGCATAAGGGTCGGTAATTTGTGATAAGATTTCTGCTACCGTTTTTATGTATTGGGGATACCCTAACATTTTTCCAGACGTTAGGAAACACGCCAGATGCCAAGATTAGATTGTACAGATGTGTTAAGGGAGCGGAAAAAATTACTGCACAGTCCTTTACCAAAAAAGAAGGAATTAAATCTATCCCGGTTGTGAAGCAATTTTTAGTTTTCATTGGGTGTTTTTGTACATCTTCCTCCCTAATGGTGAAGTTTCCTAGGCAATGTTTGACCGTCCTTGTAGATTTCGGATGAACTGGCGAGTTGGAATGATCGGCAAATGTACTTTTAAAGAAGTCAGAAAACCCTTCAACAATTGCCCATGGATCTTCCAGGTTCTCTCCATCGATCTTCATGCAGCCCGGTATTCTCGTTGAGTTTTTCAAGCTGTTAATGTAAGACCAAAAGTTTTTTGGATCTTTATTGATGTTTGCTTCCGAGGACTGTACGAATTCTGTTCTTCGTTTCTTAATTTGAATCTATACGTCTCTTCTTAAGTTTTCAAAGTGATTTTTATCGATCAAATGTCCAGTGGATAAATATCTTTTTCGAGCATTATCTTTTAACTTGATTAATTTTATCAACTCACGATCCATCCAGACAGGAAAGGACCTATTATTACTTTTGATACTTTGCTTTTAGGAACGATCCAGAATGTTATATAACTTACTGTAAAATATATCACAAGCCTCATTTACCTTGTCAACGAGTAAAAACTCACTCCAATCAATAATAGATAGATCAGCATAAAGATTTTGAAAGTTTGCTTTTCTAAAGTTTAAAGCTTTTCACAACTTTTAAAATACGAGTCTTTTTTGTGTTCAATTTTAAGATATAAATGTAAATCCTCTGGAAGTAATGGTTCGTCAGATCTTTCTACTCGAGATACAAGAGATTCTGGGGCAATTATCAAGTCCAATATTCTATTATTAAAATTGGTGACATCATTCCTTTGTTGGAGGCCAGTGTAGTTAAAAAAATTAGACAGTTGCATGAAAGAGTTACCATTTTGGTTTAAACATTGTGAATTATAATCTAGAATGTTGAAATCGCCAATTATTAATACATTATTTTCTGTGGTGCTTAGAATTTTTAATGCTGTAAATAAAGAAATGTAGACGTCCAATGTGGACGCTGGAGGAATGTAAACGCAGACTGCAACAAAGGAATAACTTCCCAGTAAACCAATTTGTAATTTATATATAAAATACACATAGATAACTCGTAAATTCTCCTATGTAGCTAATTTAACGTAAAATATATGTATATTTTACATATATAATATTATATTATTTTCTCTATGTAAATAATAAGTAAAATTTATAATGTATTATTTATATAGAATTATTTACATATAGAACTCATAAGTTCGTATATGTATATTTTATATATAAATAATAATTTATTATTAATGTAAAATATACCTACATAAATTATTTACATATATTCTTTATGTAAATAATTCATACATAAAATATAAAATAAAATAACTTATTAGAAAAATGTATGGAAGTTGGGTTAGAATTTATTTATTTTGTTATAAATAATTTTAACTACTTAATTTTTATATTTAATGTCTTTATTTTGAATATTTTTAAAGTTTAGAATTTTTTCTTAATTTTTTTTTTAAATTATGCGAGAAGGGTTAAAATTCATTGTTTATTTTGTTATAACTTTTTTTAACTTGACTAATTTATATTTATGAATATTCAGTATATTTATGAAAATAACATATAAAAATTCTGGCCAAGGATATTATGCATAAAATAATAAAAGCAAAATATACTGCAAAATTGCGCTTCAACACCGACATTATTAGAAAAAAGTTGAGTTATAATTTATAATTTATTTATTTTGTTAAAAATAATTTTAACTACTTAATTTTTATATATAATTGAACTTCCTTTAACTTCACTAATTTATTTTTAATTTTTTTTATTTGTATTAAATCAAATATAATATATGTGGAATTGCTTTAAAACAATGTTTTTGTGTCTCCATTTCATAAAGCCTCGATGGTCGAACGGTTAGGTGGCTTGATTCGACAATTTGCGACTGCAACGGCGTGGGTTCGAATCCCGCAAATCCCACTTTAAGTTTAACATGGTTTAAGTTAAGATAATATTAATGTATTATACTTGTGATTATTTACTAGAAATGGCCTGGTAGCAGCTAATTACTACATTGTACCGTCCAAGCAAAAAAATGATATTTTTTGTTTTTATTTACTTATATTTGATATATATTTTAAATATAAAAATTTACATAATTTACACATAATAACCTATCCCCAAATATGGCTGACATCCTGACATGATTTATCCCTAATTTCTCTCTAGATTTTACATAAATTTTCTTATATGTTATATATAGTTTACATAAATAATACCTCTTTTTGGTTTACTGGGTTGTAGATGTTATTTTGCAAGCAACAATATCAATGGTGCTGTTGATTAGGCCAGGAATATTAATTTGCTGGGAAATTATTGAGTTACGCAAGGCAATAAGGACACCACCCCCTTTCTTTAGAAGTCGATCTGTTCGATATACTACAAAATCATTGTGAATCAACTTTAAATACAAGAAACACAAAAGTTTAACCACATTTCACAACAAAGATTTATTTTGATTCCCTGTATTTTTTGCACCGAGATGCCGCCAGGGGCGCTGGTCGAAATATACGTTCGTAGCCTATAGTATTTTGTGACAATAACTTATTAAATTTTAGTTAAATAATAACAATTAAAAGTACTCAGCAATGAATAACTGTTTTTGCGATACTGGCGCCTCCTACAGATAGTCGAAATCGCGAATACGCTATCAAAATTCCCAAACTGTAAATTATTATGTTTGATGACCCTGTATAAAACGTGAGTGTTTGGTAAGCAAATGGAAAGCTGCTGTCTAGTAATTCGGCTTAATTCGGCTTTGGATTCGGCCACCATCGCTACATATGTGAGGTTGTTCTTGTCAATTTTTGTCATTCTCCATTTTACTTTGTATTTCGCGTTTTTACAAATTTAAAAAGTTGATCACATAATTTTTTAAAGATGATAGGAAGAACATCATTATTTGGCAAACAAGCCATTTCCAATTTTATTAGGAATGCACATGGCCATACAAACTATGGTGGAGTTCCTGGTGAGGTAAGAAAATCCAATATATTACATAATCAGAAATAAAAATCAGGTACATTGGCTAAAGCAGTAAAAATTTACTAAATTATATTTATATATGAGTAAATTAAATATTAGTTTATACTATAACACAAAAATTGATAATATTTTTCAAATAAATTTGTCTTTTTTGACTGTCGGCTTTAGGAAATATTTTGGTTTGTCGATTAAAAAATATGTTCTATTCAAAGCAAACGTGCTAATTGTGTTGTATGTAGGACTTCGATTCTCGAATATACAGAGGGGTGCACAAAAAACGGCCAACGATGTAGCTTCCTTATTTCTTATCCAATTTTAATTAGTGATATGTCAAATTAAATGGTTTGAAGAATACTACTATCTAGGGTGACCAGAATTATTTTCATAAAAGTAGGATATCCATTTGATAAACCAGGACATTCGTAATTTTTAAAACCAGGACATTTTTATAAATAAAGAAACATATAATCACAGTATGATTGTTTAATTTTCTTTCAATAAACCTATATATTCTTATACAGGGTGAGCTAAAATGATTGTGGTTTATGTAGGCAACCAAATACGCAGGTTGGTACAACTGAAATAAAAAGAAAATCTCCTAGTAATCCAATGGCGTAGCAAAAATTTTTTCCAAAATCTCTAATTTCACAGCAAATGTCAAATATTGAAAATGTTTTTCGTCATTTTCGAGGCAGATGCTAACACAAAACAAAAATTTACGCAAATTAATTTTGATAAAAACTGACGTTTATGAAATAGAAATAACGAAATTCAAAAATCTGAAGTTTTGACACAACGGTAAAAGTTACACCTACGCCTCTGCTTTTGTGAAGTCTAGTTACGTTGTTTTGATTTTGACATGATTTTGTGTTACTATGAACTTGAAGCACACAAATTCTCCAGATTTTTAGGCGGGAAATTTGAATTGACCACAATCATTTTAGCTCACCCTGTACTCTTTCAAGAAGAAAACTGTAACTGATTAATAGCGGTCTTTTTTCTTCTTGATACATAAAATCAAAAAATAAAATGCAGATTGAAAACCAGGACAAGATTTAAAAACGAGTTGAAAAACTACCCAGGACATCCCCGCCTTAGTCAAAAACAGGACATGTCTGGTCACCCTACTACTATCAGATAATAAAAGATTAATTTTATTTTTGAAAACATAGGAGGAGGAAGCAACTTTTTTTTTTCAAATGGGAACATATTTTTTTCGATTGAAAAAAATCATTAACAAAAATAATCTTAACCAAGTACACCAATAATTTTTTTTTAAATTAATTCTTAAAATTTTTTTTTAATTTTTTTATTATTAATTTTTTTTAAATTAATTCAATTTTTTTGTTTTTGAGTTTTGAGTTTTTTATTTTTTTAAATTTTGTTTTTTAATTTATTAATAATAATTAATTTATAAATTAAAAAATTATTAATAATAATTAAAAAACAAAATTTTAAAAAATAATAAGCTGAAAACTCAAAAACAAAAAAAAAACAATAAAATTAAATTTAAAGAAATTAATAATAATAAAAAATTAGAAAAAAAAATTTACAAAAATTAATTTAAAAAAAATTGTTGGTATGATTGGTTTAGATTTTTTTTGTTAATGAGTTTTCTCAATTGAAAAAATATGTTGCCATTTGAAAAAGAAAAGTTGCCTCCTCCTTCTCTGATGTTTTCAAAAATAAAATTAATCTATTATTATCTGATAGTAGTATTCTTCAAACCATTTAATTTGACATATCACTTATTAAAATCGGATAAGAAATAACGAAGCTACATCGTTGGCCGTTTTTTGTGCACCCCTCGGTATGCAATAAATAATAGGGTATTTGACTATTTTTTACAAAGTAGTTTAAATGCTACAGATGCACCTAATAATTACTAAAAAAATATCAAAACATTTTTTTCGACGATTCGCTTAATATAATTTCATATTTAAAATTTAAATTAAAATATTCCCGCCAAAACGCTCACGATCGACACACCCAGTCCGTGACGTCACAAGCTACTAGTGTCAAGAATCGTCAGCCTATTTTTGCAGTTTATACCAATTTTTATAAGTTTTTATTCACAAACATGAATTTTAAATCGAAGAAACTCTACAAAATACTCAGAAAAATTGCCAAAAAATACCGTTAAAGACAGGCTGAATTTTATGTTTACTATCTTGTGACGTCACTCGCAGATTCGTGCAGTTTCGTGCGTTTATGGTCACGTGACAAAATATCCCAATTTAGCTATTTAATTTTAACAAATTAACCAGGAGTTTAACAAATTTTATCAATAAAAAACTGATTTTCGGTATTATTGCAAACTAAAGTATTATTTTAAGTATAAATATTCATGTTTTGCGACCACAGTCAAATACCCTATTGATTGCACACTTTTTCTGTCAAAATTCTATTTCTTCTCTACATTTATATAAGAACTTTTTGTTCTCATGCCCTCGTTTTTTTTGATATTTATCACATTTCTGAGATTCGAGTACATAATTTCGACAAAGTTAAAGGTTTTTGAAAGAAATAGTGTGTGATAATTTGTTGAATATATTCAAGACTCGCAGTCTCCGTTTCTTTGTGTACTTGTCACAAAAAGTCACAATATGCAGCAATCTTCTGATTTTATACTGCTTGCTTGGCGCTTTTTAGAATTTAAGCTTTTGATATTTTACTACCTTTACCTTTTTTCGATCTTACGGTCACCAAATATTTTTATGCTGTTTTTTGGCTTATAAATTGAGTCAATTCTTATTGAAAAACGATAATCACTTAGTATTCCTTAATTAACAGCATAAAGTGAGGATTACAACATTCTTTATTTTTTTATTACTTCTTTATGTTATGTATAGGTTTTATATTAATATTTATTTTTTTATTTAACAGAATTTGCCATTCTCTATCACGAATCGTTACAAGCTGTCAATCTTATTCGCTCTGTTCTTTGGATCTGGATTTGGAGCACCTTTCCTTATCCTCAGACATCAACTTTTGAAGAAATAGATTTATTATGTGAGTAGCTGTATTATTCGGATTTTAATAAGCAAATACAATTTATACTTTTTAGGTTGTAGTTCCGGCTAGAATTATTGTAACAATTATATGTAATTAATAAATTAAATTTTTTTCCTTTACTTTTCTTTTTATTGGTAATGTACTCCTACTACATCAAGAAGGGAGGACAAAAATACTAGCTGAGCGGTGACAACCTTATTCAGGGAATTCAATTAGGATTGATACCGAAACTAAATATCAGAGCCGGATCTAGGGTGGAGCGAGTGGGGCACTCGCCCAAGGTGAAAGTCAAAGGGGGGCGCGAAAAAAGACAATTTTTTTAATTTAAAAAGAATTGTTTTTTTTTAAATTTCAGGATCGACCCAATCGTGCCGATGTCGACATTTTTTTCACGATGCATGTGTTTTTACCTTGGTTTTTATAATTCTTGTTATTTTTATGCAGGTGTTCACTGAAAAATACCACTTACGCTGCAATATTATAAATTCTAATTTATTCTTCAATAGGTCGCCACAAGTTAGCTATTTTTCGTGTGTCTTGTGCGTTTTGCGTATATACAGGGTGTCCCATAATATGTGGGACCCAGTTCAAGGGTGGGTAGTAGATGTCAAAAGAATAAGAAAAGTTTATATAAACTTATGTTCAATTTCGCCTCATAAAGAATAAGCTATAGCTTTTTAAAAGTGTGGTTAAAGAGTAGGTTTTTGCTCGTTTATTTCAAAACAAATTGGAGTTGACATTTGAAATTTGGTGTGAATCATTATACATCCAGGATACATTTTTGTGAATTTTTTCAAATTTTTTGCTTGCTTTGAAAGGGTAGATTCAGGGAGAGTTGAGGTAAAAAATTGTCATAATCCATTTAATTCTTAACAAAAAAGGTACTCTTATTTAAAGTTGGTATCATGCGCCGTTTTCTAAGAAAATGCATTTTATTATTTAATTGATGGTCAACACAATTTAAATTTAAAAAAATCATGTTATTAGCCATGGATTATTTTATTTTATTGTATTACCCAAAACTGTTTAAGATATTGAAAAAATCACGAAAACGTATCCTAACTGTATTATGATTCATACCAAATATCAAATCTGTTAATTTGTACTTCAATTTGTTTTGAAATAAACAGAAAAAAAAACTACTTTTTAACACCACCTTTAAAGAGATGTAGCTCCCTTATGAGGCGAAATTGGACATAAGTTTATGTGAACTTTTCATATTCTCTTGACATCTACTACCCTAGTGGCGTAGCTACAGGGGTTGCTTAGCAACCCGGCGCCAGCAAAGTCGCTTAAAAAATAGGCGCCTGTTCCGAAAAATGATCTAATTATCGAATAATAAAGAAAACAGTGGCACTTTGTCATTGAAAACTAATACTTCTTCTACGTGTATAGTCTTATACAGGGTCTAAAAATGAAAAGGACAAATTTTAATTTAGTTAACATAAAATTTTGAAAAACGCTCAGGGATGAAGAGATTTATGCGTCAGTTGCATTGCAAAAAATGTTCCCCTTCAAACTAAAATTGACCTGTCGCTCGGTATTTTCAAAATTTTGTATTAACTCAATTAAAATTCGCCGTTGGATCTTGGCCCACCCTGTATATGAACAGCAATGAAAGCGAATTCAATGTCTTATACACAGTTCTTCAAATGTTTTAGAGTCCAATATGTGATCTTTCTGAGGAACAAATCATAACGGGTAAAGATAAAGTGACTAAAATTTTTAATATTTAACTTAAAAATATTATGTGAATAGATTGTATTGTTGCAGATCTACAGAGTTCCATTTCCACTAATTCAAATTTTTGGTGCCATAACTCATTTTCCAAAACCTCCTTTTATGGTAACCATGGAAACTGTCCAATTTCATTTGTTTTTAATACAAATTTAATAGCATTTTCTTAAGGAACCTATTAATGTTAATTATCAATCGGAAAATGTAGCTTTTATTTTTTGTTATCTGATATAAAAATCCATAAGAAATAAAAAAGTTGAATATCGCAGCTTCGAATCTAGGAGAACAAAAAAATTTTTTCATGTAAAACAGAATAGTCAATAATTTAAAGGTACCAAATTTCATTGATTTAGCAGTAATGGTTTGGAAAATATAAATTATTTTCTAAAATCACATTTTTTAGTTTTTTTGGCCATAACTTTGCAATGAGTTTAAATATCTTAAATTTTATTTAATGCCCATAAAAATGCCTATCCTTTCTTTAATTTAACCGACCTTGTATCTCTTCTACTTTAAAAGATACCAATGGTGAGCACTGAAATAATCACCACCCTGTATACCTTATAAATAATTACCTTTATTTTGTTTAAGGTAGCAGGCAAGGTGACACCCCAACATTGCCTGGTTCCGTGTTTTGACTTTATTTTATTTTAAAAGTTAAAAACGATAAGAGGCTCCCTTCAATTTCAATTGGAGATCTGCATTTTTGTATAGTGTACAGTATTGCCAACCCATAGTTTTAAAAACTCATATTATTATTTGCCCCAAGTGAATTTTTTTTTTGCCTGCACTACACGACACCCCCCCCCATTCCCCCTTCTTTTCAATTATGATAAATATTAGGCGCTAATCAGGATTTTGCAACCCGGCGACTTGACATCTAACTACACCACTGTACTACCCACCCTATAAGTGGGTCCCACATATTATGGGACACCCTGTATATGTTGTGATTATATTTGATTTGATTTGGATTAGAGTTGAATTACTTACATACTTAAACATAATAACAAAAATCAGAATGTGAATTAGAATAAGTTGTAATTTTGATATTACCCAGTTATTATTTATTTTCCGCAAATACTTTTACATTACTTAATATTTCATGAGATATATTATCTGAGTGGGGTAGTATTTTGGATTTAGTATTTCAAATATTTTTAAATTTGACATACTTTAACTAGCCATGAATACTTTTTAGATTCAATCTTTACAAATCGAAAGAAATAGACAAATACCACTTATTTGTAGGACAGCTGTAAAATCGTGTTCCACACTTTAATTCCAAAAGAAAATAAATTATCTGGAACTGGGCATTCATACCATTTAATTTGTAGGACAATGTGGCCTGCTGTGCTGTAGACTATAATACAAACATTAAGGGTGGGTTGCATGAAACAGTTTAAACTCGGTTTTAGCTAAAACCAAGCTTAAACTGACAAGTATGATGTTTCTTGCATGTATTTTCTTTGATACTTGTCAGTCTAAAACTGGTTTTAACTAAAACTTTTTCGTACAACCCACCCTTAATCTATGGCTACAATTTCTTAATAGTTCTGTATTTAAAATTATTCTTAAAACATCCAATCTTCTCCACTCAGTTTGTAATTTTGCATACTTGCAACACAGCTCACTTTTGCTCTTAAAAAAGCTACTGCATTTTTTAATCATTATTTTAGAGTAATAAAATTTAACCACTTGTGCTATTAATACTGGGTAAGTCTGTAACATGGAATAAATTAAAATAGTCAGAAATGAAATAAAAGCAGTTTGACACGCACGGCAAATTATATTACAAAATGCCACAATTACAAACAAAATTTTACATGTCACGCTGTTTTTCTGAAAATCTAACTGTTTCTGACTTCTTGAATTTATTCCATGTTACAGACTCGCCCTGTATATGAAATTAAAATATAAAAACTAATTTTCAGTAAAACCTTTAGAAGTGCTTTTTAAGATACGATAAGATAAGATTAGATATTATAAAATATATATTGAGATATTTCGATTCTTAAAATTACTGATTACTGTCGTACGAGTATGTGGAAAATTTAGAAAAAGTGAATCTGTGAACGTTTGGGATTTTTATTTCGACAGGGTAAGTTTTTTAAAACAGAAAATAATAATCTTTGCAATTGTAGTGTACTGATAATTTAGTGATTTTGTATTTAAATTGGTTTTAAATTCGTTACGCTCTACAAAATTTCTATATGATTTTTTTAGTGTAGTCGTATAAAATAAAAATTTGGAAAGTATAAAGAAAGTAGAAAAAAAAATAAAAAAAAATCAAGTCTCTACGATGTTTCGTTCAAAAGTTATGAATTTTTATATAAAATATGGTATTTTGAAAAATTCATATTTGTTTAATAACTAAAATGAATAAAAAAAATCGTACAGATAAGTTTCTAAAAATTACCGTATGTAAATAATTATTTTTTAAGGTACATTACCTAAAAAAATTTTGATTTTTTTGTGTTTTTTGAGTGTAAATTTTTTTTAGGGCGTCTATAGCTACATTTCATCCATTTTCTGTTGTCTTTCATTTGCATCAGGTTCGAATTTGTAAAAATTAAAAAAAAAAGATATTTTTAACCTTGAAATTTTTCATGGGAATCGGTTTATAATATTTTCTTCTAAATCTATAAACGTTGGCGATTTCAAATTTTTACTAAAGGTAAACACCGTGGATAGCCGCTTATTCAAAATATTTCGTTAAAATCGGTTAAATAGTTTTTTTTTTTGGAAAAAATTCGCAAAGTTTTGGCAATATGTTGGTACAAATACGAAAATGGACTGCGCAATTTTTAACCGAAAATTATAATTTTCACAGGGTATGGTGGGTCATGTGACGGTGCAAATTTTAAGCTATTAAACGACCCGGTGGTGCTAATACTTTCGAAAATATTAATAATTTTGTAAAAAGTGAAATTTTTTAGATGGGATCTTAAATAAATTATATTTTCGTTATTTTTTTGAAATCCAATATACCCTATGCGTGGGCGGTTTTGGTTCTAAGAATGGATTCAGCAGAGTTTTACGTTCGATTTTTTTCCGGAGCTCAGTGTTTTATTTTTATACTTATAAATAATAATGCAATAAACAAAATAAAAAATATTTGACTTCAATAGCCGACCTCTATCAAAAGTTACGAATTTTGAAAGTCCGCGTCGAAAAATCATGAAAAACAATGCTCGATTTGAAGAGCGCCAAAAGTATAAAAAATGAGGTATCAAAAAAGCGCTCGTACCAAAATGGTACCGATTCCATCTTAAGATAATAGATGGAAAACGGATTACAAATCAAAAAAACGTGATTTTTTTGCACCGCTGGATCTTTAAATGGAATCGGTACCATCTTGGTATCTGAAAATATAAGGGGCCAAATTTCGTCGCTTCCCTTTAATACCAGACGGGGGTGCGATTTTTTAAAGCTGACGCTGACGAAAATTTGAAAATTTCGTGAAATTGTTCAATTTGCGTTTTATAAGGCACCCTGATAAAAAATATCACAAACTTAAATTTGACATAATAGTTGTAGACTAGACGAAGTTGAAAAATTTTTGACAAAATTTCAAGCCAAAATGTTTTTCTGTTTTAGAGCAGTGATTTTTCAAAAATTGATCTTTTTTGGCTTAAATGGCAAATATCAGCAAAACGAGTGATGATAGACCCATAAAAGTTTATACAAAGTATAATTATTTTTTGATAAGGAATCCAAAAATGTCATAATATGCTGGGTGTTCCATTTAAAAAAATAAATCTTTGGTTCAGTAGGTCATGATGGGGACACCCTGTATACATATATCGAAAATATTTTTAAATTTTGGGGCATGCATGTATCTATATGTCGGTGGAAACCGCAAGTCGATATGTTTTATAGCAAAGAAACTATAGAGCGTGGGCAGATGACTGGGTCACCCTGTAGATCCGGGCGGGTCAAACCCATCGTATGTAATTCTCCATAAGAGGTTTTTTGGTAATAACTTCTGTTCTAATTAACTTACATAAAAAATAAATATACCATATTAAAGCTCAATAAAAGCCCCTTAAACTGGTAATAACCGTTTTGCTTGTCCGTTTAAAATAAACATTTTATAGCCCTTCAATCAAAACTCAATCACGAGTTTACAAATTTTTAATTATCATCGTACAAAGACAAATGATATGTCAAAATATAGCATTTGACATGTAGATACCAATAGTATTAGTCACTATGCTTGTGGGACTCAATTAAGCGAGTAATTAATAACTAAAGTGTTTTTTTCTTCATTTTTCAACTTTAAACGCGAATTACTCTTTACAGGTAACTTGCATAAAAAAGATAGTAACATCGTTAAATACAGCATTAAATTTTGATTAAAATGACATACGATATGTACCTTGTCCATTAGAAATTAAATAACCAGAAGCCAACGACAACTTTAAAAAGTCAATTACATAGATTCTTTCCCCTAATCACCTCACAGCAACAATTAAGATTGCAAAAGACAGCTTTCACGATGTAAAATACGATAGTATAGGTCATCATGCTTGTCCGGCCCAATTGCTCTAATAATTAGCCAAAAATACGTTTTAAATGACTTTTTCAATGTTTAACCGCTAATTCCTTTTGACAGGGGGAATGCATAAAAAAGTTATTGAAACCAGTAAATAGTAAATTTATTTGTGATTACGGCTATATGTGACATGTAGCCTGTCCGTTAAAAACAAAGCCGCTATCCCCAACTATAAGTTTCGGAGCGTTTACACCCACGCAAAAATATGAACAAAGATATTTTTTGTTCTAATTAACTCAGTAAAACTTTAGAGGCCTCGTAGGACAGCATTTTTATTGTAGAATACGATGGTGTAGATCACTGTGCTTGTCCGGCCTAATTGGTCATGTAATTAGCAAAAAATACGTTTTTAATGACTTTTTCAATGTTTAATCGCTAATTCCTTTTGACAGGGGGAATGCATAAAAAAGTTATTGAAACCAGTAAATAGTAAATTTATTTGTGATTACGGCTATATGTGACATGTAGCTTGTCCGATAAAAACAAAGCCGCTATGCCCAACTATAAGTTTCGGAGCGTTTACACCCACGCAAAAATATGAACAATGATATCTTTTGTCCTAATTAACTCAGCAAAACTTTAAAAACGCATTTTTTTGTAGAATGCGATGGTGTAGGTTGCTGTGCTTGTCCGACCTAATTTGTGGAATAATTAGCAAAAAATACGTTTTTAATGACTTTTTCAATGTTTAACCGCTAATTCCTTTTGACAGGGGGAATGCATAAAAATGTTATTGAAACCAGTAAATAGCAAATTTATTTGTGATTACGGCGATATGTGACATGTAGCTTGTCCGTGAAAAATAAAGCCGCTATGCCCGACTATAAGTTTCGGAGCGTTTTATGAGAATTTTAAACTTTTCCTAAACTTTTGTGAAAATTTTAAACTTTTCCTAAATTTTCCACCCTTGATCCAACGAGGGGTTTTATGTGACAAACTTTAATTCTTTTCATTGGCATGCAGTATGAAAACTCGGAAAATCATATTTTGTTATTACAAGGTCACACGACCGTTTGAGCCCTTTCAGACCGTGCGAATCGCGCGGCCTATAGTTTTCAATTCATATTTTTGCGTGGGTGTAAACGCTCCGAAACTTATAGTTGGGCATAGCGGCTTTAATTTTAACGAACAAGCTACATGTCACATATCGCCGTAATCACAAATAAATTTGCTATTTACTGGTTTCAATAACATTTTTATGCATTCCCCCTGTCAAAAGGAATTAGCGGTTAAACATTGAAAAATTCATTTAAGACGTATTTTTTGCTAATTGCTAGAGCAATTGGGCCGGACAAGCATGATGACGTATACTATCGTATTTTACATCGTGAATGCTGTCGTTTGCAATCTCAATTGTTGCTGTGAGTTGATTAGGGGAAAGAATTTATTTAATTTACTTATGCCGCAAACTTGGTGAATGCGTTGTTTTTAAAGTTGTCGTTGGCTTCTGGTTAATTAATTTCTAACGGACAAGGTATCTGTCGTATGTCATTTTAATCAAAATTTAATGCTGTATTTAATGATGTTAATATATTTTTTATGCAAGTTACATGTAAAGAGTAATTCGCGTTTAAAGTTGGAAAATGAAGAAAAAAACACTTTTATTATTAATTACTCGCTTAATTGAGTCGGACAAGCATAGTGACTAATACTATTGGTATCTACATGTCAAATGCTATATTTTAACATATCATTTGTCTTTGTACGATGATAATTAAAAATTTGTAAACTCGTGATTGAGTTTTGATTGAAGGACTATAAAATGTTTATTTTAAACGGACAAGCAAAGCGGTAGTACCAGTTTATGGGGCTTTTATTGAGCTTTAATATGGTATATTTATTTTTGATGTAAGTTAATTAGAACAGAAGTTATTCCCAAAAAACCTCTTATGGAGAATTGCATATAAAAAACTCATCGCTGGCGAACGTATCTCTAACAAAAAATTATGAAAATCGTAATATGAAAAATAATATAATTGGATGTTTTTAAAACCTTCCGGAGATTTTAGCAGAGAAGTTCATTTTCACTTAGATTTTGAGTAATCTCTATGCTTATCTCTTATAAGCAATTATCTTCTTTATCTATAAAATTTAAGAAAAAAGTATTTATTTATTAGTAGTTTTGGTGATCAAATACTTGAATTCGTATTTAACTAAGAAAAAATAAATTAATTAAATTTTTAGTAATGTAAGCTTATCTCCCATAAGCAGCTTATATTTTTTTATCTATTTAAATATAAGAGATTTTAATTGAAATTAATTAATTAATTGATTTTAATTGATAAAAATTACAATTAATTAATTAATTGATTTTAATTGATAAAAATTACAATTTTATTTAGGTATTTGTATTATTTAGAATTAGATTTTTATCAACTTCAGATGAAAAAACGAAACTTATTTTTTTTAATTTTCAAATATAAAATTAAAATAATATCAAAAACATTTGTTTTGCCTTATGAACAAAAACAAACAAAGTTGATATTATTTCCGATAAAACCGGAAGTGATATATTTCATCTCCCAAGTGTCTGAAATTCACACCGAATCTTACCAAATTTTAGTATGTTGTGGGGGACCAAACTCTGAAATTTAGTGCAAAAAATAACGGGTTTTTGATTTATAAATTACATACCTATTATTATGGCGATCTGAGCCCTTTTTTTGAAATCTTAATTTTTTTTAGAATTTTGGGGCCTTTAAAATTATTCTTCATTTTAATAATTTTCGATTGAAAATTTTGTTCCAAAATTTTGCCAAAACTTTTTTCTCAAAAACTAAATTACTGACTTTAACCAAAGATTTTTTAAATTCTGTCTATATCCACATGTGTTTATATTCATTAAAAATTTGAAACCACCAAAACCTTTATAGTTTTCGAGAACTAACCCAACCTAGCCTTAAAAACTGTATAAAATGAAGGATGTCAGTTGCCCTATACACCCCCAAAAAAATTTACACTCCTAATACTCAAAAAAATAAAATTTTTAGGTAGTGTAAAAATAGTTAAAATTGTCTGTACGAATTTTTGTTTCTGAATGGTTTTTATTAAGCGAAATATGAATTTCTAAAAAAACACCTTTACTCATTTATCAGAACGTCATATTTTATACAAATATCCATAACTTTTGAAAAGTCGAAGAGACTTGCATTTTTGTTTACTTCTTACTAATATCTTTACACTACAACTTCAAATTATTTACTTTCAAATTTTTAATTTGGAATGCACCACACATATTCATGAATAATATCATGGAGTATGGATACAATTGTTTCCATATTTCATGTAACCTAGAGTTAGTATCCAAAAAAAGGTAAAAATAACAAATCTATAACAAATACCCATACAAATAATTATAAAAATTAAAAAAAATGATAACATGAGCGTTTACAATTTAAAAAATCTTTTAAATTATTTTTTCTTTCCTTTTTTCAATTGCATGTGATTTTTTAAATTGTAATGATTTTTTTATAAATTTCAATATTATTGACGCAATATCGAGTTTCTTCAATATATTGACCGTGTAAACGCTATATTGAAGCAATAATATTGACGTCAATAATATTAACGAAAATTAAAACGATTTGATTTATATATTGAAGCTCTTTCAATATATTGAAGCTTTTTCACTATATTGAAGCGCTGTCAATACTATTGACAGTGTGAACGCTATTTCGCAATATATTGCTGGAATCTGGGGTCCCTTATTGGTGAAAGCAAGATCGCAACTGACATTAATATTGAACAAAATTATTGAGCGTGTAAAGGGTCTCTCAAAAATATTGCGTCAATATTATTGCTTCAATAATATTGCGCTGCGAGGAAGTAGCATTATTCTAAAATGAAAAAAGATATCGACATGCGGTTTTCGACAGAATGTACAATTCTTTTAAGCGCACATTTTCAAAATATTTTAATAATATACCGGATGTCCATTTCAAGATGACGAATCAAAGTTATGTTTTTTTATACAGAACACCCAGTATATTACGACATTTTTCGATACCTTGTCAAAAATTAATCATATTTTGTATAGGCTTTTATGGGTCTATCTTTACTCGTTTTGCTGATATTTGCCATTTAAGCCAAAAAAAGAACCATTTTTGAAAAATTACTGCTCTAAAATACATGAACATTTTGGGTTGAAATTTTGTCAAAAAAATTTCAGCATCGTCTAGACTACAACTATCATGACAAATTTAAGTTTGTGATAATTTTTTATCAGGGTGCCTTATTAAACGCAAGTTGAACAATTAAACGAAAATTTCAAATGGAACACCCTTTATATTTTAACATCATTCGATGGCATTTTTTACAAACTTTCTACTGATATAATGGTTGTATGATCGCATGTCAATGGTTTAGGAGATATTAATGTCTAATCGAGAAACGGTGAAAAATAGACAAAATAGCGATATTGATGAATTTTGTTGAGGATTTTTTTATAATGTTGTTTTATTGCATTAGTTTTGTTTTACGTCAAAAATAAAATCGAAACTTGCAATTATCAATTTTGGTTTTCTAAGTCTCAGTATGCTTTGAAAATTTTACAACTGATGTTACTAAGGAAACCGTTATTTTGTTGAATTTTGTTTTAACGCCCTTTTTGACACAAGACACAAATAAGTTTTAGGCAAATTAAAAAAAAATCCTCAAAAAAATTCATCAAGAGTTCTATTTTGTCTATGTTTCACGGTTTCTCAGTGATATCAATAGTAAGCTTGTGAAAAATGCCATCGATTGACGTTAAAATATACAGGGTGTTCCAGTTTTCAAATTTGCGTTTCACAAGGCACCCTTATAAAAAATTATCACAAACTTAAATTTGACATGATAGTTGTAGACAGGACGATGTTGAAAAATTTTTAACAAAAATTTAAACCCAAAATGTTCATCTGTTTTAGAGCGGTGATTTTTCAAAAATTGATCTTTTTTGGCTTAAATGGCAAATATCAGCAAAACAAGTGAAGATAGACCCATAAAAGTTTATACAAAGTATAATTATTTTTTAAAAAGGAATCCAAAAATTTCATAATATACTGGGTATTTCGTTTAAATAAAACCTAACTTTGGTCCGCCATCTTGGAATGGACACTCGGTATATTACTAAAATATTTTTAAAATGTGCCCTTAAAGGTATTGTATATTCTATCGAAAACCACATATCGATATCTTTTTTCATTTTAGAGTAATGTTACTTCCTCGCAGTGCTGGGACACCCTGTATACAGGGTGTACCAAAATTCGACCAACAACGATTAACTGGAGATAGTAGACCTAAAAATAAGAATGACCCTATTTATCTACATCAAAAAATGCATCCCTGAGAACTTATAAAGCCTCCAAAGTTGAATTTTTAAAATAGAATTTTTTTATTGCAGCCAAAGTAGTAAAGATTTTTTAATGAAATTTTGTATACGAGCATTTGAATACTGGTTGCTGAATTGCTAAAAATTTGGCTAATCATCGACTTTTGTAAATAGTGTTGGATGGAAGAAGAAGGCATAAAACAGTCAAAAACCTTTTAGGTATTTAAAAAAAATTATTTAAAACTTATTTGCTTTTGTGGAGAAATTCAAGTGTAAGATTTTTTGTCCCTTATGAATTTTGCATAGGTTGTGCCGGTTTTGAATAAATTTAAAATAAAGTGATATACAGTTAAAAAGGATGTCTTAATTTTAATAATTAAAGTCGCGTTTAAGGAATATGCTTATAAGCCATTAATATTGAGTAAATCCAATGGTTTTTTTTTTTTAAATTTAAAAAAGTATTTTATTAAAAATGGGTGTTGAGTGGCCTAACTTACCTACCGTTTTTATTTTTAATTTTATTCAAAACCTACTCAGCTTACGAAAAATTTATAAGGGACATAAAATCTTCGTTTTTCAGTTTTCTACATGAAAAAATTATTTTTAAATAAAATTCTTAAATACCTAAAAAAATTTTGACTGTTTTGTGTCTTCTTTCATCCAACACCATTTACAAAAGTCGAGGATTAGCCAAATTTTTAGCAATTGAGCGTTCAGTATTCAAAAGTACGTATAAAAAATTTCATTAAAAAATCTTTACTACTTTGGCTGTAATCAAAAAAATTCTATTTTAAAAATTCAACTTTGGAGGCTTACAACTGCTGAGGGATGCAATTTTAAGATATAGATGCTATGGTCATATCAACTTATTTTTGGGTCTACTGTCTCCAGTTAATCGTCAGTAGAATTTTAGGACACCCTGTATATTTATATATTTATTATATAAATATGTTATTATTATTCATATTTTAGGAATTTTAGTTACATTCTACACCTGCGACTACATCCCCCACTTAAGCAAAAATGATGGAAGATATACATTCAGTGCTAAGTATTTTGTTAAAACATTTTTTTTTTATAAAAATATTTGTAAACGAATTTATTTTAAAACCTTATAATAATTATATGATATAATTATTAAAATAACATGTTTATGCCACATTTAATTACTTTTAGGAAATTGAAAATGAGGACCAAGAAAGAATATATCACAAACGACCAGAAACAACAGGTGCTCTTAGTGGCACGAAATATGAAATAAACCTATCGATGTTATTCTTATTACAAGGAAATATAAGAAAAGAAATAAATAGTTTTTTCTTAGCTGCAAATATGGAAGGAGTTGGGGATTTTGATGATGTTGTTTTTAAGTATACATATAATGAGAATGGAGTGAAAAATACAAAAATTATTTTCCTGCAAGCAAAGCATATAGAAAGCACGAAGATCGAAAAAGAAATAATTAGTAGTGATTCCATGCTTTCACAAACAGATAAGGGTAATTTTCTTTTAAGAAAGTACTTAAGTTCTTACATAAAAATTAGGCAGCAATTTAAAATAAATAAAGGTCATCCTATATTTAAAAATGGGTTAGACGATTCGAATTATTATATTTACACTAATGCCACATTTGATTTTAATGAAGGATGTGAAATCGATCAAAATAATATTTTATATTCAAAAGAGGACGCCCAATATTTTAAGATAAAATATATTGATAACGTAAAAAGTGCACTAAAAAATTCACTGGATTTTGAAATACTTATTAAGTAATTGCTTAAATCTTTTTCGAATAAAACTATAAATGGAATTACACCAATTTTAAAAGATTATAAAAAGTCTCTACTAAAAACAGTAATAGAAATAAAAAAGAAAGATGAAGGCATGTTTAAAGATGCTTTCCTTAGTAATACGGAAGATGAGTTAAGAAACACATTCTTGGATGAGTTGTCAAAAAAGTATAAAAATAAATCAGAAAACCAATTATTGAAAGAGTTAAAAGAGCTGAAAATAAAGCTGCTTGGAAATTTTGGAATTGTTAAGGAAAGCGATTTAGAACTGGAATTGCCCAGTAAGTCGATCAGAGATGAAGAAATCGAAGAGTTTTTGCAAAAACTAAGGATTTTTGGTGGTCAATTCAATGAAAAAGAATTAGAAGAGTACTTAATTAAAACAATCCAATCGACCTATTTGATGAATCAAGAAGATGCTAATACAATTTTTTGTAATGTCTGTAAAGAAGTAGAAATTTGGTGGAAGGATAATAAATATCTTAACAAAACCAATAATTATTTTGAAAAGGCTTTACAGAATATTTGTAAAACGAGCCTGGTTGGCCTTGCTTCACTACGTAGGGCACAAATAAAAGAACAGAAAATAAATTTTAAAAGCGAACATGTTAAAAATTTGATGGATTTTATTTAAAAAAATAAGATTCTTAATATTTCTACCACAAACACAACACTTACTGTTGCTAAGGTTTACCAGGTCCTAGAAAGTATTCCTGCATATAAATCCGAAGAGTATAACTACAAATATATTTTTATTAATTCTGTACTTGATATAGAAGATAAATTAATAGATTCTTTTAAAAGTGAAAACATAAATATATTAGTATTTGAATATAAAAGTAGTGAACAAAATTTACAGAAACTGTATGAAGATTTATTCAATATTATTAAGGATAACAATGATAAAAAGATTATTATGATAATGGAAGAAAAAGATACTAAATTTGCCAACACGTTTTCCAAGACAGAAAAGTATGAAACATATAAAGATGAAACGAAGAAGTTAATTGATCTCACTGAAGAATCACAAAATACACTAATAAATAAAGTAAAAGCTACACTTCAAGGAGAGAAAGTAATTTTAGGATCACTTTTGAAAGACAATAAAATAAAAGAGCTTGTAGATGAAGAAATATTATCTGGACTTGTTAATACTTTAAGTATAAATATAGGAGAATCACTTAAAAATTTAGGTGAAATTGAAAATTACTACATTAGTCGAATATTTAGACGTCAGGTTAAAATTGAGAAAAAAAAATTAACTTCCACTTTTTTTGTTACTTACAAAAGTGAAATTACTGAACCAAGTATTCGATTAAATAAAGACATTGTGTTAATAGGAGATACCGATTACGATTTTCATAAAATATGTTTAAATGAAAACTATAAAACTAACAATATTCATCTGCTAAAGGAAGGGGATGATGAATTAACGTGGCAACAATCACGTGGTTCTTTATCGAACTTACAAAAATTTATAGATTCCGAAAGAATACATTATTATTCAGAAAATGAAATGATTAATAGTAATGATAAGATAGTGATTATAAGTGCAGAACCAGGAATGGGAAAATCCACGGTATTAACTAAATTAGCGGAACAAATTAAAAATTCTGATCCCTATTTGTGGATTGAATGTATAAACTTAAGTGACCAAATAAACCATCTACATAAGATGAAATTGAAACAAGACCAAAAGGAAGACGAAGTCATTAAAATGCTGTTGGAAATAGTAAAACCAAAACTTGGTTTAGATGAGGAGTTATTTAAGCGCAGAATCATTGATGACGGAAAGATAGTTTTATTATTAGATGGGTTTGATGAAATTAGCCCCAGACATAATGACAAAGTTATAGAGCTGTTAAATGTTTTAAAAAATACAAAAGTAAAAAAAATGTGGATTACTACTCGTCCACATATGAGAACAGAACTGGAAAATGAATTGGGTGTTATTTCATATACTATAAAACCATTAACTAGAGAAAATCAGGCAATTTTCTTAAAGAAATTTTGGAATGAAAGATTAGGTCTTGATATAGGGCTCAATAATCGTTTTGATTCGTATATTTGTAAATTACTTGATCTATTAAAAAGATCTATTACTGATAAGGAGCTACAATTTACAGGAGTACCACTTCAAACAAGAATGTTAGCAGAAATTTTCGAGGATGATTTTGAATGTTTTCACGACTCGAACAAAGAAGAACCAAATTTACCTGAGAAAATAGACCTAGTTGATCTTTACCAAAAATTAATTGATAAGAAACTTATCATTTATTCCCAAAAACCGAAGGATAAACATGAGAAAAAATTTTCCTCGACTTTTATACGAAAGCATGAACTATTAGCCATAAACTTAATTTTTAATCACGATCTAAACGTTCTTCTTTCTGAAAAAGAAAAAACTGATTTAAAAACGTTTAAAGAAGTATTTAGAAAAGGAAACGAAAAAACTGGTTTTGTAAATCAGATCATTAACGATATACCTAGCTTTGTCCATCGAACATTCGCTGAATATTTTTCCTCCCTTTGGTTTGTGAAAAAAATAGAAGAAGAGAATCAAGTAATTAAAGATTTTTTACTTAAATATATCTTTAAAAAAGAGCATGAACTTTTAAAAATCTTCCTGGATAGAATTTTGTCAAAAAATGATGAGGGTGAAATTGAGTGTACAATTCACAATGCTGTTTTAAACAATGATGAAAGTGAAGTTAATTTATTGTTAGATGCATCAATATTGGAGGAGATTGAAATTTTTGATAGAGGGGGTAAAACAGCATTACATTTAGTTGCTGCCTATGGTTATGAAAACATTTTAAAGGATTTATTGGAAAATTCGGAAAAAGAAGGATCAATGTTTAGGGGTAAAATTGATAAAAAAGATAATGTATTTAACTGGAGTGCTTTAGGGTACGCTGGTAAAAGCGAGCACTGGAACATTGTTGAATTACTCTTGCAAAATGACGCAAAAAGTAATGACATATTTGGATCTAATAGCGGAATTCGTAATAATAAAAAAATAATGTACTTAGCAGCCAAAGAAAATTATGTGAAATTAATTGAGATTCTATTACAAAGTTTTAAAATTGATAATCCTAATAGCCTTAATGTTGCTGCTAGACATGGTAATGTTGAAGTAATGAAAGTTTTATTAAAATATTACGATATTGATATTGTTCCTGAAGATGGTGAAACTCCTCTGTTTACAGCTGTAGAAAACGAACAAATAGAAGTTGTAAAACTGCTTGTACAGAATGATGCAAATATTAACGCCAAAAATGCGAGGAATTGGTCAATTCTTCACATTGCTGCTCATGTTGGCAATAAAGAAGTTGTAGAAATTCTTATAAATAATGGAGCTGATACTAATGCTGAGAACAACAACGGAAATACCCCATTGTATCTATCTGTTAAAAAAGAAAAAATAGAAGTTGTAAAACTGCTGGTAGATAATGGTGCAAATATTAATGCCAATAATGCTAATGGTCCTTTAAGGGATGGTAGAAGCAGGTCAATTCTTCACATTGCTGTTTATGTAGGTAATAAAGATATTGTAGAATTTGTTATAAATAAAGGAGCTGCTATTAATGCTGTGAACAACAACGGTAATACCCCATTGTATCTAGCTGTTAAACAAGAAAAAATAGAAATTGTAAAACTGCTGGTGGATAATGGTGCAAATATTAATGCCAAAGATGCTAGAAATTGGTCAATTCTTCACAAGGCTGCTTATGAAGGCAATAAAGACATTGTTGAATTTCTAATAAATAAAGGAGCTGATATTAACGCTGTAGATAGTAACGGTAAGACCCCATTATTAGTAGCTGTAGAAAATGAAGAAATAGAAGTTGTAAAACTGCTTGTGCAGAATGGTGCGAATATTAATGCCAAAAATACTCAGAATTGGTCAATTCTTCATGTTGCTGCTTATGTAGGCAATAAAGAAATTGCGGAAATTCGTATAAATAATGGAGCTGATACTAATGCTGAGAACAACAACGGAAATACCCCATTGTATCTATCTGTTAAAAAAGAAAAAATAGAAGTTGTAAAACTACTGGTAGATAATGGTGCAAGCATTAATATTGATGCAAATGATGTCAGGAATTGGTCAATTCTTCACAAGGCAGCTTATGAAGGCAATAAAGAAATTGTAGAATTTCTAATAAACAAAGGAGCTGATACTAACGCTGTAGATAGTAACCGTAGGACCCCATTGTATTTAGCGTAAGTGAAAGTTTTTTTGGGAATTAGGACTTGGTTTTTAAAAAGAAAACATGTACTGTCTGCTGACCGGTTTCGAACTTTTATTGAGTCCTTCTTCAGAGCTAAAAAGATATTACAATTTACAAAGATATCAACAATGACAAAGTAATCATTAATTCAGACGTTGTAACGACAATAATATAACAAAATTAAAAATTAAAATATGTGCTTAACCTTACCTAGTTAGTATTGTTTCTTTGAGTCAAAAATCTTAAAATATTCATTGAAAATGGTTTGGTTTGAACATTACATCAAACTTTAAACTGATAATTGAGGTGTTCATGGATTAGTTTTATATAACAAACTTTTTTGGCAACACCAAACGATAACAATTATTTTAATCGAACTTTGTTAAGTCCTTCTTCAGAACTAAAAATTATATTAAAATTTACAAACACATCAAAAATTTATAAAATTGTATTTAGCTGTAGAAAATGAAAAAATAGAAGTTGTAAAACTGCTTGTGGGCAATGGTGTAAATATTAATGCCATTGCTGCTTATGTAGGCAATAAAGAAATTGTAGAAATTCTTATAAATAATGGAGCTGATACTAATGCTGAGAACAACAACGGAAATACCCCATTGTATTTATCTGTTAAAAAAGAAAAAATAGAAGTTGTAAAACTGCTAGTGGATAATGGTGCAAATATTAATGCCATCGATGCTAGGAATTTTTCTATTATTCACAAGGCTGCTTATGAAGGCAATAAAGACATTGTAGAATTTCTAATAAATAAAGGAGCTGATACTAATGCTATAGATAGTAACCGTATGACCCCCTTGTTTGTAGCTGTGGAAAATGAAAAAATAGAAGTTGTAAAACTGCTTGTGCAGAATGATGCAAATATTAATGCCAAATATGCTTGGAAATGGTCAATTCTTCACTTTGCTGCTTATGTAGGCAATAAAGAAATTTTAGAAATTCTTATAGATAATGGAGCTGATACTAATGCTGAGAACAACAACGGAAATACCCCATTGTATCTATCTGTTAAAAAAGAAAAAATAGAAGTTGTAAAACTGCTGGTAGATAATGGTGCAAATATTAATGCCATTGATGCTAGGAATTGGTCAATTCTTCATAAGGTTGCTTATAACGGCAATACAGAAATTGTAGAATATCTAATGAATAAAGGAGCTAATTCTAATGCTGTAGATGAAAACGGTAAGACCCCATTGTATTTAGCAGCAGAAAATGAAAAAGTAGAAGTTGTAAAACTGCTTGTGAATAATGGTGCACATATTAATGCCAAAAATGCTGAAAATTGGTCAATTCTACACATTGCTGCTATCAAAAGCAATAAAGAAATTTTAGAATTTCTTATAAACAAAGGAGCTGATACTAATGCTGAGAACAACAACGGTGAGACCCCATTGTATTTAGCAGTAGAAAATGAAAACATGGAAGTTATAAAAGTTCTTGTGGCTAATGGTGCAAATATTAATATCAAAAATGCTACGAATTCAATTCTTCACATTGCTGCTTCAAAGACCAATAAAGAAATTGCAAAATTTCTTTTAAATGAAGGAGCTGCTAGAAATGCTGTAAACGAGAACAATACGACCCCATTGGATGTAGGAAATGCAAATATAGAAGTTGTGGATAATGGTACAAGTAATAATGCCAATTCGAATTTGTCAAATCTTCACATTGCTGCTTATGATGGCAACAAAGAAAATGTAGAATTTCTTATAAATGAAGGAGCTGATACTAATTCTATAAATGAAACCGGTATGACCCCATTGTATGTAGCTGTAGAAAAAGATAAAATAGAAGTTATGAAACTGCTTGTGGATAATGGCGCAAATATTAATGCTAAAAGTGATACGAATTTGCCAATTATTCTCATGGCTGTTAATAAAGGCAATAAAGGAATTGTAGAATTTCTTATAAATAAAGGAGCTGATACAAATGCTGTAGACGAGAATGGTAAAACGCCATTGTATGTAGCAGTAGAAAATGAAAAAATAGAAGTTGTAAAACTGCTTGTGGATAATGGTGCAAATATTAATGCGAATAATGCTAGGAATCGCTCAATTCTTCAAATTTGCTGCTTATAAAGGCAATGAAGAAATTTTAGAATTTCTAATATATAAAGGAGGTGATACTAATGTTGTAGACGAAAACGGTAAGACCCCATTGTATGTAGCTGTAGAAAATGAAAAAATAGAAGTTGTAAAACTGCTTGTGGATAAAGGAGCAAATATTAATCCTAAAAGTGCTACGAATATGTCAAGTCTTCACATGGCTGCTTATAAAGGTAATAAAGAAGTTGTAGAATTTCTCATAAATAAAGGAGCTGATACTAATGCCATAGACGAGGATGGCGAGACGCCATTGTATGTAGCTGTAGAAAATGAAAAAATAGAGGTTGTGAAACTATTTGTGGATAATGGTGCAAATATAAATGCCAAAAATATTAAATCAGGCTGGTCAATTCTTCACATTGCTGCTTATAAAGGCAATAAAGAAATTGTAGAAATTCTTATAAATAAAGGAGCTGATACTAATGCTGAGAACAACAACGGTAATATCCCATTGTATCTAGCTGTTAAAAAAGAGAAAATAGAAGTTTTAAGACTGCTGGTGGATAATGATGCAAATATTAATGCCAATAATGCGAGGAATTGGTCAATTCTCCACAAGGCTGCTTATAAAGGCAATAAAGAAATCGTAGAAATTCTTATAAATTAAGGAGCCGATGCTAATGCTGAGAACAATAACGGTGAGACCTCATTGTATATAGCAGTACAAAATGAGAATATAGAAGTTGTAAAACTGCTTGTGGGTAATGGTGCAAATATTAATGCGAGTAATGCTAAGAATCACTCAATTCTTCATATTGCTGCTTATAGAGGCAATATAGATATTATAGAATTTCTTATAAATAAAGGAGCTGATACGAATGCTGTAGACAGAAAAGGCAAGACCCCATTGTATGTAGCTGTTGAAAATGAAAAAATAGAAGCTGTAAAACTGTTTGTGAATAATGGTGCAAATATTAATGCCAGAAATATTAAATCAAACAGGTCAATTCTTCACATTGCTGCTTATAAAGGCAATAAAGAAATTATAGAATTTCTAATAAATAAAGGAGCTGATACTAATGTTGAGAACTATAGCGGCAAGACCCCATTGTATTTAGCTGTAGAAAATGAGGAAATGGAAGTTGTATAACTCTTTGTGCTAATGGTGCAAATATTAATGCCAAAAATATTAAATCAAACAGGTCAATTCTTCACATTGCTGCTTATAACGGCTATAAAGAAATTGTAGGATTTCTAATACATAAAGGAGCTGATATTAATGTTGGGTACCAAAGCGGTAAGACCCCATTGTATTTTGCTGTAGAAAATGAGAAAATGGAAGTTGTAAAACTCCTTGTGGATAATGGAGCAAATATTAATGCCAAAACTATTAAAAACTGGTCAATTCTTCACATTGCTGCTTATAAAGGCAATAAAGAAATTGTAGAATTTCTAACGAATAAAGGAGCTGCCACTAATGTTGAGAATACGAGTGGTAAGACCCCATTGTGTTTAGCAGTAGAAAAGGAGAAAGTAGAAATTGTAAAACTGTTTGTGGATAATGTTGCAAATATTAATGCTAAGAATATTAAATCAAACTGGTCAATTCTTCACCTTGCTGCTTATAAAGGCAATAAAGAAATTGTAGAATTTCTAATAAATAAAGGAGCTGATACTGATGCTGAGAATAACAACGGTGAGACCCCATTGTATTTAGCTGTACAAAATGAAAAAATAGAAGTTGTGAAACTATTTGTGGATAATGGTGCAAATATTAATGCCAAAAATATTAAATCAAAAAGGTCAATTCTTCACATTGCTGCTTATAAAGGCTATAAAGAAATTGTAGAATTTCTAATAAACCAAGAAGCTGATACTGATGCTCTAGACGAGAACGGCGAGACGCCATTGTATTTAGCTGTAGAAAATGAAAAAATAGAAGTTGTGAAACTATTTGTGGATAATGGTGCAAATATTAATGCCAAAAATATTAAATCAAGCTGGTCAATTCTTCACAGTCCTGCTTATAAATTCAATAAAGAAATTGTAGAATTTCTAATAAATAAAGGAGCTGATACTGATGCTGAAAACAACAACGGAGAGACCCCATTGTATGTAGCTGTAGAAAATGAAAAAATAGAAGTTGTGAAACTGCTTGTGAATAATGGTGCAAATATTAATACCAAAAGTGCTACGAATTTGTCAATCCTTTACATGGCTACTGATACAGGCAATAAAGAAATTATAGAATTTCTTATAAATAAAGGAGCTGATACTAATGCTACATTGACGGTATGACCCAATCACATATATCTACTGTAGCAGGAAATGACGAAGTTGCTAAATTACTAGACAGAACTGTAAATCCGTGAAATGTGTTAAAAGCGGTATCATCTGTAGATTAATAATCTGTCTTCATACGAATAACTTATATTATTGTTTTGATGATGCAATATATTTTTAAAACTAATTAAAATCGTGCTTTATTTGAGCTATCCTTTCACAGATAAAAATAAATGATTATTATCAAGGGATAGTAAAATTTCTTGTACGCAACGCTGATGATAGCTTTTTCAAATATGGTTTTACATCGTTACGTTTATCAGCTAGAAATTGGAGACCTTGCATCAAGAATCATTTAAGTTCACTCACAAATGAGTTTATTACATCTAAAGTTACAGTTTTAAAAGTCCAATCGAATGGTACAAGAAGGGTGTGTGTATGATGAATATTTATTTGTTTAATTTTAATATTACCTTATCATTGGGTCCTTAGTAGCTGTTAACTTCAATACTATTTACTATTAATAGTTAATAAAACACTTGTGAAAAAATCTTTTTATTATTCAACTACTTTTCAAAAAAACTTGACATTTTTAATACCTTTTAAACCAAAAGTGAACATAAACTCAACATACTCCCACATTTTAGAGATGGTTTGTATATGTATAAAAATATTACATTCATTAAAATAATTAAACATTTGATAAAACATTTTGTAGTGATGATCTTTCTTCGGTTGATAATTCCAAAGGAAAAATTCTTTGAAATGGCCTGAGAAGTTCCCCTTTTGCAGTTTGAAGTTTTGCTAAACGATTATATGCATCTTTACCTGGGATCAATTCTATAACTTTTGCTAAAGGCCAATCTAATCGATTTTTGTTATCTGATCCAATTAAAACAATACCTTCCACTTTTAATGCATTACAATTTCTTTTTCTTTTGAATTTTTTTAAGAAATTGTCCTAAATATTCACTCCTAAATCGACTTCGTATATCGTTTTTTTAATTTTTGTAAATATTTGTACCTCTTATTTATTGATGTAGAATCAATGATAACGGTAAAATCTCTGGATCGGAATCGGATAGGTAAGTTATTGGTCTAGAATTTATTATAGATTCGGAGTCATATAATATTGTGATAAGTTCTTCTTAGTTTAAATTAGCTTTTCCCAATACTTTTCTTAACAATGACTTTAATATTCTTATTAATCTCTCCCACCATCCTCCCCACCAAGGTGCTTGTGGTGGAATGAATTTCCAATTGATTCTTTGAGCAGTGGCATATTCTTGAATTTTATTCCAATCCATCAATGAAAATTTGTTTTCTGATCCTACAAAATATGATCCATTATCACTGTAAACTGTATTTGGTGAGTGAAGAAACCAATTCTAAATGTACCGCTCTAAAAACTGCACATGTAAATAAACAGATCCATGACTTATTTTCTTTAACATATAGAGGTCCAGCAAAATCAATACCAACTATTTCAAAAATCGTTGCATCCCTAACACGATTTACAGGTAAAGGACTTGGCATTGTTTCCAAATGTTTCGATTCATACCTTGAACAAATTTTACACGTTTTCAATACTGCATTAATCATTTTTCGTCCTTTTAAAATCCAAAATTGTTCTCGAATATTATTTAAAACAATTTGGGTTCCTGCATGTGCCAACTTCTCATGAATTTCTTGAATTAAAAGTTTTACCATGACATGTTTAGATGGTAAAACTATTCGATAAATAAAATTTTCATTATTGTTTCTTAAACTTATTCTCGTTTTCACTCGAATAACACCATTTTCATCATAAAATATGTCTAAGGAAGAAATGTTTTTAAATTTTTCTTCGCAAAATTCTTCTTTTTGGATTAATTTTATGATAACATTCTCGGCTTTAGATATTTCATCCAAATCTAAATTTGATTTTTTCCTTCCAACTTTTGGAACAATTAAATTATTTTCAAATCTTAAAATCCATGCCATAAGACGTATATTTTTACCATATAATGAAAAATATCTACAATACCATTTCCCTGTGTCTTCATTTTCATCATTTATTTTAATAGGAAAATGTAGGACTCCTAAATTTATAGAACTAAATTCACACCACTTGTTTTCATCTTCACGTAACCAAGAAGGGCCTTCCCACCATTTTAAATGAATAAATTTTTTAACACTACATATTCTCGAAGGTAAATCAGCTGGATTTTTCTCACCCGGAACGTATATCCAATCTTCAATTTTTAAATATTCTTTAATTTCTTTTATTCTATTTTTACAAAAGTTTCCAATTTATTTTCAAATTTTATCCATGACAAAACTGAAGTAGAATCACTCCAATAAGTAATAGATTTTATTTGAGAAATTTCCAAATTCTTTTTTTACCTCTTCAGTTAGTCTTATTGCAATTGTTGCGGCCATAAGTTCCAAGCGTGGTATTGACATTTTCTTTAAAGATGCTACACGTGATTTTGCTCTTAAAAGTTGAATACCAACATCATTTTCTGAAACTATTCTCATAAATACAACAGCTGCATAAGCACAAACATCGCAGAAAATATGCAGCGTGAAATTATTTTCATTTGATAACCCTTTCATCCATCTTAGAATTTTTACTTGAGATAGAGATTTAAGTTCATTTACCCATTTTAAAAATCGACTTCTTATTTCATCACCCAATTCCGTATCCCAATCAAACTTTAAACTCCATGTTTCTTGAAGTAAAATTTTTGGAAACAACGTAATTGGACAGAAAAATCCAATTGGATCAAATAATCTATGAGAAGTAGATAAAATTGTTCTTTTTGTAACTCTTCTTTCAAGTTCAAAATTTTCTAAAAAATCTAAGTTAATTTCTAAAGTATCCATAAGTTTATTCCATTTTAAACCCAATACCATTGTTACTTCGTTTTCAATATCTTTATCATTTGTATATTCCCATCCTCTTAAATCAAAATTGCCTATTGTTAAAATAGCTCTTGAATCACTTATAAATCGTTCAAGTTCAAATTTATTTTTAACACTTCCAATGCAATTATCTACATAGAACTGTTTGATAATTTTTCCACATTTTCTTTCGAATAATTATGTTTAATATTAAAACTGTTCATTTCAACTAGTATATTATTTATATGAAAACTGCTGCTAATAAGAATGGACTGCATATTAATCCAAATACTATGTACTCTTGTATGTCTGTAGACAACTATTTCATTATTTCCATACCACCATAAAAATTGTAAATACTGACGATCGTTTTTATTGATACTTATTTGAAAAAATGCCTTTTTTATGTCTGAAATTACACCAATCTTATGTTCATTTAATGATAAAAAATGTTTTCTTTTACAAGATGCATCAAAAACAGGTCTAACTTTTGTTGTGCCTCTTTCTTTAATGACAGGTCTATGAGGTAAATAATAACCAGAGTTCTTATTATTTGTTCCAGGTACCATTTCAATTATTCCTTCATTTAACCATTCCTTAAAAACATTATCATATTTATCAAAATAATTTTCAGATTTAAGTTGTCGTGTTACTGATTGTAAACCTTTTTCAGCTACTTCAAAATTTGTAGGTAAATTTTCACGATCTTCTACCCAAGGTAACTTAATTTCATATCTACTAACATTATCGACTTTAACCGTATTTAACAATATTGTATAACTTCCCTTTCTCTTTCTTGCTTACTCTTAACTTCTTTTGGTTCTTCAATACCTAAGACATCTAGCTTCCATAAATCACTTATCTTGGCATCAGTTGTTAACATAGAAATTACTGATAATGCTTCAGAATTTTTATCTTCTCTTTCAACGGGTACTTTACCAACAATTGTCCATCCTAATATAGTTTCTAACGCAACCAGTCCTGATTTAAGTTCTTTCTTCGAACCAGTAAATAAATTTCCTACAATATCAGCACCTAACAATACTTGTATTGGTCCTTTAATGTGTCCCAAGTCACTAATTTCAATACTAAGTTCTTTTAATTCATTGATCCATGGACCATTTCTAATACTTGAAATTTCTCCAACAATTACTGATTGTTCTAATGCTTTTATACAATAATCACTTGAATTATTCATATTTGATAAAAATATTTTGTAAAGCTTATGGTCTTTTTGTTGAGTTTTATGTTTTATACATTCTGTTCCAATACACATTAGATCCAATTATTCAGCAGTTGAACTCAAAACATATGATCTCGTTGAACCCGTATCTATTATAGCTCTTACTGGAACATAACCATTTGATGTTTTTATCTTAACCACCAATGTCAACAAAAAAATTGCTTGGGAAATCGAATTTGTTAAAACAATTTCACTGATTGTTGTATTAACGATCTTTGATACCTTCTGATTTTCTTTTTCAGTACACATTATTTCTAAATGTCTTCCTTTACAAATTGAACATTTTATCAATTTCTTACATGTCTTTGCAAATGGGTTGGACGTAGGCAATAATAACAGCACTGTTTTTCATTAATTATTTTAATGAATGTAATATTTTTATATACAAACCATCTCTAAAATGTAGGAGTATCTTGAGAATGTCAAGTTTTTTTGAATAGTCGTTGAATAATAAAAATATTTTTTCACAAGTGTTTTATTAACTATTAATAGTAAATAATTTTGAAGTTACACCTAGCGATTCCAAAGCTCTTAATTGTGATTCCAATTTCCAATTTATCATATAATGAACATAACGACATTTTATTTTCTTTGTTTAAAACCTTTTTTAAAATTAAAGTTAATAATTCTCGAACATATACTTCAACAAGCATATCATCTCTTCCAAATCTTAATTTTAAACTTTCAATTGCCTTTATATAACTGTTGGCATTTGGAGGAAAACTATTAACCAATTCATGAGCTCTACTGTTTTCTTTCATTGATTGTAATAAATATTGAAATGTATCTTCCAAATCCAAATCCAACTCCACGTCTTCATGATTTTTTTTAAACTAGCCCCAAACATGTAACCAATCTTTTAAATTTCCACCGAACTTTTTTAATTCAATTTCAGGCAATTTAAATTTTCTTCGAGCGTCAATATTGACATTATTTTGATTGTTGACAGTATTTTCTTTTAAATTCGATTTTAATATTTTATTTACTTCTAATCTAATTTTAGCATATTTTCTTTGGTATTCTTCTGTATTTATACTTTCTTCATCATAAGCTTCTTTTTTTATTTCTAAATCTAACATTAATTCAAAAATAACTTTGTCAGCTTCTATAAGTTCTTTAGCTCTTTTCTCTAATAATAATAATGCTGTTTCAATTTCATCTTTATCTATATTTTCTTTCTATATTTCAAGGTTCAATCAGTCGTACAATCTTGTAAATGCACGTCTAGTTACAACTCTTGACTTCTTTTTTCGATCCATTTTCTCACAAGTGTCCTGTCACGGTCGCCACAAATAATAACTTCAATACTATTTACTATTAATAGTTAATAAAACACTTGTGAAAAAATCTTTTTATTATTCAACGACTTTTCAAAAAACTTGATATTTTCAATACCTTTTTTTTATTACAAGCCAACTCTAAAAAACCAAAACTCAACATATACTCAACAGTAGCCGTTTCGAACAAAAATGGGGTAAAATGAAAATGTGATGATGGGGTAAGATGAAAATATGCATCTGAAAACAGATTGCAATTGTATCGTAACATAAAATGTGATGGTTAAGAAACTGGGAGAGATCATACTGATGATGATAGCGGATCAGATGATTAGTACTGATATTATAAGGCCATTTTTATTGCCAATTCTTTTATTGGTATTTTTCACATAATAAATTAATTAAAACAGGTATTTATTTCTAAGTATTTGGAAAAATTTATTCCCCTTTTCATCAACATTTAAGATGTTTGGGGCAAGAACGAGGAAAGTCCAAATTAAGAAAATTAAAAATGTTCATACTTTTTTTAATATTACAAGAATGATAAATAAATAGGTCGAACAAATACATATATTGGGCTGATTGTAATAGTAATATATACAACTCTTTAAAAGTAAAACGTTTTTTGCAATTTTCTCAGAACCATGAAAAGTGGACTTACCTCCTTCATGAAGCAAGGTCTTCAATTTTTGATTTTCTTATGGATAAAGAAAGATTACTAAATTGCCGTAACGATATTTGTAGTATTTAATTTAGCTGCTAAAGGAGGTGACAAAAAAACAATCCAAAATTTATAAATGCTCTAATTAATTTCACTTTTAATAATCATATTTATACCTAGATTCCGGTCAAATCATTTAAGTTTAAAGGCCTTTAAATATAAATTTGTTATATGGGTTGTAATGAACAATTTCCATGGTTATCTTATTTGTTTCTATTTACAGGCCTGTAATTTTGAGCAGAATCTGCATGTAAAGGCCTTCAATTTTGACCAGACCCTACCTATTATTTTATTTATTTAAGTACCTTTAAGCTAATCGTATACAAATATTTCTCAAGGTTTTTGGTATAATACAATACACGAATTTAAATCTATTTAATTAATCAATTTTGGTTTTGCGATGTCTATACTTTATTTTTTAACTAGGAGGAGTGATTTAAATTTCCCGCGCTTAAATGCCAAAAATTAACGTCCCTGATTGGTTAAAAATAAGCAAGATTTACACCGGATAATTATTTTGGATGACATATAACCTCAAAATATTAATCATGAAATTTGAATTACTAATGTATTTACATGCATAAATTTGTATTCAGTGCAAAGAAATGGGAAATTTAATTATGTTTCTGTGCATATTTTATCATTAAAAATTCAAAATAACCTAAAGTTCCTGCCAAAATCGGTTTGGTTATTTTTTTAGTAACTTTTATAGTGTAAGTTGTCCTTTCCTGTCACTCCTCCTAATTAAAAAATAAAGTATAGTAGTCAAAGACTTCTATGTTTTCTATTGTTATACATAGACCGGACACGTGTCAATTTTTTGTGTATCACTGGCGGCCATTTTTAAAGTGTCCATTTTGGCGGTTAATTTGAAATACTGGTTCACATAACCTATAATACTCATAAAAACTTGTCAAATTCGATTTTCATTTGATCAGAGAACAACAAAAATTAAGAAAATAACCGAGGTGAAAATAGCTAATGGACACTTTTAAAATGGCCGCCGTAGTTTACGCTGATACACTTTGGGGGCGCTGGTGTCTATTTTAAAATAGCTGTGTTTTTCTTTATTTTACAAATTACCAGATGCAACAAACAAGTAATGCGATGGATTACGATAACTTCGGTTATTATTGGATTGAATGGTAAAAGTTAAACATCCAAAGTTAGCTCATTAGCAGGTAAAAGTGGGAAATAAAAAACACCTATTTTTTCGAAATGTCAAGCGTGTCCGGTCTATATATAACAATAGAAAACATAGAAGTCTTTGATAGTAGTACTTTAATATCCTGCTCTTTTTTATCATAATTTAAATCAAAGACTTCTATGTTTTCTGTTGTTATACATAGACCGGGCACGCTTGACATTCCCATAAAATAGGTGTATTTTATTTGCCACTTTTACCTGCTAATGAGCTAACTTTTGACGTTTAACTTTTACCATTCAATCCATTAATAACCGAAGTTATCGTAATCCATCGCATTACTTGTGTTTATCTTGTAATTTGTAAAATAAAGAAGAACACAACTATTTTAAAATAGACACTAGAGCCCCCAAAGTGTATCAGCGTGAACTATGGCGGCCATTTTAAAAGTGTCTATTAGCTATATTCACCTCGGATATTTTCTTAATTTTTAGTGTTCTCTGATCAAATGAAAATCGAATTTGACAAGTATTTATGAGTATTGTGGGTTATGTGATCCAGTATTTCAAATTTTCCGCCAAAACGGAAACTTTTAAAATGGCCGCCAATGACTTAAAAAATTGACACGTGTCCGGTCTATGTATAACAACAGAAAACATAGAAGTCTTTGATTTAAATCCATTTTATCTAGATGATTTATAAGTTCATTTAAATTTATGGTTTGAATCCACAAGGAGGGGTCGGATTTTTTTATTTGTTCTGCTAATTTAAAGAACCTTGTGATTGTTGCCTCTTCTTTAAGGCGATGGATATTCTTCGTTTTATAATTTTCATCTGTACGTACATTGAAAAAAGCATCTTCTCTGTCAGAAATCAGCACTATGTGTTAAATTGGTTCAAAACTTTTTCCAATAATTATGCATCTTACAAAAAAACTGGAATTTTCATTTTTGAGATTTGCTTTAATTTTTAAAAATTAAATATTCGATTAATATAATATTTTTCAATTTCGCCTAAATTATTAAGTGGTTCGCCGGCACTTATACTTGAAGTATTAACCAGTTAGAATAATATTTCTTTATCTATAAGCTCTTTTATTTTATTAACTTTTAATAGAGTTCATTGATAATCTTAATAATTTTTTTACTATCGCTACCTTTAATAAAATCAAGTAAATCTTCATATAGTTTCTGTAAATCGTTTTCAGTATGTTCGCACACAAGAACCAATAATTTAAATTTTGGACTCTTAAATGTTTCCATTACTTTATTTCGTATTTTAATAAACTGAACTACATAACTGTTAACTGTGCACAAACATATACTTGTACTCATATTCTTCAGAATCTTCAGATTTGTATCGAAGCATGCTTTCTAAAATTTGGTAAACCTTTTAGCATTAGTGAGTACGATGGTCTTAATGGCAATATTAAGAATTTGGTTCGTATCAATTATTAATTTCATCAATTCATTAAGATGATCGTCATTAAAGCGAATTTTCAGAGTTTCTATTTGTTTACTGCCTAGTGAAGCAAGCTCATCGACTAAACTAATTTTCGAAACATTCTGCTTAGCTCTTTAAAAAAAAATTCTATTTTTCGTAAGATATTTCATTTTATTATACAGGGTGTCCCATTTGACGTTGGACTGTATGAGTATCTTTGTTATTATTGGAGATAGGAAGTCGGTTAAATGGACAAAGTAGTAGAGATTTTTTCGAATATTAATAATTCATTTACAAAAAATTTGAATATCGCATCGTTCCAACGCTATCTTGAAAAAACAACATTTTCGGTGGTACCAAAAAATTTTTTTGACTTAATACAGACAATGTTTTGTGTACAATGCAGTAAAACAAATGAATATTTTTTTCGCCAACGGATTAACCGGAAATGAACCAAACTTATTTTTTTCTTATGGCAGCCATATTGGATTTACACAAATTCGGAATTAGTGTATGTTTCTGACTAATTTGAAAAAAAATATTTGCAAAAAATCTCTACTACTTTGTCAATTTAACTGACTTTCTATCTCCAAGAATAACAAAGATACCTATACAGTCCAACGTCAAATGGGACACTCTGTATAGCCACCATGTTTCTACTTTATCATAGACATCAGTAAAAAATATAGTAGCCTCACTTTTTAACTAAATAAGTTTTTATTATTATATCAATAATTTCGTCTTTAATAGAATTTGGTGATTTTCTTAGTGCACTTTTATTACTTTATTACTATCTTTTTATTTCATAATAATGGTTCTCTTTTAAACTAAGAAAAAAATCTTGTTCTTTATCGTATTTTGCAATCGTCAAACTCATTTTTAAATATAGGATGATTTCGATATTCTTCATTATATTCCGGTTTAATATCTTTGTAAAAACTTTTTAAGAACTTTTTAAAGTAAAATCACTTTTTTCTTCTGACAGCAAAGTATCCACATCAAATCTTTTAGTACTTTCCTTATGCTTAGCATGCAAAAAATAATGTTTGTATTCTTCACATTTTTATTTTAAGTATAGTTAAAAATCAGGTCATCAAAATTACCACCCCCTTTCATGTTTGCAGCCAAGTAAAAAGTCTCTATATTTTCATTCTCCTTTAATTGTAATAAGAAAAGCATTATCAGTTTTATTTCATATTTGTGGACCTTAGGAGCACCAGATGAAATTTAATTTGTTGGTCCTCATCTGTCATTTCCTAAATGTAATAAAATGTTAAAAATAAGAAATAATCCTAAACTAAAATTTAAGTAACTTTTATTAAAAAGTTTTTTTAATACTTGCATATTAATCAACAAATTAAACGAAAAAGAAATATACAAACCAGTTACAAGTGGTCTCACGACGATTTGGATAACGTTTTACTTTTATAATATTTTTTTTCAAAATAATGAACGTCGATAGTGGAACACTACATGATAGTAATAGAAGGACTGTCCCATTTTAAACCACCATGTTGTATTTTCTTTACTGTAGCAACAAAAATTGGTCCACAAGACGTTGAAAAACAAAGATTTCCATGAAAACTTTAAGAAAAATATAAAAAACACCGCGGTTAATTTACAAAACATACATTATACATTATACATTATACATTATACATTATACATTATACATTATACATTATACATTATACATTATACATTATACATTATACATTATACATTATACATTATACATTATACATTATACATTATACATTATACATTATACATTATACATTATACATTATACATTATACATTATACATTATACATTATACATTATACATTATACATTATACATTATACATTATACATTATACATTATACATTATACATTATACATTATACATTATACATTATACATTATACATTATACATTATACATTATACATTATACATTATACATTATACATTATACATTATACATTATACATTATACATTATACATTATACATTATACATTATACATTATACATTATACATTATACATTATACATTATACATTATACATTATACATTATACATTATACATTATACATTATACATTATACATTATACATTATACATTATACATTATACATTATACATTATACATTATACATTATACATTATACATTATACATTATACATTATACATTATACATTATACATTATACATTATACATTATACATTATACATTATACATTATACATTATACATTATACATTATACATTATACATTATACATTATACATTATACATTATACATTATACATTATACATTATACATTATACATTATACATTATACATTATACATTATACATTATACATTATACATTATACATTATACATTATACATTATACATTATACATTATACATTATACATTATACATTATACATTATACATTATACATTATACATTATACATTATACATTATACATTATACATTATACATTATACATTATACATTATACATTATACATTATACATTATACATTATACATTATACATTATACATTATACATTATACATTATACATTATACATTATACATTATACATTATACATTATACATTATACATTATACATTATACATTATACATTATACATTATACATTATACATTATACATTATACATTATACATTATACATTATACATTATACATTATACATTATACATTATACATTATACATTATACATTATACATTATACATTATACATTATACATTATACATTATACATTATACATTATACATTATACATTATACATTATACATTATACATTATACATTATACATTATACATTATACATTATACATTATACATTATACATTATACATTATACATTATACATTATACATTATACATTATACATTATACATTATACATTATACATTATACATTATACATTATACATTATACATTATACATTATACATTATACATTATACATTATACATTATACATTATACATTATACATTATACATTATACATTATACATTATACATTATACATTATACATTATACATTATACATTATACATTATACATTATACATTATACATTATACATTATACATTATACATTATACATTATACATTATACATTATACATTATACATTATACATTATACATTATACATTATACATTATACATTATACATTATACATTATACATTATACATTATACATTATACATTATACATTATACATTATACATTATACATTATACATTATACATTATACATTATACATTATACATTATACATTATACATTATACATTATACATTATACATTATACATTATACATTATACATTATACATTATACATTATACATTATACATTATACATTATACATTATACATTATACATTATACATTATACATTATACATTATACATTATACATTATACATTATACATTATACATTATACATTATACATTATACATTATACATTATACATTATACATTATACATTATACATTATACATTATACATTATACATTATACATTATACATTATACATTATACATTATACATTATACATTATACATTATACATTATACATTATACATTATACATTATACATTATACATTATACATTATACATTATACATTATACATTATACATTATACATTATACATTATACATTATACATTATACATTATACATTATACATTATACATTATACATTATACATTATACATTATACATTATACATTATACATTATACATTATACATTATACATTATACATTATACATTATACATTATACATTATACATTATACATTATACATTATACATTATACATTATACATTATACATTATACATTATACATTATACATTATACATTATACATTATACATTATACATTATACATTATACATTATACATTATACATTATACATTATACATTATACATTATACATTATACATTATACATTATACATTATACATTATACATTATACATTATACATTATACATTATACATTATACATTATACATTATACATTATACATTATACATTATACATTATACATTATACATTATACATTATACATTATACATTATACATTATACATTATACATTATACATTATACATTATACATTATACATTATACATTATACATTATACATTATACATTATACATTATACATTATACATTATACATTATACATTATACATTATACATTATACATTATACATTATACATTATACATTATACATTATACATTATACATTATACATTATACATTATACATTATACATTATACATTATACATTATACATTATACATTATACATTATACATTATACATTATACATTGTAACTTTTATTAGAAGAACGAAAAAATCTTCCCCATATTAGTCCACTTTAGCCTGAAAATTCTACATTGCACCCCATAAAGGGAATATAGATACAATCATACAATTTTCAAAAAAAAATCTTAAAAATAAGAAAGTTATTTGTGAAAATAAAAAATTGAAATTTTATTATGTTATATGGCATAAGAAAATGCATTTACTAAACTAACAAAATTTACATTTCACCGGAAATGATGTCAACTTTCTTATTATAAATGCAACACCCCATTTTTTGTACCTAATATATTGAATATTAATGATAAGTTTCAAGTATGTTTGTGACAAAAAAATTTTTTTTTCTGAAATTTTGGATTTTTTTGGTAATTTTTTTATTGATAACTATTAAAACTACTTTTAAATAATTTAAATAGGGAACAAAAATTTTAAATTATGAAATTCATTTGGCAGTTTTTGAGAATATAATAATTAAAACTAGTAAAAAAATTTGATCTAAGTAGGGTCCAACATAGAAAAAAATTTTATTGCTTACTATTATACTGTGTCACACTTTGCTTGTCCGTCTATAATTAATTAGATATAAACCAGCAATAACTTTTAGAACGCCAAATTCCAAACAAATATGCGATTGTCCGTCTATAATTAATTAGCTATAAGCCAGAAATAATCGCATATTTGTTTGGAATTTGGCGTTCTAAAAGTTATTGCTGGCTTATATCTAATTAATTGAGGGGGTCAAAAGTAAAAGGGTTTAAGTGCCTTTTTCTTACTTCTGAGTAAAATGACTTCAAAGTTAAGTTGCAATAATAAAATTATGATGTGATCTACACAAATTTGATTGTTGGATAATAATATAATATTGTCATAAATTTATAACATACATTTGTTTTTTCAGTTAATTTTCAATTTTCAAATTTTTTTTTTAAAAAAGTACTTGAATCATATCTTTGGGTAATATAAGTTAGTGATTCAACAAATAAACTTTATTTTTTCTATGACAAAATTGTTAATACATATCTACTTAATACTTATTTATTATTCATAGTCGGATTCTATAATAACATCCATATCTTCATCCTCGTCAATCTCATCTATGTCTGGAGCTGGTAGTGTTTTGGCCGATTTTTTACCCTTTCCATCGTGCTTTAAATTTTTATAAAACGAGTGATATACTGGTATATGGGGGAATATATTCCAAGAGACTTAGTAAATTCTTGTACTTTGCCTCTTTAATTTTTAATGCGAACTTATTTAGCGGCTTTAAACTGGAAAGTTTAAAAGATGGACGGCCAAGTTTTAGTGATTCTAGAGTACACGTAGAAAATGCCATAACATCACATAGAGTATTTTTGTACCTGAAAGTGAGCCTCTCATTTGTAAAGTAAGCGAACCATGAAATCTGTCTCCATTTTAACAAATTACCGTCGGTATTTTTTTTAGGATCCTTCATTATTTCATGAAGGGTAGAAAAAGAGTAAAAATCTTCTTTACTCATATTATGAACGAGAAATTTTTTTGAAGTACTTTTTATAACATGTTGCCAACTTTGCGGAACAAAAACTTGTGGAATTTCGCGTTTCTTTTTCTCAATTAATCCGAAACTTCGATCGCATTATGTATGTCCTGGTTCAAGAAATTTATGGTGGATCTTTGATATGTTAGTAGCCTGAACTAAAAATGTGAACAATTTGCAAATGATTTATTTTTGTTCTGACCTCCACAAGAATCACTGTAGGCAATAATCTTTGTAATGTTGGGAGGCAGATTCTTAATAAACTTTAACAAACAGGAACCAATCTCCTGGGAACCTCTAGATGAAATTGATTCGTCCCAAACAAACATGTGGCTTTTTCCCGAGATTAAGTCATGCACGCAAAAATTGTATGTCCAAAGTTGCCGAAGATAGAATACTTTAGACGTAGTTAATAGTGGTGTTGGCAAAGTTTGTTGTAAATCGAAACACACCACAATAGTATTTTCATCGTTTTTACTTGACTCGATATCTATTTTTTTACTTTCATTGGCTTTTTGCGCTTTTCGTTGATGTAACTCCAGATCAAAGGTAGCCTTTTTTATAGCATTTTCGTCTTGAGAATGATTAATCAAATTCTGCAAACTATCACAGCGACTACAAGTGTCAGAATATGGCTTATGAAATTTTAAGTTGAACTCTGTATTAAAAATCATCCTGTAGTATGATTCCTTTACTGGTATCTCACTTTCTTCAACACATATTTCTTTATACAGCTCATACATTTTCTTAATGTTTAAATCGCCTGAGAGGTACTTTACATTCGGGTTATCTTTTCTCGAATAGTGACTGTTATATTTCGGGAATGACTTAATGTGCGAAATAACGAATTGTTTTGAAATTTCCTTAATTTTATTTGGAGGCACGTGTTTTCCGCGTCTATCAGGTGAAGTTATACCCATGCCTGTTTTTTTACAAACTACTTGAAACCTACGAACTGAAATGTCAAAGGTGCTTAGGAAAAAAGCTTTACAAACTCTTTTTCCAAGTATGGTTATTACAGTACTGTAGTCTTTATTTTTATTAGCTGCCAACCTACGTTTTCCTATTTGAACCTTTCTTATACAAGAAGAAAGAAACGAAGTTTTTAAGTTATAGGAAGGTAACTTATAAAACTTTTCAAACAACTGCTTTCTTTCATTTTCATTAATATTTTGATTGCATTTATTTTGACAGGCATGGTTATATTCTCTTAAAGATCTTTTTTTGCTTACTTTTTTAGTACGACCAGTATACTCTTTTCCTGCTGTTCGAAGATTTTTCGCGACATTCTGCTGCCAATCATTTACACGCCGTTTACGATGTCTTGTTTTAATCGGGGTTACATGTTCTGTTCTTTCGGAAAGATCGGAATCCTGTAAATCTTCTACTACTGGCTGTTCAGCATTATCGTTTACGATTTCTTGTAAATCGGGAACATAATCAGAATCCTCGTCTGTATGGTAGGGGTCTGATTCCACTAAAAAATGTATAGGTCAAGCTAACATAACCTCAATGTATGTTTTTTATTTTTTATTTTTAACAAAAATGCTGTCTTTAACTAGTTTTATGTGTTATTTATTGTAAAATCTGCTTACCTTCACTATCACTCTCCATTTTATCAACGATTTTAAAACTACACAAATTTGTAGAAAATAAAACCACGTTATAAATAAGTAGAAACACTACATGATCAGAAAAATATTTTTGAGGTAAAAGGATTCAAGTGAACTTACATCATTTTACCTCCAACAAAAATTACATTTTAAATATGGCACTTAATTCTCTTCCCGTTAGATGGCACTAGGGATACAAAATCAAATTGAATCTTTTTACCACCATAAAATTTAGGCATCTTAGAACCAACTTTGACAGTTAACTCAGTTTATGGAAAAAAGGCACTTAAACCCTTTTACTTTTGACCCCCTCAATTATAGACGGACAAGCAAAGTGTGACATACCACCGTAATCACAATTAAATTTTTGATCTTTTGGTGTAATTAGCTTTTTTATGCAACAATACTGCGTTAATAAATTTTCGTTTAAACTTCATAAATGTCGAAAAAATTGTGTTCTTTGTTAATTACTCGCTTAATTGGCCCGGACAAGCAAAGTGACCAATATCATCGTCATCTACATGAAAAATTCTATCCATAGACATATCATTTGTTTTTATAGATTAATATTTAAAAATTTGAAAATACGTGGTAGAAGTTTGATTGGGGTGCTATAAAACACTTAATCGGGTCGGACAAGCAAAGTGGGTACCACCACTCTGTAGGGATTTAATTGTGCTTTAATTTGGTGTATTTTTTTTTGTGAATTGGTAAGAATGGAAGTTATTACCTCTTACAGCGAATTATACAGGGTGAGTTTAAAGTAAGGAATAAAAATCCTAACTACGTTATCTCTTGGAATTTTTAAAAACCGTAAAAGAAGTGTCGCATTGATTTTGAAAACCTTCATTTTGAACCCCACAATATTTCTTTCTCAGTTAATATGACGTTACTATGAGGTTCTTTAAACTAATGCTTAAGGGGAAATTTAATAATTTTTTTAAAAACCGGAAGATGGCGCTGCTGTAATCTTTTTGGGACTGTTGTAAAACAGTCTTAATAAGGTATTATTTTATGGCATAAAAACCATATCAATCTATTAAAAAAAAATGTATGACCTCAAAGTGACGTCATGTCAACTGAGAAAAAAATATTGTTGAGTTCAAAATAAAGGTTTTTAAAAACACTGCGACACGTCTTTTATGGTTTTTAAAAATTCCAAAAGATAACGTAGTTATGATTTTTATTCCTTACTTTAAACTCACCCTGTATGTAAAATACTTATTGCTGGAAAACTTATTGCTAACATCTAACATCTCGCCGATCTAGTCCGTTTGGTGAAAAACCAGCATTAGATTCTGCATGAAATGGACAACTTTGGTTGATAGTTGTTCAAAATGTTGATACAGTATTTTCTGTCAGGGTGATTTAAAAATCAGAAGTAACATATTTTCTGATCAAAAAGTTTTTTTTTTTGATAGAAGATGATAAAGTTCATGGAACATCCTTCGAGGATCGTAATACAACAATAAATTAAGCCAACAACTCATTGATATATTTGGTGAACGCTGTACGCGATTTCTGAAAAAAATGCGAAAACTATCCATTTATAATAAAAAATCTGGTTTTGATTGTAAATGACCTCCTCTGTTAGCTCGCTTTGTTGATCATCCACTTACGGAACACCTCGTATATCAATTGGACAAGCAATCATTACAAATCAAAATAAATAGGCAGTTTTTACTCGAATAACTTGTTTTTATAGCTTACACAAATAAATGTAACTTATTTGACGTCAATAGCAAATAGCAATTAATAGTAATTATCAATTTTAATATTTTACTCATGTTTTATAATGATAGAAAACATTTCTCTTAATTTGTAAAAAGGTATTTAGAATCCAGGTTATATTTAAACAAATAACGTGCACCAAATTTTGTCAAATCTATAAATATATCATTCCCGGCCGCGTTAGTTAGCAAAGGCCATAAAATAATTTAACTGAATTGGATTAAATTAAAGGATACTAAAGTTAATTTAAACACATAATACATCAGTCACCCACAGAATGGCTAGTCAAACGCAAGGTATTCAGCAGCTTCTGGTTGCCGAAAAGAGAGCCGCAGAAAAAGTAGCAGAAGCCAGGAAACGTAAGTAGATGCTACAAACTCAAGGTATTAAGAAAATCGTAGATTATGTATAAATATATTTTTAGAATACTGGCAACGACATAATTTAAAGTCGTGCTTTACATCACTATTTTATTCATTAAGATCGAATCAAAAACTAAAAAGAATATAATCAGATAATTTATTTTTACATTTTATTACAAAATTGTTTTTATCGAAAACTATACATTATAATAAAAATAACGTAGTTTGAAAAATATATTTAAAAAAAAGTGCAAAAATTATTACAGTACTTATATTTTAAGTATGTTCAAATGTTAAGGTCACTAACTTTGTCTTTTTTTTCAAACAAATAGTAACTAAATACAGGGTATTGAGTTCGTGGTTCACCAAACGTCGGGGTTAGAAACTAGAACAAATTTAATCGAGAAAAAACAAAAAAGTGGTGCTCTATCTTTTTTAGTTTTAGAGCTACAGCCTTTTGAATTTTACATCACCGATTTTTGTCAAAAATCACAAAAACGCAAATAACATTTTAACCAAAATGAGCAGGGATTTGAAAAAATATCATTAGTAAGCTAAAACCATCCTCTTTTAATTGGTGACAACAGTAATACAAAGGTAATTGTGAAAATGTTGAAAAAAAAATCGCAAAGAAAAAAATGTAAAAAATATATTTTTTTTTTCAGTTTTTGTATTTTTTTTTCACAAAATAAAGTTAGGTTAGGTTAGGTTACAGTTGTATTTTTTAAGTTTTCTCAAAGTTCTTTATGTTCTTAACAAATCAAGAAAAAAATTGAAGTCGTAGCTCTTTTCCTTAACTTACTATAGCCTTCTGATGTTACACCTACAAGAAGCATTCTGAGTCTGATAATATCGAAGGGTGGGCAGACGTGAAATTGTCATAAAACACTTCAAGGTGGCGTGGAAATGAGTTTCTTGGCCAAAACGCGTGTTGAAGTTCATACACTTTGCGGCACTCGAACGCCAAAATTATTGATTTTACGAAAAAAGGTTATTACATAAATTGTAGGAAATTTTCTCCAGTTTAATTTTGAATATAAATGTTTTTATCGTAAAATGAGTCGGAAAGGAGATATTGTCAAAAAACTGCTTTTAGGCGCCATTTTTCCAATATGGCGGGGCGAGCAGAAAATATACGAGGTGGCAAAGTTGAAATTCGGAAAGAGCACATCGAAACCTATAAAATTACCCATTTTCAAAACTCCCGGAATTTCCAGGTAGCCCCCTTTTTTTACTCCCAAATGCTGGACTAAATCATTTGTCAATGTAAATATTTTTCTTGTTTATATTTTATTAATAATTTTCTATTAGAATTCTTACATATTCTAAACAAATCCTTAAGTTTATTACTTGAATCTACAATTTCTTTCGTAACCCACGACTTTTTGAATTTATTACAATTTATAGATTTTTGAACGTTTGGAAAATATTCATTAAAAATACCCATAAATTCATCAAAAAATATAATAATTTTTTCAATTAAATCTATACTATCCTCTTTATCATTTTCTTTGCAAATTGTTTTTTCCCAATCTACTTGATCTAATCTAATTTCTAATTTAGGGGACTATAAATGAAGTATATTCGGTACTTGTCAGTGTCAAAAATTGTGTTTAAGATGCATTTTTGTACCTTAAAACTACAAAAAAAACACAAATTGATTTATTATTTAAAGCTTCAGTAAAGCTAAAAACATGTTCTAATGCGTTATAAATCAAAAAGTAAGTACCGAATATCGAAGTTCGTATTTTTGCCACCAGAGGGCGAGCGGATTCTAAAAATTCCAAATACGCAACCATGTAGGATAATTTTGACTATTCAACTCACAAGTGATTATTTTTTATGACAAGTAAGACGTCGAAAATATCAGCGATTATTTTATGACGTTAATGTCAAATTTCAAAAGTTTGAAGTTGACTGACAAATTTTGCACAAAAAAGTGGAAAATGTTCGTTAAATAGTCCCTTAAATATGCACTCTTGCTCAAATTATAAGTCGAATATTTTTCATACGTTACCAATCATGTCATTTGGGGTTAAAAATTCCCCTCCTGCTACGCAGTCGGGGAATTTCAACTTAACCCCAAATGACATTCGTAGTAATGACAGTGAAAAATATGCGACTCAAATTTGATCACTCGTGATATTACATATGACTATTTAAAATATTGAAGATTGAAATCTTAAAAATTTATTAAGTACTTAGTTTTTATTAACTATATAGGTTGACATCTTTGCAACTTAATTAACTTAAATTTTTTACCCTCGTTTTAGGATATTAAATAAAACTGCCTTTGGTTAATCTAACGTTTCGTCTTTAATTAAAAGACTTCATCAGAGCTACATTATCTTTAGGCGAATAAACTTGACTTAAGCCATATTTAGGGTTATATTGTACTCGGTACATATACGATAAAAAATATATTATTTTTCACTTTACTTCTATTATTACCAATGATTATTACCAATGATTATTACCTACTAATTATCAACGGATTAACTTTCATTCACTTTCAACAGACACCATCTTGGTTTGAGTATTTATATCAAATTTTTTGACAAAACAATAATAATAGAAGTAAAGTGAAAAATAAGAAAAATTTACAGCGTCAAGTTTGAAATATATCAATATTTTTTATCGTATATGTACCGAGTACAATATAACCCTAAATGTGGCTTAAGGCTTAAGTCAAGTTTATTCGCCTAAAGTTAATGAAGCTCTGATGAAGTCTTTGAATTAAAAACTAAACGTTAGATTAACCAAAGGCAGTTTTATTTAATGTCCTAAAACGGGGGTAAAAAAGCTTAAGAACAATTTCCTAAACGGTAAATATAGTGGTTTTGTTCTACAGTCATAAAAGCTAGTACGAACAACATTTTTGTATAATTTTTTTTGTAGTTGATTTAGAAGTCATTTCTTTAATTTTTGCCAGAAGGAAAAAAATGGAAAATGTACAAAAAAATATATAATGATCTAAAAGTACCTTAACTTTGGACCCCTCTAATTAATTTTGTGCTAGGTTGCTGAAGGTAACTCTCTGGCAGAATGTAGCCTAATCAATTTAGATTATAAATCTGAAAAAGAATTGAAAATCTAACGAGGGAAACTTGAGTTATGACTGCAGAACGAATACTCGATATCATGATTTTTCACAATTTTTTCTCCCAAACTCGCGCGCCCTCTAGGGATTCGCATTAATTATCGTTATTTGGTCAAAATTTGCAAAGAAAGTGGGATGGATTTTCTATACCTTGTTATTATCTCCAACGGAAAATTTATCGCGGGTGTCTAGGAAGATGCTCTTAAGTTAATTAGTTTTTATTGTTATTCCATAATTTGTTATGTTAATCTTCTAGGTAAGGCCAAGCGAATTAAGCAAGCTCGTGAAGAAGCTCAAGCCGATATTGAAAAGTATAGGCAGGAAAGAGAAAGAGTTTTTAAAGAGTTTGAAACAAAACATTTGGGTTGCCGAGAAGATGTAGCAGCAAGGATTGACAAAGATACGGAAATTCATATTCAACAAATGGTTCGTGATTTTGAAGTTAACAAGGAAAAAGTATAAGTATAGTAAAGGTATAATTTCATTCAATAAATACTTGATTTTAGGTTATCAAGGATTTAATATCTTTAGCTGTGGATATTGTCCCTGAAGTACATCCCAATTATTTCGTGGTCAATCCACGGAAATAAAGAAGAAAATAAATATAATGTTCAGTATCGCGTTTTCGAAATACCTAATAATTAATAAAAATTAGCATAATATATTATTTTGTGTTATTACGATTTTTTCATTTTAAAATATCAATGCTTAATATTTTCGAAAAATGTCTTTTCTTAATTCTTGATTTATCCAACATACAAAACAACTTTTGGTCAATAATGTACCCCTTATTGCCATTCTATTTTTGTATTGATATTTTTAATATTTAATTATTAAAAAAATCATCAACAATATTCTTAATATATAAATAAAAATAACAAAATATCTATGTAATAATATAATGTATAATTATCATACACTAATATACTGTTAATACCATTTAAAAAGTTTTACTATCTTTTTTTAGGTTTGCTTTGTTACAAATACAGGGTGTTCCTGAATAACTGTGACAGTTTTTTAGGGCGGCAGAGGGAGTGAAACTAAGCATTTTTAACTTATAAAGTATTGCCCGGAAATGCTTTCTTAAAAAGTTATACCACTTCAAAAATTTTCAAAAAAAAATATTTTTTTGTAAACAAAATAAATAACAACCCTGTTACAAAAAAAATGTAAAACTACCACTAATTAACCAACTTAGCTTAAAACTGAACAAATTACTGACTAACAAATTTAAACACCTACAAATAGTGAATTATAACAATAAGACAGTATCAAAACTCTTCTCTTCACTAAAGGACCCACAGATTAAAGATTTTAAAAACAACCTTGTATACAAAATTAATTGCAAAGACTGTTCAAAATGTTATATTGGACAAACCAAAAATTGGTTAAGAAATAGGGTGGACACGCACAAGAATGACTGCAAAGACTTGAAAAATACTGAATAAACTGCTTTAGCCAATCATGCTATACAAAACAAACACAACTTCGACTTTGACATTAAAAATGTTAATATTCTTGGATACGAACAAAACTTACAAAAAAGACTTTTACTTGAATAGAGATAAACAAACACAAAGATACGTTAACTTAAGTAGTGATACGAATAATTTAAATATAATTTATAGCAATATTTTTTAAATAAAATTAATGGACAGTTTTAGGGAAAAAAAGTATATTTGGTAGCATACGATAAATTTTAATATTTTAAAAAATCGAATTTAAACATTAAAAGGTTAATAATAATAGAAATAATTTTATTGAATGTAATTGCAACTCTTGTTGCACATTGAGCAAACAAATGACATATGTAAATTTAAATTGATCTGTAATTAAAACTTAATCTCTCAACATCATAATTAGTAATAGTGAATTGTAAGTAAAATATAATTAAAAAAGTTACATTATAGTAATCGTTTAATTTTGTATACGGATATTGATGCATTATACAATAGTTGGCGTTCCATGTGATTTTTGGGAGGTTAATATATTCAAGGTGTTCGTACACAATGAAATTGTTTGACCAAAGAGAAGCAAGACTAATGAAAGGTAATTTAATAATAAATTTTAATTGTATATAAATGTATTTAGTTATAAGTTTTTATTGGTCATAATTGGTGTTAAATTTTAGCTCTGATGAAGAACTAAAATATTTCGAAACCGGTTAGCTATAATTAAAGGAGTTTCTTTTATTAAAAAACTGTCCTATTTTACCCGATATTAAACATATCTGATAATCTCTCGACAATTAAGGATACAGGACAAAAACAACTATTGTAAAATAAATAATACTCGAGATATTAATTTGAAATTATGACGATAGTTTTTTTACACAAGGATACATATTCACGGTCAATAAAAGTTTTAAAAATATTTTCAGGAACATCACATGTAGGGGGTCATCAACTTTTTATAATCATATTTTTATTTCTTTGCGTTTTTAATAATTTTAAGAGTACTAAAATAATCCTTGATCAATGTTCTACGGAAAAGGTACGCAGTCGGGGAATTAAAACTTAACCCCAAATGACATTCGTGGTAATGACAGTGACAAATATTCGACTTAAATTTGACCACTCGTGATATTACATACGAGTATCAGATATTTTAAATTTTAACAAATGCTCTGATTGTGTGTAGCTAACTTTAGCAGGAGTAAGACCTAGTGATTTGTGATTAAGTAAACGATCTTTTAAAAGGCGAAGAAAATGGATGACGATACGTTGGAAATAGTTTTCATGTTATACAGGGTGTCCCGTAAGTGGACGATAAAACGAAATGAGCTGACAGAGAAGGTAATTTCCAATTTAAATAACCATATTTCTTGTTATGAAATTGTTGATGGTTCAAGAGTTATTTCAGTTTTTGTATTTTTTTAGTAACCGCGTACCGTACTGTGTTCATTAAATAATTGATTAGGAATATACTATGAGTTGTTTGATTTTTTGTAATTATCATTATGAACCTCAAAGTGTCCACCTTTTCAATAATAGCACTTTTATAAACTCATTTATCTTTTATCAAACAAAAAAAAATATTTTGCGAAAACTTTTTGTTCGTATAAAATTTTAGTTGATTTTAAAGTCACGCTGACAGAAAATAATGTACTAACATAAAGTTGAACAACTATTAGAAAAAGTTGTCCATTTCACGTAGAATCAGAAATGGTATAACGCATAAAGGCAAACCCAACCGTTTTTTTTAATGATTTTTAATGAGATGTAATTCGTATTTTTGCTAAAAAATAATTGTACTACAGTTTTGAGTTATGGTCAAAAATTAAACAAAACGTGTCAAATAATGATTTTTATTACCAAAAATTTACAAAAGGTACTCAAAATTAGCTCCAAGTGCCCTTACACATAATCGGCATCGACGGATAAAATTGGGTTTTATTAACCGAAATGCTCCTTCATTATTTTTAATAATTACGATTGCTCGCCGTTGCGTAAACCAATTCATTAAAATAGCCCCAAAAAAAGCCAAAAGGATTTAGGTCAGGTGATCGCTCTGGCCAATGAATAATTCCTCCTCTTCCAATCCAGCGATTTCGAAAATGTATGTTGATGTGTCGTCTCACCTCTACGGCATAATGGGGAGGAGCACCATCTTGCTGGAGCCACATGTCCCGGCGAGTTTTAATGGAAACATCTTCAAGTAAGCCTGGCATATAATTTTGCAAAAAATTAAGGTAAATTTGACCATTGACCCTTCTTTGTAGTTCAAATGGGCCAATTAGTCTACCTTCAATTATTCCTGCCAACATGTTGATCCCAAAGTGGTGTTGGAAGCGTTCATTTCGCACCACCATGGAATTAAGGTCGTCCCAATAATGTAAATTGTGGATATTGAATATTCCTATCCTGCTAAATGTGGATTCGTCGCTCACATCACTAACTTGTCCCAACAGCTCGAATTTTTTCACCAATTTCTGTATTGCGGTCCGACAAGGTGCTTCACGACGACCCAAAAATGTTCGAGTTTTACGAACCGTCTCTGCCAAATTTTCACCATTTTTATAGTGAATTTTAATAATTTCAATGCGTTGTTGAAGCGTGTATCGTTCCATTTTTATTAATGGCGTAGTTTTTACTTGTCAAATGTCAAAAAATTACAGCTTCAAAAGTAACATCTACCGAAATTGCGGGCTATTCAAAATAACACCTCTTATTGGAAAACCCTATACCATTTCTGATTCTACGTGAAATGGACAACTTTTTCTAATAGTTGTTCAACTTTATGGTTATTTAAATTGGAAATTACCTTCTCTGTCAGCTCCTATAGTTTTATCGTCCACTTACGGGCACCCTGTATATACAAGGTGTCCCGTTATTCGACCGACAACGCTTAACTGAAGATTCCTCACCTCACAATAAATAAAGTCGATATGACCCTTGACCCTACTTATCTATTACCAAAAGTGAACCCCTAAGGAGATATAAGCTTTTGAAGTTGAACTAAAAAAATAAATTTTTCTTTATTGCGTCCAAACCAATGAAGATTTTATGAAGAAATTTGGTGTACTTGAATTTTAACATCTGCAAAGGGTTTAAATGGAAGAGGATGGGTATAAACTTCATTATAAGTTTTTAGTCTCTTAAGATATTAACATTAAAGTTACCAATTTCCATTTAATCATTCACTTGTAAGATTTTTTGTCCCTTATGTCTTCCAAATAAATTATGCCGTTCTTGCAGAAAATAAGAAAAATAAAACTAGTGCAAAACAGCAAAGTTAAGCAACACAAAGTACTTTCTCATATTGTTTCAATATTAAGTCCCCCTTTGAAACCAAAACCATAGTAACAACATTGATGTCATAATAGATAATACAGTAACTTTCAATTTATAAAAATTACTTATAAAATGGATGCAATCTATTCATTTAATGAATATGCCGACATGCACCTAGTATTCGGTGAATGTCACAGTAATGGTAGAGCTGCTGCTAGAAGATATGCTGAGAAGTATCCAAATCGTCAAACTCCTCATCATACAACATTTGCTAACGTAGATCGTCGTTTGCGTGAATATGGTAAACTGGAAACTGATCGTAGAAATGTAGGGCGCCCACCAACAATAAGAACAGTAGAGGCAGAAGAATAAATATTGGGATGTGTCGAGGAGAATCGCAGAGTGTAAGAGAGATTTCTACGCAATTACAAATCATGTACGTGGTTGCGTACGTGATGTCTGGTCTGGTTACACAGGAGACGTACATTAGACATCCTACCATTTCTTGGTACAATCTTGTGTCTACTTCTTCTTCGTTTTCTTCTTCGAATTTGGTTCCAATTGACATTGGTGTCTTTACTGGATTACATTCTGATAGTCCAAATCGTTCTAATATCGCATTTATATACTCAGTTTGGTCTAAACTGATTGTTCCTCTTTTTGGATTCTGTTTGATTCTTATTCCAAGGAATTTATCAGCAGTTCCTAGATCTTTGATTTTGAATGCTTTTATTAGTGTTAACTTACAGTTTTGAATGTAGTCTTCATTCTTGCAGAAAATGAGAATATCGTCTACGTAGATCACAATGATGATTATCTCGTCTTTGATGGTTTGATGATACAAACATGGGTCGGATTTGCTTCGATTGTAGCCCATTTTGATCAATTCATCGTTCAATTTCCGGTTCCATTCTCTCCCCCCTTGCTTCAGACCATAGATGGGTTTCAGGAGTTTGCATACTTTTTGTGGTTCATCTTGGTTCACAAACCCTTCTGGCTGATGCATGTATATTTCATCGTGCAAATTCCCTTGCAAATATGCGGTCTCAACATCCATTTGGTGTATTTTCATTCCTAGTTTTGCCGAGAGAGCGAATAGTACTCTTATTGTTTCATGTCTTATGACTGGAGAGTATGTTTCTGTATAATTTATCCCTTTGATTTGTGAATATCCTTTAGCAACTAGTCTTGCCTTAAATTTGTCTGTCTTTCGTTTGTAGACCCATTTGCAGTTTAATATTTTAATATCTTTAGGCTTGTCTACCAATATCCAAGTTTGATTATTATATAGGGCTTTGATTTCGTTTTTCATTGCTTCTTGCCATTCGTTCTTTTCCTCTCCTTTTGATGCTTCTTGAAACGTATGTGGTTCTTCCATTACGGCATTACAATAGTAATCATTCCATTGCTTTGGGCATGGTTTTCTTTTTGATTTTCTTGATGCTGCTTCTGGTGTTTGCGTTTCATCTTGGTCATCACTCGGGCTGTACTCCGAATCGTTGCTTTCGCCTTGTTGATTTTCTTCTTCTTCAAGAAATTTGCTGAATGATGTTTCCGGTTGGGATTCATTTTTATCCTGTTCAATTTCTTCCTGAACGGATTCTTTTTTATCTTGAGGTGTTTCAACTTTAGGCGGCAATAAATTAAATTCAATGATTTTATATGGTTCGTTGTTTGTCATTTTATCCTCATGAAATTCTCCTTCTATGAATTTAACATCTCGGCTAATGACGATACGTTTTTCTTTCTCTATCCAGATCCGGTACGCTTTATTTTCGTCGCTATACCCAACAAATTTACCAAGTTCGGACTTTGCTTCCATTTTAGTTCTATTTGGTCGTTTGTTTAATACGTACGCCTTTGATCCAAACGTTTTCAAGTGAGTAACGACTGGTTTCCTCCCTAGCCATATTTCGTACGGTGTTTTCGGATAAGTGCTTCTCGAGACGCATCTGTTTCGGATATAATTTGCTGTTGATGCAGCTTCAGCCCAGAAACTGGCTTGGCATTTTGATTTGATCAACATGCATCTGGCCATTTCCATTAGTGTACGATTTTTACGCTCAGCTATACCATTTTGCTGTGGCGTATAGGGAGCTGTTAGTCTTCTTTGTATGCCATGTTTTGTCAAATAGTCATTCATTTTCGTATTGACGAATTCTAGACCATTATCAGACTGTAAGTACATTAATTTCTTGCCTGTTACTACTTCAGCCATTTTGTGGTACGCTACGAAGGCGTCATACACATCTGATTTTTGTTTCAGCATTTTTACAACTGTGTACCTCGAGTATTCATCGGTGAATGTTGCCATGTAACGAGCTCCTCCGTTTGACATTACGGGAATTGGTCCACATAAATCAGTGTGAACGATCTCTAGAAGTTCGTTTGCTTTATTCAATGATGACTTAGGAAATTCTTTTCGTGTAATTTTTCCTTGAATGCATATTTCACAGTCTTTGTCAGTTTTCATGTACCTTGGCAATGGTTTAATCCCAAGTACAGATTCTTTTAATATCATTTCGCTTAACGTCTTTGTATTCACATGACCGAAACGATTGTGCCAAAGATCGAAGTCTTTATCTTGCTTCATACTGCATAAATTTATTTGCTCGTTGCTTTGGCTTTGTTTGATGACGTACAAATCATCTTGTTTGATTGCTACTGTAGTGGGAATTCCTTTCAAGTTGCGAATGATCGCTTTATCATGATAGAATGTAACGTTGTAACCTTTTTCAGTTAACTTGGATACAGACATTAAGTTTAGATTCAAGTTAGGAATGTATAATGTATTGGATAAATCACATGTTTTTAATGTGTTTCCAACTAGTACATTCAATTTTACAGATCCAATTCCAATAGTTTGTGAATTTGTTCCATTTGCCATATTCACTTTCTTAATGGATGGTTTTAAGTCTATAAAATTATCTTTTTCATTGCACATGTGTGAAGTGCATCCACTATCTAGTATCCAATTATTCTTTTTAACATATTCATGCACTGATGTGCATTGTTCAACTGCAACGTAGGATTCCGCATTCTTCTTATTGAACCAGCAGTCAGCTGTTAGATGTCCCTTCTTTTTGCATTTCTGACATTTCATGAATTTCTTGTTACCTTTGTTCCCTATTTGTTGTTGATAACTTTGTTGCTTTGATCCTTTTTGTTTCCATGCTGCCAATGCACTGTTAGATGGTTGTTTTTCTTGTCTGTCATGTCTTGATTCACTTTCTTCAAGAATCTTTATTCGAAGGCTTTCCATCGTTGGTAGTACATCTCTGCTTTCAATTGCTACACGGAAGTTATCGTAGGACTCTGGTAAGCTGTATAGGAGAATTATTGAGAGTAACTCCTCATTGATTTCAAGCTCCATGTCACGGAGTTTATCGACAGTTGTCTCCAGCTTGGATAGATGAGCATGAGTGTCTTCCCCCTCAGTCATCTTCGTGAACAGTAGTTGCTTCAGAAGGTTTGCCTTTTTGGCGGGACCTTTTGATTCATGGATCGTGGAAAGCTTGGTCCAAACCTCTCTAGAAGTTTTGCAATATTTTATGTCTCGCAATTCTGATACTTCAATAGATAATATAAGGTCTGACTTAGCTTTTTGGTCATTGTTGTCCCAAGACGTGACTTCTGCGACTTCGGCTTGGTTTGATGAGTTTGCTGTTGGTCTTGTTTTCGAGCCATTTACATACTCCCATCCTCCGGTCTTTATGAGCAGCGCCTCTGCCTGGATTTTCCAGGTGTCATAGTTGGACTTGTTCAATGGCTGGATCCTTGTCATCGCGTTCATGGTGATTCGTAAAAAAAAATTTATACTTATGATTTATATTTGTTATTAGCTCCTGGGCCCATAACCTATTGTTATAGTTAATTGGTACAGTGGATTAACAAAGGTTCGTATCAATAAGCTTTTATTTTATTCAATACAAACACGCACGATGATTATTGTTACAATTATTAATTATGACATCAGTCTATTTATTTATTATTTTATCTCGTTGCCTAGCTTACGGTTGCTGTCAATCCTCAACACCATCCATCTCCCAAAAAATTTTTTTTTGTAAAGTAAAATTTAAAATAAATATGGCCATTTTGTTGCTCCTCAAAATAGCACATTTTACATATTTGATACTGCTCAAAATTAAAATTGGACCTGCAGATTTGGATTTTATAGCTGCACAAACAAGCTAAGGCTAACGTTACACGTTACTGTAGTTTCTGTGATTCTGTTCAATTAAAATTTTCAATGAAAAATAGATAGGTGATAATCCATAGGTATTGTACGTGGCTTATGTTTTTCATAACACCCTTATTTTTTAATATTTTTTTTATAAATTACCTTTTTTATTATAAAATAGTATTGCCATTGCCAGATACAGTAAAATGTGCAAATAAATGGTTTAAAAGAAAATATACTAATAAATACACCATTTTGAAAATAATATAGTTGGTTGTTCTAGCAAGAAAATAGAGCAACTTACGCAAATATTAAAAATTTTAAAATATGCACTGAAATGAACTGAAAGCCTTTTATATTTAATTTTTTTAATTAACTTTTTAAATTAAAAGTTACGGGTAGGTATTATGCGTTATTCTTTTGTTACACTCTGTATACTAACATAAATATTCAAATATTTTTACTAAAATTATATTAAAAATATAAAATAAATAATAATTTCTACCGATTTATGTAAAACGAAAAAGATGGTAAAATAAAAATATACTAATTTTATTTTAACATTTCAGAAAAAATCTTCGAACTTCCGGCGTATATTTTATTTCTTTTTAGCTTAAATCGTCGGTCTTATGCGGAAATATCCTAAGTCAAAAAAACACATTTTTTCAGGAGTTTTTTTTTAATTTATTAATATGCACTATGCAGATTGGTTTATTTTATTCAATATAAGTTTGCGCGTTTATGCAATAAAAATGCATAATTTGAACTGTAAACTGGCTTTATTCCATTTTATGTAATATTTTACTTAGGATAGTTCTGCATTAGACCGCAGAAATAATTTTCAGTTTTCCGAAAAATTAACGATCTTGAATAATTAAAAAAAAAAGAATTGCCTGCGGCATTCTCCAGTTTTAAGACTTGAAATTACTTTTTTAAAATAGCGAAAACAAAAATTCTTACAGCTTCATTTTTGGCACACGAAGATCTTATTGTAAATACTGCTTTATAAACCATGTTACTAATGTAAAGTTATAAAAATTACGGACCAATATTTAAAAAAGAAGGTTTATTCCCCATTCCTCAGAAAATCCTAATGAAACCCCATAGAAACGTTCTAATTTTTAAGGAACTCACTTAGTTTTCACCGAGGTTTTCACGATATTCATTAGCTGGATTAAATAAAATGGAACACCCTGTATCCTGTGTATGTATAATAGGTTCAGATAGGGCAAGTTTTCCAAAAGGTTGGTGCCTCCAGGGACATGCTTGCGGTTCCATGAAAAAAGCGCACACGAAAAAAGCGCAAGCGAAAAAAGCGCACAGAAAAAAGCGTACCCGGAAAAAAGCGCACATGGAAATAAGCGCACACGGAAAAAGCGCACATAGAAAAAAACCAACATGGAAAAAAACGCACACCGAAATAAGCGCACACGGAAAAAAATACACATTTCACATGGAATAATTATTATAAAATTTATGCTTGTATAAGTAAACATTTTTTTACGATCTATGTTAAAACGAATCATTTTAATTTAATGAAAATTAAATAATGCTGTATTTTTTTTAATTTGAACTACTCTATTGTGCCGTAACAGCATTATGCATAACGAAATAATGCTATTATTGTATTTCTATGAAAACTTCAAATGTCGTTTATTTTCAAAAAATTAACCGTACACGCCGATTTTTGTTTTAAGGGGGACGCATTATAAGACCGATTTAAGCACTCTCACGTCACTCCCTTGAGCGGGGGGCATTAACCCCCTAATTTCTTAAATGGCAATAGGGGTTGAGTAATATATCATTTGAAAGCTGCTTTTAATTAGAATTTGACGATATAAATTAAATTAAAATTGATCGATTCGTTTTAAAGAAAAAAATTAAAAACTCATTGCAATAAATAAATATAAAAAATGTTAAATTAACCCAAAAACTCTTTTTACAATTAGCAAATTATTAAATACTGAATAAAAAATTGAAGGTAAGATGCCCCGTTTGGTTCTCATGAATAATTTAATATAAAATTTAAACGAACAATAAATTTCTTTGTTATGTTATCCACATGATTTGACAGGTGTTTAAATCTAAATAAAATATGATTTAAAAATTGAAATAATTTAATTTAGTGTATTACAAGGTTTCGAATTAAATAGATTACACTAACTTTATTACCTTCTAACCATTCAAAATGGTTTATTCTAAGGATGATCGAGTTGAGATTATTATGCTTTACGGTGAAGAAAGAAGATGAGCCCTTCGAGCAGCTACTCGTTTTAATAATCTTCATCCAGATAAAAATGTATCTACAAGATATGTTTTAGATTTTTTCAATAAATTTCGTGAAACGGGTTCAGTAGGAAATAAAAAAAGAACTGGCGGCCCCTCAAATGAAGTAGAAACGTTGACTGTAGTACTTGTGTGAAACTAGCAATAGATTCCAGCAATAATTTTTTTTTCGTAAATATAAGGTTTTTATGAATTTTTTTTCTTGAATTATAACCCTCTAAGCTTAATAAGAAGGAAAAATGCAAAAACAAACGTTTTCCTCCCTAATTGGGGGTGAAAACTACCCCCAAAACAACATTATTATCAAAATAAGAGTAAGGCCCCTGTTTTTTATATTTTTTTTTCTTGTAGATTATAGCTGGCCACATTTTTTAACAAATAGCAAAAATTTGGAGAACACATATGCCTAATTATTTTTTAAATTCGAATTGAAGACGGCGATTTCAGCGCGCTCAACGACAGTAACATACTCTGATAAAAAGCAAAAAAATACCTTATTTGCAAATTTTATTGTTTATATCATTAGTTTAAGTTATTTTAAATAAAATATTGAAAAATTATTGGGCGAATAATTTTTGTAAATTATTAAATTGCAATTATATACAACGCGCATGGCGCGCCCTACTATTCTAAAGTTATCCGCATAATAAAAGTCCAAAGGCTCCTCTTTTTTGCAAAATTTCTTGTTTACATCATTTATTTGAACAATTTTGAATAACTTATTAAAAAAATTGGAGAACACATACGGCCTAAAATTTTTATATTTGTTATTAAAGATAGTGCGTTTGGCGCGCACTTGTATTCTTAAATTACCCTCGAAAAAATGCCAAAGGCCCCTCTTTTTTGCAAACTTTTTTATATACATCAATTATTTAGACAATTTTGAACAACTTATTAAAAAAATTGGAGAACACATACGCCCTAAAATTTTTATATTTGTTATTAAAGATAGTGCGTTTGGCGCGCACTTGTATTCTTAAGTTACCCTCGAAAAAATGCCAAAGGCCCCTCTTTTTTGCAAACTTTTTTATATACATCAATTATTTAGACAATTTTGAACAACTTATTAAAAAAATTGGAGAACACATACGCCCTAAAATTTTTATATTTGTTATTAAAGATAGTGCGTTTGGCTCGCACTTGTATTCTTAAGTTACCTTCCTAAAAATGCCAAAGGCCCCTCTTTTTTGGGAAGTTTCTTGTTTACATCATTTATTTGAACAATTTTGAATAATAAATGATGTATATAAAAAAGTTTGCAAAATAGAGGGGCCTTTGGCATTTTTTCGAGGGTAACTTAAGAATACAAGTGCGCGCCAAACGCACTATCTTTAATAGCAAATATAAAAATTTTAGGCCGTATGTTTTCTCCATTTTTTTTAATAAGTTATTCAAAATTGTTCAAATAAATGATGTAAACAAGAAATTTTGCAAAAAAGAGGAGCCTTTGGACTTTTATTATGCGGATAACTTTAGAATAGTAGGGCGCGCCATGCGCGGTATTTTTTTGCTTTTTATTAGAGTATATTACTGTCGTTGAGCGCGCTGAAATCGCCGTCTTCAATTCGAATTTAAAAAATAATTAGGCATATGTGTTCTCCTAATTTTTGCTATTTGTTAAAAAATGTTGCCAGCTATAGTCTACAAGAAAAAAAAATATAAAAACAGGGGCCTTACCCTTATTTTTATAATATTGTTGTTTTGGGGGTAGTTTTCACCCCCAATTAGGGAGGAAAACGTTTGTTTTTGCATTTTTCCTTCTTATTAAGCTTAGAGGGTTATAATTCAAGAAAAAAAAATCATAAAAACCTTATATTTACGAAAAAAAAATTATTTCTGGAATCTATTGCTAGTTTCACACAAGTGACTGTAGTAGGCGAAACATCTCTAAATCCGCAAACTTCCATAAGAAACTTATCTACATTAATAGGACTTGAAAGTACCAAGGTTTGGAGAATTGAAAAAAATTTAAAATTTCGCCCGTATAAATTTTCTTGTCATTAAGAATTAAGTGAAGATGATTTTGATCGCTGAACAGAGTTTTGTGAAGTTATGTCAAATAGACTATCAAATACTCCAGACCAATTACAAAACATCTGCTTTAGTGATGAAGCAACATTTAATTTGAGGGGTGAAGTTAAGAAACATAACTGTGTCGTTATTGGAGTACAGAAAATCCACATTGGATGCGAGAAGAGCACTGTCAGTATCCAGAAAAATTAAATGTTTGGCTTGGCATTTATGGGAAACATATCAAACCCCCAATATTTATTGATGGCAACTTATCATGCGAAAAATATTTAGATATGCTGCAAAATATTATCGATCCTACAATAACACATGTCTTAGAAAATGATGATATGCTGGACGAAAATTTGATAATTTTTCACAGGATGGTGCTCCGCCACATTATACGTTACAAGTTCGTCAATATTTAAACAGAACCTTTGCTAGTTGGATTGGCCGTAGAGGTACTATTGAATGGCCAGCACGCTCACCTGACCTCACACCGCTGGATTTTTTCGTTTGGGGCTATTTAAAAAATAAGGTCTTCCAGAACCAACCTGATACTTTAGCAGACCTTCGTCAAAGGATCATAAACGAATGTGGAAATATTACACCAGTAATGCTACAAAATGTTCGCGCAGAGTTTGAAGACCGTCTCTATATCTGCTTGGAAAAATCTAGAAAACATTTCGAAAATTTACTTTAATTGTCTTTTTAAAAATAATAATATTTTATTACTAAAACAAAATTTATTGCAAACTTTAAATTTGAGTATTAAAATAGGTTTTTATTTTTTTTTCTTTAAAACGAATCGATCAATTTTGATTTAATTTATACCGTTGAATTCTAATTAAAAGCAGCTTTCAAATGATATATGACTCAACCCCTGTTGCCATTTAAGAAATTAGGGGGTTAACACCCCCCGCTTAAGGGAGTGACGTGAGAGTGCTTAAATCGGTCTTATAATGCGCCCCCCTCAAAACAAAAATCGGCATGTTCGGTTAATTTTTTTTAAAAAAAATTTGGTTATGAAATAAACGACATTTGAAGTTTTTAATGAAACACCCTGTATACTGTACATATATTGTATGGGGTTTATTTACAGTTTAAAGATTATCGGAATAAATAATTTTGACTTAAAATCAAAATTACTCAAAATGAACATAGCACTGAAATAATACAGATTGTCCCGTTCGTGGTTCACCAAACTTCAAGATTAGAAATTAGAGCAAATTTTATCAAGAAAAAACCAAAAAAATAGGGGTCTATCTTTTATGGTTTGAAAGTTACAGGCGTTTGAATTTGGCATGCCATTAATCAGTAATTGATCAATAGCTGCTTAAAAACTTTGTAAAAAGGTTTTAAAAAAATATAATTTTAAAGCTGAAAGTATCCTCTTTCCATTGGTAACAATGATAAAACACAATTCGTTTATCAAGTATTAAAAAAAAATCGAAATGAAAAAAAATCCATAAAAAATTGTTTTTTTAGCAGTTTTTGAAGATTTTCTCCAAGATATGGCCTATTAAGGGCGTGTTTTTTTTAATTTTCTAAAAATTCGTTAAATTCTCTAGAAATTGTGAAAAATTTTGAAACCCTAACTCTTTTCATGCACTCACTAGAGCCTTATAAACTTACTCCTATGAGAATTGATTCTAAACATAGTTAGTTAAAATTGAGGTGCGCCTTCATTTTTGTTATTATTTAATAATACAAAAGCCATCAAAATTTAACTTTTGCTTATAAAAATTGATTATTAAGCAACTATTGATCATTTACTGATTTCTGGCAAAAACAGGGGATGCCAAAGTCAAACCCCTGTAACTTTCAAACCATAAAAGATAGACCCCTACTTTTTTGTTTTTTCTTGATAAAATTTGCTCAACTTAATTGACGTTTGGTGAACCACGAACGGGACACCCTGTATAAATAAATAATAGTAGTAATTTTTTAAGGATAAAAGTTCGGAACAAAATCGTAACTGCCATATTTAATTTTTTTGAGAAAATCGCTTTTAGTTTTATAGTTTTTAAAATGTCATCTCTTGATATTAAAAAAGTATTAATGACGAACTGGTGATTTTTTAATGACGTCATCATCAATTTTTTTAAATGGAAACCCCCGCTTTTTTAAATCGTTTTTGATAGACTTCATGTCACTCAAACGATGATATAAAAACATGATCATATTTATAAACAAATTTTTGAATAAAAAATCTGTTTACCTTAATAAACTTGAAAAATAAATAATTTTGATTCTATTTAAATGTAAGAAAATTTACAAAGAATAAAATTTTAAACTTAAACTATTTATCATTTATTGAAATCAGTCAAAATAAGTCTTATACAACATTTTAATTTTCCAAATTTAATAGTATAATTTATTTTTAAGTTTGCAAATGCAATAATTTTTTTATATCATTGTTTAAGTGGCGTGAATGACGATCAAAATCGAGTAAAAAAGTGGGGGTTTTCATTTAAGGGCGCGTTCCAGTAATGAACACTAAAGCCCACGACCACGACCGCAAAATTTTCCCGTTCCACTAGCTCAAAAGGTCACCATTCAACAAACAACCACATAAACCCACGAATAAATACGGTCGTTGTGAGCTTCTTGCGGTCGCCATCGATGCACGAAAGAAAAAATCGCGGTCATATGTAAACGACTTTGCGGTCGTCGTGGGCTTTAGTGTTCATTACTGGAACGCGCCCTAAAAAGACGATGATGACGTGTCATTGCTAAATCACCAGTGACGTCATTAATATTTTTCTATACACAAAGATAGCATTTTAAAAACTAAAATTGACCCGTTTGAGCGATTTTCTCAAAAAAAAAATAAATACGGCAGTTACGAATTTTGTTCCAAATTTTATCATCACACTGTATAATATCGTGGGCTAGCAAGCAGAAGGCACTAAGTCCAAAATATTTAATATATTTCTGCTCACTATTTAAGGTGCCGCCGAATGGTTTTTTAGTATCGTTCTCGAACAGTAGATGGCTCCACTATTAAAAAAAAGGATGGAATTCAGCTTATTTTTCATAGGCTCTGACTAAAAAGAAGGAAGGCCGAGAGTTGATACTTCAGAATTCCATTCTCCAATAGGAAGAGGGTAACAATAGTGTAAATAACTCAGGTTTTACAAAAAGCATGTGGGTTCTAACTCGCCTATCTACAGCTGCGGACCACCTGTGCAGACCAGGCAGCAAGGAAATTTGCAGAGCGTAAAGTGTTAGGCGCGTGCCCTAAAAACCGACAAAGTCTCTAATTCCGGCTGTTTGGAAATATAATGTTTTAAATGACTTCAAAATTTTAACATTTTTCGATTTTGTTAAATGTTTTAAAATAAATAAATATTTTTATGTGCTGACTTTTGAAATAGAAATTACACAAGGGTGCACAGTTTCAAATTAAAATTTGAAAGTTAATAATTTTAGGTTGTAGTATAAAGAAATAAGAAAAAAATAAAAAAAAAATTCAAGGCTCTACGACTTTTTGTTCAAAAGATATGAATTTTTAGATAAAATATGGCATTCTGATAAATGAGTAAATATGTATTTTGAAAAATTCATATTTCGCTTAATAATTAAAATTAAGAAATAAAAATTTGTACAGATAAGTTTGTAAAAATTATCGATATTATCTTATTAAATTTTTTAAAATTTAATTATTTTTTTAAAGTACATTACCTAGAAAAATTTTGATTTTGAAGGTAAACACCGTAAATAGACGCGTTTTAAAATTTTTTGGTTAAAATCGGTTGAAAAGTTATTTTGGAAAAAATTCCCAAAGTTTTGGTAAAATTTTGGTACAAATACGGACCTGGACGACGCAATTTTAAACCGAAAATTACAAATTTCACGGAATTTGGTGGGGGATGTGACGGTGCGAATTTTAAGCTATCAATCGTCCCGGTGGTGCTAATAGTTTCGAAGATAATAATTATTTTGTGAAAAGTGAAAAATATCAGACCGAAATTTTGGCTCCAAACGGAGATTTTGCTTATTTTAGTTACATTTTCGGTGATTACTCGAAAACGGAAAGAGATAGCGAAGTGATTTTTTGTCGTGTAGTGGACGTTGAAAGCTTTCAGGAAAGGTATATAACATGGGGGTGAAATAGATTTTGAGGGGCTGATTAGACCGAAACGCGTCAAAAATTGCGACATTTTTAAATGCGATCTTAAAAAAAATATTTTTTCTATATTTTTATCGAAATTCAAAAAACGGTTTCGGATCTAGATGCACATTCGATTTACCTTTTAAAATAGCAAATCGGTTAAAAAATAGCCCGACTGGAGCCGCGAACCCCTAAATTAAATATTTCGAGTTTATTTAGGGATAACTTCCGAACCCCTTCGAAAATAAAAATCCCTACGCGCTACCGGATGTAGAAGTTATTCCTTTATAGGGTAGTGCAGAAAAATGTAGTCATTTTTGGAAACCGGGGGCCAAAAGTGGTACACCCAACTTACCGCGCTTAGCCCCATTTTTTGAACATATTACTCGCAATTTTTTTCGGAGTCCTGGGGAAAAGTTGAACTATGCCGATTTTTTTGGTTATAAAGAACAAAGCGGGGAAGCAAATAAAAAATATTCGGCGTCTCTAGGAGGTCTAAATTAAAAGTTACGAATTTTCAAAGTCGGCGTCGAAAAAGCACCAATTTCCAACTACAAATTCGAGGGCGCTAAAAGTACAGAAAAAATTAAGGATGCAGCGCAGTAGTTGGGTCTTTTCTATGCCAACATGCGTACCACAGATGCAGCAGCCGCTTGCGGAATTCCCGCCAGCTAGGCCTAGATGTAGGCATATTCGATTGGGAGTGTCGCTCGCCGCCCGCCGTCCCATTGTATACAATTGCTAGACTTTTCCATAATTTATTTTATAGGGACTGGCAATTGACCACTCTACCTGATAAAAAAGCTCCCAATGTTCTAGCTAGGAATACAAAAAATTTATTAGCCGAGCGCAGCGATGACATGTCCCCTAAAACGTATCCAAATTTGCCCGCCGTTAGCGTTGATCAACTTGTAAGGTAGAGAGTGAGATGACTCGACGAATGCAAAGGACAACGGAATAACAAACTATAGTCTATTTTTTCCTGCTGAGTGATTTTCAGCAGGGATACAAGTTTATTTTTGGGCGGAGCGAAGGCGTGTGGTAAAATTATTTTATGTTCAGTATATGCAACCAAAGAATCACGTAAATACATTCCCATAAGAATAACACGTGATCATTTCAATTACGTTTTAGCCGAAACCATAAATAATATTTTTTAATCTTTTATTTCAAGAGCTACCTTGAAGTATTAGCTAGGGCATCAGATATTTTATATATATTGCAATGATCACATTTTACCTAAAACGTCGTTAATGTCTAATGAAAAATTAGGTACGGCGCCACCTTAACTAATCTAAAAAAGAATTCGTTTTGATTAGGCATGTAGAAGCTAGATTAATAGATTAATAGATTCTAGATTAATTGGAGTGTACCTTAGAATTTTGTAACTAATTTAGAAAACATGATCTTCTGATATAATCTTAAGCATTAATTTAGAAAACATGATCTTCTGATATAATCTTAAGCATTATGATCATTATTATTAATTATTTCTATGAGAAATGTACGTTTTTTTCCGTGTGCCCATTTTTCAGCGTGCGCATTTTTCAGCGTGCGCTTTTTTTCCGGCTGCGCTTTTTTCCGTGTGCGCTTTTTTCAGTGTGCGCTTTTTTTCGTGTGCGCTTTTTTCCGCGTGCGTTTTTTTCTTGTGTGCATTTATGTCGGTGCCCTTTTTTCTGTGCTTGCTCTGCTCTTGTGCCCCCAATGTGCCAGTCCGACACCTACCTATGTTTTGTGGCAAGCTATGCTGGAAGTAGGGGTGCCTTATTAGTGACAGCAATTATTGCTACAATAATATTCACCGTGTTATCTAAAACTAACGTAATCTTTAGTTTTAGTGGAACACTCACGAAACAATTTGGCGATCGTTACAAGCGTTGTGAGCCTTTACTGGAACGTTCCCTTAGTAGCACCGTGGTGGGAGTACACGTTTATACAGGTTGGCTAGACTCACACCGTGCAAGTGACATTCCGACATTCTAACCTTAAAATTTTGAAATGCGAACAAAAACAAAATAAACAATAAACAGCATAAACTCAGGGTAATAAGTAACTTGCATTGAATTAATTACTCTGTAATGATAAATAAAAAGTGCTTTAAGTACGCTGATTCAATCCCAAAGCTTAAAGGTAAGTTACAAGTGAAATAACTACACTGGAATTAACGCTAAATATTTTAGAAATTGATTTACCTGACAAAGATTGGAAACGAATAGCAAATAGGTAAACTAAATCGCTTGATCGAAATTGCAAATTTATTTAATAATATTTATTTTAGCCCTCTCCTGGGTTTCACGAAGAAGAGAAGACTGTGATCCAAACGCTTATTAGTTAACAAAAAACAAGACTTAGGTGAGAAAAAAATTGATATTTATACAAGGTGTCCCGTATCGTTATGCAGAAATTTTGTGAGTGTAAACCAGGTTCAATTCTAAGACTAATAAACACAAAAATTGTAGATCAATTTTTTTTTATTCAAAAGTTACAGCAATTTTAAATTTACAAACTCCAAAACAGAAAATTCAACTTGAAGACTATTTAAATAAAAATATAATTGATTTAAAATTTATTTTAAAAAGAAATTATGTTCTTTGTTACAATTTGAATTTAATTTACTAACATGTGGCATTAAAATCTCAGTATTGTAAAATTTAAATCATTCTTTTAGACCGTCGAGAAGTTAGCCACAAAATTTCCAGCCATAGTTTTTTACATGTATTTCTCCATAAGAAGAAAAATCATTATAACTTCTTTATTTTACATATTATAACAAAAATTATTATACCACTGGAAAGCTCAAAGAAATATCTATATTACAGTACTACTGTCAATGACTGCCTCGTAATAATATCAGATGACTACCTTAAAATATCAAAAACACTTAAATGGGTGTAACTTCTATTAAAATAAACTGACAACTAAAATAAAATAATCAGTAGAATTTGCATTAAATTCCCTACATTCTCATGTATAAAACAATGTCAGCCACTAATTATTAACTTATTAATTAACAATACGATACGGGACATTTATTACTGTACCCGTTGTGCAATGGTTATGAACATGAATCGATTTGTTGAGATGTAAACGTTAAGATAAGGTGGCCCGATATTTTTTTGGATTAGGCGGGACAAATAAAAATTTATCTTAAAAAGAAATCAACAAAATTCCAAATTGTACATAGTAAACATTTCAAAAACAAACAAATAAATAAGTAACAAAATTAAGGATTATATTTCACATTTGAATGGATTTGTTGCTAAAGATTTGAATTATTTTGCAAAATGTCATGAAATTCTTCACAAGACCTACTTAAATTATATTTTACACATAATATTGATTTCATAGTCTCTATACTTAATTGCGTTTTATCAGAAGTCCATACTTTATTCACAGTTGAAAAAACACGTTCGGTTGCAGCGTTAGTTCCGGGCAAAGATAATGCATATTCCACAATTTTTAACACATTTGTGTACGGAATATCGTTGGACTTGAAATAAAGAAATACCTCTACCCATTTGTTTTCCGTTGAAACTTTTTCTGACGTCCAAAAATGATTTTTTTCCTTCTGGATGTACTTTTTCAAAAATGACACCTCGTTAAAAAGATCATTTTCGGAAATATTATTAAACGAAAAGCGTTGACTAATGTGATCAAATGATTTTTGCACATCATCCCAAATCTTTTTTTAATGTAACCCAATGAAAATTGTCAATATCCTTAAAATGCACTGTCCACTCTTCTAAATAATCTAAGCAATTGCTGTAAAACTTTTGGACATGTTTCATGAAATCTGAACGCTTTATTGCACCTTGCTCTTCTAATTGTGTTAAACTATTACGGATAGTTAATGGAAGAAAATTATTTTCCAATCTTTCTCGACATTGAAATTTTAAATTTGAAATTTCGTTGGATACTTCAGTTATTGAAATTTTATCACCTTCAATTAATTTTACTGTACTTTGGAAAACAGCGCTTGATTGTGCACAAACTCTAACCAAATTTTTGAAGAGTCATTTCGAAAAAACTGTTCCAAAATTCTAGGACATTTATCCTGCGATAAAAAATAAGACCGTAAAGGATCGTATAATTTTATAATTCGATCAACCGCTGGCAAAAGAGCTAACCAACGTGTTTTACTGTATCCAAGTACTTTACGATACTCTACTTCAGCAGTTTTTCAAAATTCTTTTAGGCTTTCAACACGCACAGTACATATATAAAAATATGAATATATTTTAACAATAATATTTTCAACATCTACTGGCAATAAGTCTGCTGCTGTTTGAATTGCGTTGTGTACTATGTGCGCTGCACACCCAACTCTGATAATTTTTTGATTAAGGTAATCGTTTAATCTAGAAAATATATTATTAGTACCTCTTCTCGCTTTTCCTCCAAAATTTGCATTGGTGTTGTCGGCACAAAATGCAATAATTTTATCTTTTAAATGGTTCTTTTCTAAAATTTTGCTGACGGAATTAAAAATTATTTCAGAGGTTTCGCCAGGTAATGAAACAAAATCCAATAGCTTGATATTAATTCCGGTTTCCACATTAAAAAATCGAACGATGGTTGGAAATAATTTAATGTCCTTTTGGTTAGACGCGTCGGAATATATCGAAATGAAACTAGTCTTCTCCAAGTCTTTACTTAATTCTGAAAATGCATAAGGCGAAAACACATTGCACACAATTGCCTCAGTTTTTATTCTTGCACACGCAAATTTTTTATTAAACAACATTTTAATTACTTGCGAGGTACAATTCATCGATCTGAAGCTTTGGTTGTGGTTAATGACATGGAAGGAAAAAAGCCCTTCCACCAACGCCAGCTGTTTTTCTTCATCTCCATAAGATTGTTTCCGAAAAAAGTCATCCATTTTACACATTTTTGACGAAGAAGCAGCAATATTTAAACATTTTGTATGTTTATTTGTCTGTAAATGTTTGGAAATGTCGTTTTTCCCGCCATGTGAAATAGAAAATTCGCTATTACGTTTCTCACATTTTACGATATGTTCAATTTTGGTTTTTTTAATAAACGGAAATTCCTTCCCTAAAGCGTCGCTAAATGTACATGCTCTTTTTTTGCTCATTTTAAAACTTTGAATGTTAAAATTTAACCACACAGCACAGAGAACAGAGAGTAAAGCATTGAGACTACTGACTCCCACTTGACGACTTTATTAACTGAATTGTCATTGTCGTAGCTCGTAGCCTAAGCTAAAAACGTAGTCGTCATCTGAAGTCGGCCACACATAACTATACAGCGGTGAAGTAAAGCTACCTATGTTAAAAGAACGCTTACGCGCATATTTTAATAATTTGCTGTAAAGTTGGCAGAGGGACTTTTTTAAAACGCCACTCACAACAAATCTGACAAATAATAATAAAAAAAACTGTTCAAGACAAAAAGCGGGACTTTTATAAGAATTGCGCGGGACGCGGGACAAACGTTGATAAATCGGGACTGTCCCGCCAAAATCGGGACGTCTGGCCACCTTACGTTAAGATGTTGTATTCATCAGTGGCGTAACTAGCAAGGAATGGGCCCGTGTGCCAGCACGATGTTGGGCCCCAACCCCCTCCCTCCATTTTTTATTATTATTTATTTATTACAGCAAGCGATCTTGATTAATAATTAATAGGTAATGGGCAATATTTAATATACAGGGTGGCCCAAAGAAAACGAAAAGGTCAAGATTTTAGGTATTTAAAATAAAATTTTGAAAAAATCCTCGGACAGGTCAATTTTATATTCGAGGGGGACATTCTTTGCAAAAGAATTCACGTACAAATCTCTTCATCCCCGAGTGCTACAAACACAACCCTTAGAATTTTAAATGGCATGATGGGGTAAGTAATACCTCGTTGGAAAGGTCTTTTTCTATTTTGGTGCGTTACTAGCCAGTACCGCACTGCTATCGGTGCGTTACTGAGTAGTAAATTTTATTTTTCCAAGTTGGCAGCACTGAAGTTTATTGATTTTAAAGTGGCAGTTGCCAAGCGATTTACAGGTTGTTTGATGATTTGACAAACCTGACATTAGAGTTGCCAACTACCAGAAAAGTTACTAAAATTGAAAACTATAATATTTTATTTTAAATAGATAAAAAGGCGCAAAATTGAAAAAATAGTATAAAAAACTCGTTTCATAAGTCGATAGTAGCACTTGTTCATTAAAATACTCGTCGCTACGCGACTCGTATTTTAAAATTGAACGCGTGCTACAATATGCGACTTATGAAACTTAAGCTTCAGCCCCCCCAACAGTTTTAGGGCCATAAAAAATATGATTTTATTTATTTTCTTGCAGCTATCTTTAAATTTTATGACAAAAAATAAAAATAACTAGATATGGGCCAAGGGCCCGTTGGGTCGTGGACCCGTGTGCGGCGCACACTCTGCACACCCGTTATTTTCGCAACTGGTATTCATTGATTTTTATAATGCAAAATTTTTAGTGGAAGTGATACAATTGACCTCTAATGATCAAATTATGAGAAACAAGCTAGTGGGTAATAAGGCACAAGTCGGCAAATTTGAGCGCTTGATTTTGAAATTCGCATGATATTTGTGGTTTTGTTCATAATTTTTTTTCTAGTAGAGCTTTTTTAAAATTTCTATTTTTGCTACTCAGAAGAGTATTATGGCTACCAATATCTTTGTTAGTTTTTTAGTTTTATTGGGACCACATGCGCCAACACAACAAATTTACTATAATAATTTGGTAATAGTTTCGTAATCTTTCCAAGAATTAATATAATTTAATTTTTTCTAGGAGTGTACACCCACATCCAATAGAATAATAGGATTAATATTACCGTGTGGTGGGAATTTAAATACAGAATTTGGAAATGGTTTAATTTTGAATTCTCGACTCATCGCCATTTCTGAAATCGTTCAAGATGTATACAATAAGAAGATCAAGAGGAGCTAAAATTAACAAAGCACAGAAACATATTTTAATAGACTGTTTGTATCAAAATAAGGAACTAGTTCTTGGAAATTTGTCAAAAAACATGACGAAATTTAAAACGAAAAGAGGCTGGGAAGAAATAGCTATAAAACTGAACAATGTCGGTCCACAGAAATCGTGGCATCTTTGGCGAAAGGTTAATAAATGCAATTTATTTCATAATAAGTATATTACTTTTACAATGTAATTTTATTTAATAAGTAATTAATATTTACTGTAGGGTAATTTATATTTTAAAAATTTAATAACAGTATGTTATGTTTTATCAAAATTTTCGGTAAAATTTTTGCAGTGTTGGACTGACATTAAAGGCAAAGTAAAGGCCAAATACATTGCGTTGAAAGAACACCAACGTGGTGCTGGGGGAGGACCTTCTACAGTTGAAAATCTAACTGATTTTGAAGAAAAAGTTGCTGCTTTGTTATTCCCGATAGCAATTGTAAGCAATCCAAGAGAATTGGAATCTCCAATTGCAATTGTAAGTAATAGCTTTATTGCTTTTATTTCGGTTCAACAGGAATATTTGGTGCTTTAGTATTTTAAATATAATTAATATGTAAAAGTAAAAGAAAAAATCAATTCTTCTATTTATTCTTTCTGCCTTCAATTACTTTACACAATATAGGGGACCAGCGCTGTTACTCTGCTTATTTCCGTTCTTTTGGAAAATTTAGAAATTAGGCTCTATAATAAAAATGAAGAAAAAATTGAAAGGTTCGATGTAAAAACCGGGCAACTCCAGTTTTTAACTAAAATTTGTAACTTGTGTGAAGTTAGCAATAGATTTCATCCATAGGTAGATTATTTTTCAAGGTATATGCAAAATATTCACAAAAAAATTAACCAAAATATAATTTATGACTACTTATAAAGGGATTTCACTAAAACAACCCTTTAACTATAACCACCCCTAAAAAATCGAGGGTAAAATTGGCGAAAATCCAATTTTTTTGTTTTTTTTATTTTTGGGAATTGAAATATTTGTGATTATAAACAAAATTTCGAAAATAGTATATTGTTTTATTAGGAGTAAAAGCAGAGCTCGTCCCGCAAATCTACATGCAAGCCACAAAAAGTTCTCTTACTTCAAATAAAACATGCTATTTTTTCTTTCGTCGAAAGTTATACAGGGTGAGCTAAAATGATTGTGGTTTGATATGTAGGCAACCAAATACGCAGGTTGGTACAACTGATATCTTAAAAAGAAAATCTCCTAGTAATCCAATGGCGTCGAAATTTTTTTCCTAAATCTCTAATTTCACAGCAACTTTAACCTTATTATTTTTGCATAAATTTAATATATAGTATTTTAAACGAAATATTAAAAAAACTAAAATAATACTATCTTTAGAGCAAATAATAAACAAAAAATATCAATTTTTTAGTCACCAATAAGCTATAAAAGTGGAGTTACTAAATCCAATAAAAACTCAAAGTACAACAAAGCATTTACTCACCTTCCTCTATTTTTTTACAAAATTTATGTCAAAATAGCGCCACCTATATGTAGTCAAAATTCTCAATAACATTAAAAAACAATTATGTTTTTAGGAATCGAAAAAAATTGTATTAGCTGTCGATACTGAGTTCGTTGAAGATATAGTGCTAAAAGAAGAATTTGAGGTGGTGGAAAACGATTTGGCATTTGAGGACAGTTTATCGAGTAATGTTGAAGATCCCACAAAAAGTAATTTTCCTATTGAAAATGATCAAACTCCTACACAGAGTACGTCGACAAATACCAGACTACCACCAGCAACAATATCTAGTAGAACCATGTCTTCAGAAACATCATCCGAGGTTACATCAAATGTATTATTAGAAGAGAAGACCGAAATGAAGAGAAAATACTTTGAGCAAAAATTAGCACTTTTGGCCGAAAAAAATTCAATTGAAAGGGAAAAATTACGAATAGAAGAGAAAAAAATGCGTGTGGAAGAGGAAAGAATATGTGTGGAAGAGGAAAAATTAAGAGTAGAGGAGGAAAAATTAATTATTGAAAAGGAGAAAGTGAAGATGTTACAAAATTTCCTAGATTTAGCAAAAAATTTTAATAAATAAATAATATTTTTTTGAATTAGTCTGCTTAGTTATTATTTGCTTTGGGGATAGATTTCAGAAAATTTTTTCTTTCTAAGTTAATAAAAAAAAGTTTGTTGGTACATTTGTAAAAACATATTTTTTAAAAAAGATCATTAATTACATTAAATAGGAATTAGTTTTGGTAAACAATTCTTTTTCATGTACATATCTTCACTTACATACAGTGCTGTTGCGTTGCCATATAGCCAAAATCGGCAATTATCTAAAAATGTTAATATTATTTTCCTTAATTTTTTAATAATTTCAAAATCCTGCTTAAAAATATGAATAATTTAGGGGCCTCAAAATTGATTTTTTTTGGGGGGTTTAGAAAAATAAATCGGTAATTTAAAAAAAAATTAGTTTTTATAAAAATACGACAAAAATACATAAAATAAAAATGTCCTCTCAAGTTGTTAGTTAAGCATTTTCTTCAAAATAGTACAACAAAAATTATGTTATCGCTTTCTGTTTTTTCAAATTTTTACGAAGCACTTTTTAAAATTTTTTGGTATACCCGACAAAGATAAAATTTACAATAAATGATATTTTGAATACACCAAAAAAATTTGGCTGGTATAGTTATTATGACCAAAAATGCACATCAACCGGCAACCGGATTTCAAAATCAACTTGTAAGATTTGCCGACTTTCACTTTACAACACACATTTATTCCTTTAACTGAGAGTTAAAAAATATTGAAAATTGATAAATTATCACTTCATAGAAAATTCTACTTTTTTATATTAAAGGAAATTTAAATAAAACTACGGGAAATTTTTGAAAAATTATAGAAATCTTTACTTTTCTTTGTAAACAAACATTAAAATTTCATGAAAATTTATTTTTCTTCAAGCGTCATTAAGAGTCATTTTCTTATAGGCAAAAATAGCAGTTTACGGGATACACTATATATGCTAGTGCAAACAATATTTTTGCATACTTTTTTTTATTTCAGATTCTAGAGTCATTCAACTAAATTATGTCACAAGGAAAAAAAATTGGAGAATCTATAAAAAAAAAATATAATTACCCAAAAGTACCTTAACTTTGGAAGCTTATAATTAATTTTGTATAAAATTGCAACACAAAAGCTATAGACAACTTTTAGTTTAATTAATCTACTTTACAAATCAGAAAAAAATTTGAAAATCTGTCGAGAAAAACTTGAGATATGATGTATCCAGTAATGTTCGATTTCATGATTTATCGCGATTTTTCTTCCCATCCTTATGCGCCTCTAGCGGTCCGAACAATAATTACGTTTTGGGCTCCGCCTTCGCCAGACCAGGCCAGGCGGACCTACAAATCGCTTGCCAGGTGTTCGATGAAATTTCAATTTCTGTGCTGGGATTGTTTACGAGCATCAGTTTTTCGTTAATTATTATTAATAAATAAATTATTTTTAAATGAAATAAAATATAAATATGATTAAATATATTCACGCAGTTTAAAATTTTATTTTTTCAAATATACTTAGTTTCAATGTCCAATGAGCTAAGAATTATGCAGATGATAATTAATATTTCTTTAATTATTCGCTTATGAAACTTAGACCAGCATTTTTTTTAATTTTTTTTTGATTTGGGTCAATATTTTTAATTATGTTGTTTGTTTTCAAAAAATCAAAAAAATCACCTGAATTTCATGTACATTTCTGTATCTAAAAATTCTAATAAATTGATTTGATTTGATCAAAAAATCAAAAAATTCACGCAGTCTAAAATTTTACAAATTTTATTTTCTCAAATATACTTTAGTTTCAATGTCCAATGAGCTAAGAAATATGCAGATGTTATTTAATATTTCTTTTGTTCTTACTTTCATCGACTGCAATCATGCACATATCTTTTAAATTACGAACCTTTAATTTGTAAAAAAATTTTAAATTTTTTGGTATTTTTAATATTTTATGGTTCTTTTTATAACCTTTTTGAAATATTTTTATACTGTTTTTCAAAAGAAACAGAAATTGTTTGTCGATTGTTTTTTTATTTTTTTTTAATTATGTTAGGTACTTGGAGCCATACACCTCTTCTTGTTAGATTGAAGTTCTTATAATTTAAATATTTTTTAATAAGCGATATTAAATTGGGCAACTATATTCGTTTTACTGTCATTTGATAAACTATTGGAATGATTTTTCAAATACATTATTCGTCTATCGACTGAGATTTTTTTCTCATTTCGATCAGCTGTATCCGTCAAAACAGTGCCTGTTGTATCTACAATTCATTTGAATGATATTATTTATGTAATTATTATCGTATGCAGAAAAACAAAAATATTTATAATCGTTTGTCGAGTTTTTCAAAAACGTTGATTGGAATTCTTGATTTCGTCTTTTGATTTTATATTATTTTTAGTTTTAAAGTTGCTTCTTCCCATTTTCCTGAAACAATTTCTATTTTGTAACTTCTTGACGTGTGCGCAAAATGATGTTTTATTTTTGGCGTAGTTTTAAGAAAACTACTCCTTTGTTTTTTAAAATGTATATCAGCAGCATATTACAAAAATTCTGAGCAAATGATTTTAATTTTTTTCCACTATTTACATTCTATTTTTGGCTGTAACTGTCATAGATTCCCCTAAATTCATAACGTAATTACGAATAAAACTATTGTTCTTGAATCGGATGGCATCTAATATTTTGCCTGGTATACTACTGTGACCATCTATTGTAAATTTGTTATCAAATACCCTCTTTCGAAATTTGCTTCTTTTTGCCGAGAATAGGAATATAGTTTCTGTAAAATGTGCGAATTATATTACAATCGTTATTTCTATCTTTGATATTCGGATTTCTGCACTTTTGCAAATTTCTAGACATTAGTTTCTTACATTTATATTATTTTTCCAGTGTTATATCCTAATATAGAAATTTTACCAAAAAGATAGGCATTTACTATGAATTCTTCGGGTTTTTTCATCAGTTACTTGATGTTTTTTTCTCAGATGTCGTAAATTTCTTGAAACATATATCTCCTATTTGATGTAACTTTTGTTGCAAATGAGAGTAGCCAAAACCAATGTTTTTCTTGTTTTTGTAACCACTATTTTAATTTATTTGTTTTGTTACTTTATTATATTTCTACATCGTAGATGATGCCACAGGTCTTACAACTAAAAATTATTGTGCTTCTAATAAACAACTAATATGTTTTTTTAGCCATCACTATATTTCTAAGAGTATGTGAAAGTTTAGTCTTATGATTGGTTAATTTTTTTACTGAACTATATTAAATCCCCGGTGGAGATCAGCCTTCTACTTTTCAATAACGTATTTATTTTCTTGAAATCGTCTATTCGGCCTCATTAATTTGAATTCAAACGAATTTTGACACCTTTATCAATGTTTATCATTTGGAGGGTTGATATAGTACATACGCCGAATAAATTTCTTTTCCAACCTAACATGTCACGTAATAGTCACCTCTCTGGATTGTTAATTTCTGCGACCTCAACCCAGCATCGGTACATACAAAAGTTGCCTTGTTTACGGATTTTTAAATGTAAAAGAAAGTGAGCAAAATTGTTTGCTTTTCTTTCGGTAGCCCAAACGACATCCATTTATGAGGCAAAGGACAAACTATAACAACATGAAAATTCGTTACTTGTACTTTGGAGTAAACGATTTTGAGCTTCGAAATTGTCCTGAAATTTATCGAAAAACTTACAGTGAATCAGAGAAATAAATTGTGGAATAAATTCTGATCTCGAGAAAGCAGGGATAACTACTTCATATATTATTGTACTTTGGTTTTATACAAAATTATCAAACTACTGTGCCAAACTTATCAATATGTCATGTCTTCATTATTATTTCATTAAAATCAAGAACGTGGGTAATATAGTTCATTACTCAACTGAAATCGATTGAGTAATGAAGCCCTTACTCAACAGGAGTGGAAAAGGAATAAACGTGTAACAGAACGATGAAATAACTTTGAATTAGTAGTGGATAACTAAAATTATTTTAACATCAATTTTATGCAATTTTGGGAGTTTGTATTTTGTATTTTTTTATAATTCCTATCTGCTAAGTTGTATTGGAACCCACGACTAATAAAATAATATGTAGGTTTACAATTTGCTTCTTTAAAAATATATTTCTTTAATTTTTGAAAATTTCATCTATAATAAATATCGTCTTCTATGTATGTACTAGGTAGTTGTAAGGCGCCCGTTGATTGTGATTTTTTGATTATTTGATTTTTCGATATTTCGATATAGGGTTACAGAGTCAGTTAGTCAGTCAATCAGTGAAGAGCGTAACTATTATAGTCTGATTCTTTTTAAACATATTGCTCAAAATCATAGCACTTTCATAGTAGCAATGATTTTCTAATTATTGTCAAAATGTATTGTAATATACATTTACCTAATCTTTTTGTGACAACTGAAGTAAATTACTCAGATAAATTAATTAAAACTTAATTTTTTTTATAAGTAAGTGGGTGTTGTATAATGAAGATAGAATAAAGTAGGGCTTTAAATAAATCTGTCAAATTATTGATGACAATTTCTTTTCTTAAATTTCTTTATAATTCTTTCACCTTCCCTTGAAATTGACATTACTACAATATATGATAATTTTATGGTAGCAAACTTCCGATAATATAAATATCTCCCTACCGGGTATTACGAATTCGGGAGCTAAATAGTGCAGGTGTTTTATAAAATAGAGTTCTCGCTTGCGGCTTACGCAGCTGTTACACACTCAAGGGCAAAGACACGGTAAACGGTAAAGCACGACTTCGCGCGAGGCACGAGTTGCGAATGTCTCAGGAGTAGACACACCCGCCTTACAGTGATTGGCTCGAACATTTTTAGCGAAGCTCCACAAAAGTGGGACGTCTTACGGGGTGCCCTCTAGTGGGGATTTCCCCTAAGTAACCTACAAACCTCTAGAATTTGCTTCTTAAAGTACAGTCTCCTGTGACGTTTGACAGGCTTTAAAATGTCACTTTTTATGTTCGTTGAGTCACTTTGTATTGCCTAGGAGTAGAAATTTAAATTTTTACTCCGGTTATTCCGCAACCCAATATACATGTATTAAAATTAAACAATGTTAATTATTATTAACATTAAATTATAATTTAAAGAAAGTAGAAATGAATTTTAGGCAACCCAATATACACTTACATTCTATTGTGTGTAGTACGTTTGAAGAAAAAATAACATGTTTTATTCGGAGTAAAAGGATTTTAAAAATCAATCACAAATATTAAAATTTTCCATATTTTAATGAAATTTAACTAACGAAATTTAATATACGAAACTAGGTCATTTCTTTATCTATGTATGTACAGTTGCTCCCAGCTGGAAATAGGACAAAAGTAATCACTATAAATAATAGTGATGTGAGAAGGTTAAGTTACCGGTAAGGTAACGTAAGTTACGGTAATTTAAAATCATAAATTACCGGTAATTTTTAAAAGTTATTCAAAATTATTCAAATTTCCCGCCAAATTTTAAGGTTAAGTTTGACTTTATTCAATAACCTGTAATACGTTTTAAGTTATATGTATACAGGGTGTCCCATTTAACGTTGGACTCTATGGGTATCTTTGTTATTATTGGACATAGAAAGTCGGTTAAATGGACAAAGTAGTGCATTTTTGTATCTCCAATAATAATTCGTTGACAAATCAGTTGAATTTTGCTTCGCTTGGGCGCCATCTTGAAAAAACCAAAAAGTGGCATTTTAAAAATATGACTGTAACTTCTTTATTGTAGGCCATACCAAAAAACTTTGTTAACAACATCGAGGCAGTTATCTATCTAAAATTCAGTAAGCTAATCAGATTTTTCTTAAGTCATTGGATTGCCAAGAAATATTCCAAACTTTGTTTTTTCTTATGGCTGCCATATTGGAATCAGTGTGTTTTTCTGAGAATTTTGATATACCACATGTCACATATTTAATGAGAAACGTATTAACATAGCAAAGCATAAAAAATGAACAGTTATAATCTGTCAATACCTTGGTGTTAACTTCGTACTTTTTGTTTTTGTTATTGTTGACATTTGTACATTACAAATAATATTGAAACCATTGACATTGCATGGTAGGAAACCTAAGTTTCCCACAGTTGGCTACACTGAAATGAACGCGTTCTGTTCCGGTGATAAAAACACCGGGAATATTTTAACTGCACCATTTGTAATTTTGAAAAAAAAAACTGTTTTTTTATAAAATTTGCAACACACTTAGAAATAGCTTAAAAAATACCCGAAGAAAAACTGCTGAAAGACGCTTTGGTTAAAGTGACAGATTAAATTTAAATTTGAATGAAAATTAACAGGTACACCAACTTAGCAAGTCTAAAATCACTACAGAGTATGTTTGGTTGCATAGTTGCAGTTTCAGTCCTTTTGAATGCACTGTATAAGTTTATTAATTTTGGATTTTGAAAAGAAAATAAATTATGTAAATTGTCACAAATACATTATATGTACTGACACATTACAACTGTTAATTTTTTATGCTTTGCTATGTTAATAAGTTTCGAGCACTCCATGAAATCTTATATGCGTCTTATTAACTGTCCCATTTTCCGTAAAATATTTATTAAATGTGACATGTGGTATATCAAAATTCTCAGAAAAACACACTGATTCCAAATATGTGTAATTCAATTATGGTCGCTATAAGAAAAAACAAAGTTTGGATTATTTCCTGGTAATCGAGTGACTTAAGAAAAAATCTGATTGGCTTATTGAATTTTAAATAAAAAACTGCCTCTATATTGTTAAGAAAGTTTTTTGGTATGGCCTATAATAAAGAAGTTACAGTCATATTTTGAAAATGGCACTTTCTGGTTTTTTCAAGATGGCGCCGAAACGATGCAAAATTGAACTGTTTTGTCAACTAATTATTATTGAACATACAAATATGCACTACTTTGTCCATTTAACGGACTTTCTATCTCCAATAATTACAGAGATACCCATAGAGTCCAACGTCAAATGGGACACCCTGTCTATGTCGGATTTAGAGTAAAATTCTAGGGGGGGGGGGGGGTGTCGATGAACAATTATACACGGTGTCCCACTTTTTTCAGCACTTGTTTTAAATAGTAAAAATTCAAAAAAAATTCTTATTTTATTTTAATTTAAATTAACGTAAAATAAAAATTTTTGGAAAAAAAATATATTTTTTTTTGATAAAAATATTACAGAACTTTGAACGACCAAAAATGACATTTCCACTGAAGTTAGACTTACAAAGTTAGTTTCATTAACAAATTTAGAAAATTTCCTATAAAATAGACTTATTTAAGTAATATTTTTCTCATAGAGTTTTTTGAATATTGATTATAAAAATACTCATTTTTGATGTATAAAAAAATTCTAAAAACTTCACTAGAAACTTAAAAACTGTTAGTTTCGATAAAGTTATAACCAAATGTTTGAGTTTAAATTAAAGATTATTATATAATCTATAATACGAAAGTGTAAAATCAATCATGGGCTAAAAAATAAATTTAATATAACCAATTGAAGGTAAAGTTATTTTTTGGGGAAAATTTTAATCGTACTTTAATGACCTAAAAAGAGTATTTATGGTCAAGATATGATGATAAAATAAGATTTATTATAAAATGTAGTTATTTTTTTATAAAATGGACGACTTAAAAAATAAAATTCGTAATGGGGTCTTTTTTGAAATCTCATTTAAATTTTTTTAACGCTTTTATTTAAACTGACGTGTTTGATGAAAACTTTGTATGCACTTTAATTTAAATCCCAAAAAATGACATTCCCACTGAAGCTAAACTTACAAAATTAGTTCCATTATAAAATTTAGACAGTTTCCTATAAAATAGGCCTGTTTAAGTATTCTTTTCCTCATAGGAACTCTTTTGAAAATTTATTTTAAAAAATACTAATTTTTTGTGTATTAGAACTCTTTTAAAAGTTCAAAATTTTAGTGATTTTTGAGATTCTTGGATTCTTTGGGTTCTTGAAAATTTTACTGTAATTAATCAGGTTAAGGGAACGTTTTTTAAATAAATCATAAAAACTAGAGATATTAGCAAAAACGTAAAAAGTTTGACAGTTAAAAACTTTGAAGTTTGTAACCCTCATAAAAATTCTAGAACTCAAGAGAAGACAGAGTGCGGTTATTTTTGATTTTTTTGAGAAATTGAAAAAAGTCGACACGTACAGTATTAGTGCTTAAAAAGCCCTTTTTGACGCATATTTTAGTTTGACCAGGACGAAGTTTCTTACCTTACTGCAATAATTTTGGTCGCGAGAGGTTGATAAATGACAATTTTGACTTTGGAGGATCGGTGAGAGGCCAAATGAATAGTTAGAAAGTTCTAATCTTCAAACCAGGATGAACTGAACATTTGTTTCTAACTCCAAGTGTAGCGACTTTTAATTTTTGCATTCGTTCGGGCCTCATTTCCTCTACCGATTTTCTCTACGCGCCGTTTTTATCGATATTTTTCTACGCTTTTGGAAAAAACATCCCGACGCCGCTGAACGGTCCGAACAAAACTGAGAATTTTTCTACGTAATAAGGGAAATTCGCCCTCGCCACAACATTGACCTAGGAGGGTCGGAACTTTTGGATCTCGTAAATGAGGATGTGAGAAAAAAAATAGGGCCGATCTCGCACCCGGCGGAGCTACGATTTTTCAAAGTCGGCGGACGCTCGAAAAAAACCGCGAAAAAATCGATTTTTTCGGGAGCGTTTTTGAAAGCTTTCCTGTGGCTAAAAAAATTGCAATTCGGTAGGATTATAAAACCCACATTTCCCTTTAATTCGAGACCGAGTGTTTGAATTTCGATTAAAAAATGTACCCGCTCTCGCGAAAAAACCGAATCCTGCCCGATTTAACGTTTAAAAACGTATTTTCGCGATAACTCGGCCATTTTAAAAGATCGATGTGGACAAATGGGGTCAAAATTTACAGTTTTCGATTCTATACGACATGCTGAAATTTAAAACCGATCGGCTAATATTGAAAAAAGTTATTCGGGGACATCGGTTTCACTCTTTCGGGGCGAATAACTTTTTTCACAGGGGTGCTTGAAATAAAAGTTTCAACGACGGCCTAATTTTTTTTTTCGAAATACATACACCTACCAAATTTCAACTTGTTAAATAAATTATTATAACTACTTTTTACTTAATTTAAAACTTTACCATTAATTACTAATAATATAAATACATATTTGCATATGTATGTAAATAAAATTTTAGTACGTTATATGGATTAAGAAAAAAAAAATTATTGAAATAAAAAAAATTTCAACGGTGTAATCTGCACTTTTAAATATAAAAAGGTGTAATTTAAATTAGCTCAAAACATGGAAATTTTCCAAGTTTTGATAAAAACCTAAAATAAAAAATTCAAAATGAGGAAACTTCAAAAGTAAAATAGATATTAGGAAACAAGTTAGGTAAGTTGCATATCATAAAATATAAAATCCCAAGAATAATAGGATTGGGAGTAGAACCGCGCTCCGATTGTAAAAGATCTTCTTCTTGAATTTGGGGAATAAATCTTGACCCACAGTACATCCCATATAATTAGGGTGAAAGTACCAATAAAAATCTTCATTTCTTTTATATTTTAAAATTTGTATCACCTAGACTACGAAGGTATTAGCTGCTTTTGCGGTTAAATGCGCGTTCAAAATTTACGAAATATGCCTTGCAATTGTTTCAAACTACAACCATATTTTGTAAATAACATTAAAGGTGACCAACTAACCACTAACAATTAGCCACTAACAATTAAGAAGATACATGCATGAAATTGCATTTAACTATTTATACTGCCACTAATAACTAACCATTAAGCATTAACAATTAGCCACTAATGGGGCAAGTTTCGAATTTTTAATTAGAAGTTGGTAGTGGTTAGTGAATTAGAATTAGTAAGCATGCTTGACCTTTACAGTTGACAGTGTGTATTTAAATTTTTCTCTCGCGAATATCATAAAATGGAAAGTGATTCCTTTAATGGAAGTGATGAGGAGTTGGTGAAACTTGTGGAAAAATTTCCACAACTTTACAATAAAAGGGATAAGTCTTTTAAAGATAAAGTCTTCAAGGAAAATGGGTGGCAGAGCATTGCATCTATTTTAAATCAGCCTGGTATGTGATTGATTTATAATTTTTGTAAAAAAATATTATTAAAAGTTGTAAATTAATAAACTTTTTATTTATTAATTTATATTGTATTACAATGGTTTAAATATTAATTAAATATTATATATTTTTAGTTGGTCAATGTGAGCGTCGTTTTTTGACATTGCGGAACAAATACGGAACTTTAAAAAGAAAAAGGTCGGCTGCTACTCTTTCCAGATCAGGTTGTACTGAACCCATAGGTTGGCCACTTTTTTCGCTAATGGGGTTCCTTGATACCTTTGTAGTTCCTCGAAAGTAAGTTAAAATATAATATTTTTTTAATGTAACTGTATTGATGGTATTTCTTATTTCAGAAAGATGGTTAACGTACCACAATCAACGACATTACTTGTTTCACCGAAGAATGATTCCTATGAGAAAATAATCATAATTCCAGAGGCAAATGAAATCGCTGATACCTCATTTCTTCACATCAAAACCGACAACGTATCCGAAGGCAGCGACAGGTCCTCGTTAACGCCGACAGGGAATTTCACTCACCGACAGAAAACAGGACTTCGTTCGGGAATGGGCAAAATGAGGAAAGTTACGCGTGACATCTCAGCGATAACTGAGTTGTCCAAAGTTACCAATGAACTGGCTCGACTTAATAAATACTTACGAGAAAGCACAAAAGTGTACGAAAATGATGTAGAAAAATCATTTGCTAATACAATGGCCACCGTTCTTAAAAACATGAAAGGAAAGCGAAGGCGTAAGAGAGCGATGAAAGAACTTCTAAGCGCAGCTTTAAATTACGATAGTGGCAGTGATACGGAATAGATATTGCTTAATCATACATATATTATTTTACTTATTCTTAATACATTCATTATAAATGTGTAATAATATAAATTATATTTTGTTGTTCTATACAGGGTGTCCCATTTGACGTTGGACTCTATGGGTATCTTTGTTATTATTGGAGATAGAAAGTCGGTTAAATGGACAAAGTAGTGCATTTTTGTATCTCCAATAAAAATTCGTTGACAAAACAGTTGAATTTTGCATCGTTTGAGCGTCGTCTTGAAAAAACCAAAAAGTGGCATTTCCAAAATATGACTGTGACTTCTTTATTGTAGGACATACCAAAAAACTTTGTTAAGAACATAGAGGCATGTTCTTATCTAAAATTCAATAAGCTATTCAGATTTTTTCTTAAGTCACTGGATTGCTAGGAAATAATCCAAACTTTGTTTTTTCTTATGGCACCCATATTGGAATTACACACATTTGGAATAGGTGTATTTTTCTGAGAATTTTGATATATCACATGTCATATTTAATGAATATTTTACGGAAAATGCTACAATTAATAAGACGCCTAAAGGATTTCATAGAGTGCTCGAAACTTAGCAAAGCATAATAAAATGAACAGTTGTAAACTGTCAATACCTTGGTGTTAACTTCGTACTGCTTCCTACTTTTTGTTTTTGTTGACATTTTTATAAGTTTATTAATTTTGGATTTTGAAAATAAAATAAATTATGTAAATTGTCACAAATACATAATATGTACTGACAGTTTACAAATGTTCATTTTTTATACTTTGCTATGTTAATAAGTTTCGAGCACTCCATGAAATCTTTTATGCGTCTTATTAAGTGTCCCATTTTCCGTAAAATATTTATTAAATGTGGCACGTGGTATATCAAAATTCTCAGAAAAACGAAAAACACACTGATTCCAAATGTGTAATTCCAATATGGCCGCCATAAGAAAAAACAAGGTTTGGATTATTTCCTGGCAAATCCAGTGACTTAAGAAAAAATCCCGATCGGCTTATTGAATTTTAGACAAAAAAACTGCCTCTATGTTATTAACAAAGTTTTTTGGTATGGCCTATAATAAAGAAGTTACAGTCATATTTTGAAAATGGCACTTTTTGGTTTTTTCAAGATGGCGCTGAAACGATGGAAAATTCAACTATTTTGTCAACGAATTATTATTCAGCATACAAATATGCACTACTTTGTCCATTTAACCGACTTTCTATCTCCAATAATAACAAAGATACCCATACAGTCCAACGTCAAATGGGACACCCTGTATACTATCTTGGGCAATACTCTCGATGTTCTTCAAGTAAATCAGTTTCTGATTTTTGAACATAATTGTGCAACATAACTGCAGCCTTTATAATGTTTTTGAAAATCCGCCACCTCTGAACCAGAATGCCAAAAGTGTTTTCTATAATTATGCGAGCTCTTGATAATCGGTAATTAAATATATTTTTCTTAGCACTTAATTGCTTTCCAGGGCAAGGTCTCATTATTCTTTCATGTAATGGAAAAGCCTGGTCTGCTACAAAAAACACTGGTTGATAAAGTTTCACCAACTCCTCAGCACTTCCAAAGCACTTCCATTAAAGCTTTCACTATCCATTATATGATATTATAATATTCCCCAGAGGCAAAAATTTAAACAGTCACTGTCAACTTTAAAGATCAAGCATGCGTATTTCTAGGTTCACTAACCACTAGCAACCCCTAATTATAAATTCGAAACTTGGCACATTAGTGGCTAATTGTTAATGCTTAATGGTTAGTTGCTAGTGGCAGTATAAACAGTCAAATGCAATTCAATGCATTTATCTTTTTAATTGTTAGTTGTTAGTTGATCATAAACTCACCTTTAGTGGCTAATTGTTAATTGTTAATGGATAGTTGTTTGTTGAGCATAAACTCACCTTAAGTTTTATAATTGCATAGTTTAAATTTTAAATAACATTCATGGCTAAACTTCCATAGGACGACTTTATCAAAAATTAACTTATTAAGTCCAAAAAAGGAGTTTAAAATAGGCTAAATTTTAAGTATTTTTAATGATTTTTTTTTGTCATTTTGGATAAGATATTAAAAAAACTGTCACATACAAGTCTTAAGCAGATGGTTCCACTTTCATATGATATTCATATTTTGTATATAGCACAATATATATTTTTTTATCGAATCGGTAGTTTTTTATGTACTCAAGAGTGTGTCATTTTTTTATGTGCTGAAACTTGACCGAAGTATTAAAAAATGACTACTTCCGGTACCTCTTTTAGAAAAAGTTTGTCCCTCAAAAAACATAGCTCAATAATTCTGCCAGTGGATGACTCTTCATGTTAAGCAAATTGATAAAAAAATGTGCTGCTACCCCCAAACCTGGCAGGAACCGAGGCAGCAACCCGAAAGTGGGAATCATTTTCAAAAATAAGCAACCACTTTAACGAGACGTCGGTAAAGTGGGAATCATTTTCAAAAATAAGCAACCACTTTTACGAGACGTCAGTAAGAGTGGTTGCTTATTTTTGAAAATGATTCCCTCTTTCAGGTTGTGCCTCGCTTCCTGTCAGGTTTGGAGGTGGCAGCACATTTTTTTATCAATTTGCTTAACACTCTTGATCGACTGGTACAATTGTTGAGCTATATGTTATGAGGGACAAACAGTTCAAAAAGAGGTACCGGAAGTGGTCATTTTTTAATACTTCGGTCAAGTTTCAGCACATAAAAAAGATGGCACACTCTTGAGTACATAGAAAGACTACCGATTCAACAAAAAACCCCGCTATATTCTATGAGGGAGACTTTAGTGCGGTCGGCTCCTGGACTAATATACCTATATTCGCGTAGTTTGATACATAAAATCAGGGAAAAACTCATATACTTTTGTAGAGTCCATATCCTCTTAAAGCTTATATGAAAGAAATTAAAATGGTCTCAAAAATTATTAGTCTACAAAAAATAGTATATTGTTTTATTAGGAGTAAAAGAAGTACTTTTTGTGGCTCGGATACCTGCGAGTCACAAAAAGTTCTTTTACTCCGAATAAAACGTGATATTTTTTCTTCAAACGTCGAAATTTTTAAAATAGTAATATAATAAAAAATTTTAAAATTTGAAATTTAATTTACATACAACACACAATAGAATGTTAGTGTATATTGGGTGCCTAAAATTCATTTCTACTCCGCCCTTTTATTCCGTGTCAGTGCAAAGTAGTAATTTCTACTCCTAGGCAGTATAAAGTTTCCATAGAATCAACAAACATAAAAAGTGACATTTTAAAGCCTGTCAAATGTCACAAAAGACTGTACTGTAATGACGTTTGAAGTAAAAAGAAATTTTAAATTAAATTCAGCTTTTTTTTAATTTAAGGTTCTTAATAATTAGACCAACGTTTATAGTTCAAGCTACTACAACATAAATCTGTACCTCACAAAACATCAAAAATTTAAAACGTGAAAATGATAAAAAAAACATGTTCTCTTTTCTTTTAAGCCAGGCAAACTACGTTTCATTTGTTATTTTATATTTTTAATAAACAAAAAATAAATATAAAAAATAAGCTCATCTGTCTCTAAAGAACCCATTTCAATTATTATTCCCACTTCATTATTTGAGCTATCAAAAGATAAATATTGTGTCGATGTTGCAGCATCCTCTAGTGGAAATTTAAAGTAACTAAGAGTCTAGACAGCCATTTTTTAATAATATTTTATAAATTTAGAGGTCCTCTTATCAAAATAAGAATTATCATCAAAACCAAAAAAATAATCGTCCCGACAAAATTCAATTAAAGAATCTGTTGAGATATTCTTTTGATGTTGATTAAAATTAGAAGAAACTTTTTCCATATTATGTTCTTGATTGGCAGATTTAAAGACTGATTTATCATTTGATATCTCTGATGAACCCAACTGTATCAATTAAAGGAACAAAGGAGCCATCAAATAACAAATTAGAAACACCTTCTTTCTTCGTAGAGGACAAGCCATAGGAAGAAAAATCATTCTGAACGGTGATAGAAGCTTATCACAACTTTAAGTTTGACATGATAACTGTAAACGAGACGATGCTGAATATTTTCTGACAAAATGTCAACCCAAAATTGTCATTTGTTTTAGAGCAGTGATTTTTCAAAAGTCGATCTTTTTCGCTTAAATGGCAAATATCAGCAAAACGAGCGAAGATAGTCGCATGAAAGGTTATACAAAAAATATGATTAATTTGTGATAAGGAATCCAAAAATGTCATAATATACTGGGTATTTAAAAAAACGTAACTTTTTGGCGCCTCGTTCGGCCGCACTACACAAGAACATACCTTGAGCCGGCCCTTAACGTAACAATTTTTTTCTTATGAAATTTAGAAAAGGAGTGAAAATAAGTTTTGAAATACATACACAAAATATTTTTTTTACTTTTTCTAATTATAAACTATAATAAACGAAAAAACATTATTTATATGTATACGGTTTAATACGGTTGCAGCCCAGGGCCCACAATCTCATTGAAGCCCTAAAGAAATTAAAAAACAAGTGCTAATATTTCTGGATGAGACCACAGTTTTGTAGTATCCCGGGGCCCCCATAGCAATATTTGGTCCAAGTGCTAAATGAGCAGAGTTCTCAAATACAGTGAATTCAAATAAGATTGAAACCATTGACATTGCAGGGTAGGAAACCTAAGTTTCCCACAGTTGGCTACACTGAAATGAATGCGTTGTGCTCCGGTGAAAAAACCATCGCGAATATTTTAACTGCACTAATTTTAGTTTTGAAAAGCACTGTTTTTTATAAAATTTGCAAATCACTGAGAAATGACTTGAAAAAATACCCGAAGAAAAGCTTCTGAGAGACGCTTTGGTTAAAGTGACAGATCAGATTTAAATTTGAATGAAAAATAACAGGTACACCAAGTTAGGAAGTCTAAAATCACTACAGAGTATGTTTGGTTGCATAGTTGCGGTTTCAGTCTTTTTTGAATTCACAGTATATTTAAATCGACCGCAAAATTAATTCTAGCGTACTTTGTTTTTTTTTAATAAATTTTTTTAAATCACTTTACAGAGTCAAAAAGTAAAATACTGCAATATTTTTGTAAAATTCCCCTTGGAATTTTTCAAGAAATTCAGATTTCTTTTTTGCAGAATTTTCGAATTCATTCAAATCATTTACAAAATTAATTCTAGTTCACTTTGTTGCTTTTTTTATGAATTTTTAAAAATCATTTTACTGTTTCAACAAGTTAAATATTACAATTTTTCAAAATCCCATTTTTTTAATGTTTCCCTTGGATTTTTTCAACAAACTCGGTTTAATTTTTTGCAGAATTCTCTAGTTTATTCAAATCGACCACAAAATTAATTCATCTTACAGCTTCAACAAGTAAAATAGTACAATTATTTCAAAATCTCAAGTTCTCCTAGGAATTGTTCAAAAAACCATGATATATTATTTACAGAATTCTCTAATCTATCTAAAATCAATCACAACGTTAATACTAGCTTGCTAATTTAATTTTTTATAAATTTTTAAAAATCATTTTACAAATCTCATTTTTTTTAATGTTCTTCTAGGAATTTTTCAACAAACTCCTGTTTATTTTTGCAGAATTCTCCAATTTATTCAAATCAACCGTAAAATTGATTCTTCATTTACAGCTTCAACAAATATAATAGTGATATTTTTACAAAATCTAAATTGTTTTCCATGGAATTTTTCAACAAACTCGGGTTAACTTTTTCCAGAATTCTTCAATTTATTCCAATCGACCAGAAAATTAATTCTAGCTCGCTTCGTTCTTTTCTATAATATTTTAAAAATCATTTTACAACTTCAACAAGTAAAATAGTGAAATTTTTTTATAAAATGTTCCCCTTGGAATTTTTTGACAAACTCGGATTTATTTTTTGCAGAATTTACTAATTTATTTAAATCGAGCGCAAAATTAATTCTAACTTACTTGGTTATTTCTTTATATTTTTTTATCTCATTTTACAGCTTTTACAAATAAAAATTGTGCAATTTCTATAAAATATCAATTTTTTTAAAGTTCCCCTTTGACTTTTTCAACAAACTCGGATTATTTTTTGCAGAATTCTCTAATTTATTTAAGTCAACCGGAAAATAAATTCTGGCTAACGTGGTTGTTTTTTTATAAATTTTTAAAAATCATCTTGGAACTTCAACAAGTTAAATAGTGCAATTTTTAGAAAATCTCAATGTTTTAAATGTTTCTTTTAGAATTTTGCAATAAACTCGGTTTCGTTTTTGCAGATTTCTTTAATTTATTTAAATCAACCGCTAAATTAAAGTTTTTAAAAATTTTTTCGAAAATCATCTTACAATTTCAACAAGTAAAACAGTGCAATTTTTAGAAAATCTTATTTTTTTTAATGTTCCCCTTAGAATTTTTCAATAAGCCCGAATTTGTTTCGGTCAGAACAGGGACGGATTTATATACGGTCTAATAGGAGTACAGCGCACCTGTTTTTGGGGGCCTCAAAATGCTAAATTGCAACTTAAAAAAAATATTAAAAATAAGTGCTAATATTTCGGAATGAGATGTTTTGTAGTATATTATACCGGGACCCCCAACATAATTTTTGGGCAGCCCCCCCCCCAAGTACTAAATCCGCCACAGTATATTACATCGTTCCTATTTCCTACTGAACATTTCTATAAAAAAATAAACAACTAAAAATTCCTAGTAAACATGAAATGTTCCGTTACGTATTTTAAACGTTTCATTGCAACATTAATGCAACGTTGCAATGAAACATTAATAAATGTTATTTGTTATTCAGTAAACATGTAATGTTACTAATAATGTAGTTATATCCGTTATCCATACGATGTATGTATTCCAAATTAATTAAGATGAAAAAATAGAAAACTGTGTTGTCTTTTTTGGAATACCAAATTTATTGCAATTTCGGTCCTTAGACCATCTTAAGACCCGAAAATATTTTAAATAGCGTAAAAATGACTTTTGTAAAAATGATTGTAAATAATTAAATGTTTTCGTTTAAACAAAATTTTTACGTTATTTAAAATATTTTCGAGTCTGAAGATGGCCTAAGGACCGAAATTGCAATAACTGTAGTAATAAATTTGGTATTCCAAAAAAGACAACACCGTTTTTTATTTTTTCATCTTAATGTAATGTTACGTTACGTGTTTTAAACGTTTCGTTGCAACATTAATGCAACGTTGCAATTAAATATTGAAATCTTGTAAATAGTTAAACATGAGATGTTTTATTTTTTGTAATATGTTTTAAACGTTTCTAAATTAAATTAATGTAATGTTTTTTGTGATGTCTAGGAAATGTTTGGCAAACTATATTTTTTTAAATGTTTTATACGTGCAACGTGCAGTTACATGATTTCAATGTTATTTTGTTTACTGGGCAATTCCTTAAAAAATCACAGATACAAAACACAACAATTAAGAATCAAATAATGACTATTATTATTGTAAACATAAAAATTTACTTTCCTTGGTTTTTTTTGACGCCCCTAATTTTTGGCGCCCTGTTATTATTATTCTTGTAGTACATGCCTTCAGCCGGCCCTGCTTTCATTCCTCATATTATGTATGTATTTAGTATTTGACCAATAAATGATTTATTATTAAAATTCTCCCTCCTAAAGGAAATGAATCTGTTTACTGAATGTGTATGTCATAAAATGAAGTTATTTAGGGTGGTTCGTTTTCAAATAATAACCCTGTATGAAACATAAAAAATGCATAAAATACTTCAGTAATGTACAAAAATGGTAAAAAAAAATCAAAGACCTGCAACTAGAATGGTATTTTTTTGGAAAGACGAAAGTTATAAATGAAACAAATATAATTTGAGCATAATTTATTTATTCAAAATTTAAACAAAATAAACAAAAATACAATAATCATTATTCTAGAATTTATGTATAAATGTACGGACACGAACGCAAAAGAATTAATACAAATAACAAAAAAATATTAAGAATAAAAATACAAAGATAAAATATATGGCAATAGATGGTAATAAATCCACCATTAGTTTAGAACTAAAATATAATCAGCAAAATGAAAATCAAAATACATTATAAGTTTTTTTCAAATATACATTTAATACCACTTCCGAAAGATAAAAACTACAAATAATTCACTCGTTGCATTTTAAAAATGTCCTTACAGGTAAATATGTGCTTAAGAAGAAGCTTTGATAACTGAAAACAGTTTTATAAATTTATGTACAGAAAACTGTTTTGAGTTACACCTATAATACAATTTTTGGAAAAATGGAAAGCTTCCCAAGCATTACTTTTTAAGACACTGCGTGAATGTGTAGAATACATTTTTATACAAACTTTAATTCATTAAATATTTATAAGTGCACTTGTAAATAAAAATCGTGTACTTAAAACGTGATTTTCTAAAGCAAATTTACAAAATAACAAAATTCTACCTTACGTGATATAATATTTTAAGTAATAATAATAAACATTCTGTACATAATAATAATTAATTTTATATAGTTTCAACACATTTTAGTGTATAAATTGCTTTTTAAAAGCTTTCAATTTTGATTTTGATTACTTTCACTACATTTACTTATTGCTGAATTAAAAATACACTAATAAATGCACACACTCTTAAATGCAGTCCTCTATCTATAAAAGGACTCGACATTTTATTATTAAATTACTATTTGGTATTCTAGACCGTAATTTCAAGAATGTACAAAAATATAAATAAAAATAACAATATTTTTTAAATAATTATATAATATTTTGTGTATATATATATTTATAGGAATGCTTTTTTAAAATAATTCTTCAAGAATTTAATTATAATTTAAATAATGTACAAGTTACGAAATATTAACTCATTTAAAAAATATTCGTTGAAAATGAACCTGACTAGACGATTTTTTAACAGTATTAATTATGTTAATAAATAATGTTAAATTAGGTATATACAAAATTGATAAATCAGAAATTTCTAAGATTGATCAATTTTACGACTAATTATTCCACTCAAAGTAACATATTAAACCTAAACTAATTCATTCTTGTCTACCAACACCCAATAGCTTTGCTGCATCATCAGCAGATGATGTTAAAACTTGCTCTATAATAGATCGATCTCTAATCCCTAATAAATTACTTATCAAATCACTACCTCCTTCGTTACCATCCGATTCATCATTCTTTTCGACTTTTACTTCTTCATCACTATGCACGTTATCATGATTTTCAGCATCTGATGTAATATTGTGCTTCTTCCTATGTCGCAACATACTGTGCTTCAAAGTGAATCTTCTTCTGCAAATATCACAACTGAAAGGACGCTCACCCGTGTGTGTACGCATGTGTCTTCTTAAATCTTCAGCACTCCAAAAACGACGCATACAGAAAGCACAAACCACCTTCCTATTCGAATAATCAGGAAATTTTCCTCTGATATCACTCTCATCATCATCGTGATTTCCTCCTTCATCCGGTGTTGAAGCGTTTGCGTCTAAAGCATTTTTCGCCATCAACAATTCGTACTCACTCACATGCTTATCTTTAATGTGCTCCAAACAATCTTGCCTTTCGCCAAATGAATTGTCGCAAAGGTGGCACTTGAAAGGCAGATCTGAATTAACCACGACATTTTCAACACCATTTGTGTGCCTGGAATGAGTAATCTGGGTCTCCCAATCGCTTTTCTGGTCACTATTATTTTTTTCATCTTCGGAACTTCCAGCTTCATAACCTTGTCGGTCATCTTGCGCACCATGCTTATGTATCATGTGCTTCTTCAAATTCGAATAGGTTGAAAAGGTGCTGCTCGGACAATTGGAGCACTTGAACGGCCTTTCAGGAACATTGCGCATCATGAAGTTGTTGTTATTTAAATTTTCGGTGGAAATTGTTGTAGCGGAGTTGCCGTGCTTGCGCAAGAGATGACGATCACAGTTGGATTTAGTCGTGAAGAGAAGAGGACAATGGCTGCACTTGAATGGTTTTTGACCAGTATGGGTTAATATATGACGACGCAATGATGATGTCCAAGGAAACTTGCGACTGCAGTAAGGACAGCTTACTCGATTCGGAGCTAAAGAGTAAGCGGATTTCTTCTTAGCGGGTTCATTTAAGATGTTATCACCTTCTGATCTGAAAAAAAATCTTTGTTAATAAAACACACCAATAATATCATATTTAGTATCAAATATCATTTAATTTAAATTATAAAATATTTACCTATTTTCTTCAGATCCAGAATGTCCTTCACTAGTACTTCCACTGGCTACCAAACCCTCCTCATCTTCCTCACTGATGCCTTCAGCTTCATGTTCTTCACGATCCCTTCTAAAATAATCTTTGAAAGGTTGTTGAGAAGCATTATCCAATAACCGCGACACGGGTACTAAATCCTGGGCTTCTTCACTCTTGATCTTTTCATTCTTAATTCTCTCGTTCAATTGCTTGTCATGTAGTTCTCGTAATTTTTCTTCCAAAATTCTTGATTTATTAACTGTGTCGGTATCGGATTTAGGAACTTCGTCGTTCTCGTCAATAATTAAGTCACAATCATCATCTTCTTCTTTTTTCTCAAGTTTCACCTCTTGGGCGCTTCTTAAGTGCTGAGCAAGAATTGCGTACTTAATCTTATCAGAAATGGTATCTTTGGCCTCATCTATATTTGTCATCTTTGGTACTTCGTAGTTTGGTATGCTTAGTTCGCACATGTTATTTTTGATTGTTGGTGGTAGAATTTGTTGTTTACGTCCTGGATTTCCCACTGAAGATCGCTGCCTTTGTGACCAGTATTGTGGATGTTGCTGCTTGATGTGGCGTTCCATATTAGATCGCAATGTAAATCGGGCGGAGCAGTGTTCGCAAGAGAAAGGTCGTTCAGTTCTGTACCTTCGTTGTTTTTGTTTCGGCATTAAAACCCCATTTTTAATAACCATTTTAACGGAATTTGGTGATTGCAATAATTCAGCTTTCGATTGTAAAATAGGGCTTTTAATTTTGGAGTCGTTGAAATTATTTTCGATATTCAGGCTTAACGGTTGCATTTCTGGAGGTGGTTTGGAAATTTGTGCAAACATTTCAGATTTGTTTTCGTTTAACTTTATGTTAGGAAAAGCTGGATAGTTGGAAGGTGGATATAAATTCTTCAGTCTCTCGTCCATTATCATACCACCTCCGCACAACTGGAGACGTTGCAATCTTTCTTTCATTTCATCTTGAAGCAGAGGTGAAGGCATGGATTGGAAGAGAAGAGGATTGATTGGGAAGGTGGGCCAGTTGGTGAAATTACGATAAAAGGCTAGTTGCGAAGCGTAGAGTGCTGCTGGATCAATTTTAGGCGTATTTTTAAGAAGCTGCTGGGCCAAAATATCGCTCATATTCATATTGGTTTCGCCATTCTTTTTGGTTAAATCTTCGGGAATGTCTTCAGCTTTAGGTTTCTTATCTGATTTCTTTTTACTCAAATCTAGCACCAGATCCATTGGTTCTTCATTGCATTCGAGTTCATCATCAGTAAATTCGTTATCAGGAATTTCTTTCAGCGATTGGAGATTTTTGACTTGAATTTTCTGCGGTGTTGAGGTATTATTATATTTTGGGGTAAAGTTAAGTGGGGTTGGTAAAAAAGGAGTGTCGTTTATCCTGTGATCTTTAAGGGACTTAATATTTTCATTTTGTATTATTTCGGTTATACTGGTGTAGGCTTGAGGTGTAATTTTGTGTTTTGATATAATTTCTGGATTAATTTTTTGTAAATCAGGAAAGGCAGGAATGTTTTTAGGAGTCGAACATCGTATTTTGTCGTTGCTTAAATCGCTCGAATCAATCGAGTTCGTGCTTGTATTTAATTTTTTATGTTCCAACTGTTTGGTAATTTCTTCATTGGTTGGATCTTCAGATGGGTGGTAAATAATTGATTTTTTAACTTCTTCGCGTGTGGTTTTTGCATGTCTATTTCTCAAATGGCGTTCGCAATTGGCTTTTGTGGTAAAAGCGTAATTACATAACGAACATTCGTAAGGTCTATCGCCATTATGAGTGCGCATGTGTCGTATTAATGCAGCTTTATCTATTGATGAATGGGGACACATATTACACCTATAAGTACCATTATTAGTACTATTCAAATGTGTGCGATTATGCCCTTTAAGTGCGCGAAGATTAGGAAAAACAGCCGTGCATAATCTACAAGGAAATTCACCTCTAAGTTTCATCCTTCTAAATTCCTGAGCGAACATATCCTGAGTTTCCTCTTCTTCATTTTTATCATTATCGAGGTTTTGTGAAATATCGTTTTTACCTTGTAAATGTTGTAATAAGCTACCATTACTAGTCATTGAAATGATGGATTGGATATCAGCCAAGTCTTTGCTTCCATCCGATTTGATTCCATCCAAAAGCCTTTGTTGCAATTTCCTGCTACCTTCTTGAAATGGTCTGAACTTTTCTGGAGAATTATCTTGAAGATCCAAACGTGAGAAGAAATCGTTTCGGCGAATATCACCATCATAGGATGCCGATTTAAAATCGGAACATTCACTCAAATTCATTGTACCACAATCTTTCGAGTGAATTTCCAAGGATTTATCGCAAGGAAATGCTCTTGAGCATTTAGTGCATTGGTATTTAGGCCCAGCAGTTACTTTATGTAAATTCCTTTCACATTCATAACGTGCAATATGAGGAAATTTTTTGCAACTAAAATCAACGAATGTAATATCTTTAAATCCAACGACCGAATTTTTGTTTTTTCCGTTTTCATCAGCGTGGACGGTATTGCGATGAAAGTTGAGAATCTTGTTGTTTTCGAAAATTCGGTTACAATCATGACATTTAGCTGGATAATCGGGATGATTATCTTCCAAATGCATCTCTAATGATTTTATGCTTATAAAATCATCCCTATCACAAATTGGACATTTGAAGTTATCACCATTTTCGTGGATTTCCTCTGATAAATTTGGTTTTTTACGTAGTGGCATATGGGTGTCATCTTCCGCTTTTCTTTTATTGTCATATTTATCAATTTTGTTATTGTTGTATTCAATGGCTTTAGAACTCGAGTTGCTATCAGAACTTCCATCGGATTCGTAATTTTCCGATTTGTGCGTCCTCATATGTCGATGCATGTTTCCATTGGTGGTGAAAGTGTCGCCACAGTGTTTGCAGGTAAATGGTCTTTCTCCACTGTGTACCAAAACATGTCTATCCAAACTAGAGCTCGAGCTAAGGACTTTGAAGCAAATCCTGCAGGTGTAACCCTTTTCAGGATCTTGCACTTCACTGTCGTTGTTATGGGAACGAATGTGAAGAGTAAATTCGTGTTGAGAGGTGAGCATTGTGTCGCAGATTGGGCAAACATACTTTCGATCAGGACTGCTGCAGTCTGAACGGTTGTCACTATCAGATTGATGAGTAGGATTTGAAGTTTCTTCTGTAGTGCAGGTCGTGTTGTTCGTCGCTGAGAAGATTCCTGAGTCGCTTTGGTTTATTTCTTTGGTTAATTGTTCCGTTGCTAAGTCCATCGCAGATTCTGAAAAAAAAACAATAATTTTAAATTATTCCTTTTAAAGGTTAAAATCAATTATATTTTTGGTGATCGATGATTGAACAGACGTTAAAATGGGAGCGGAATCGATAAGTAAAGAATGAGTAACCGGAGAACAAATATTAATTAAAACAACATCAACGCTGCTCTCGTTTGCGGTGCGATAATAAGATTCATCCTTTTTAAAATTACCGAAAATGAGTACAAAACGTAGTTAATCGAAACAAAGACAAACTGCGTCAGATGTTAAATAAACAAAAATTATGTCGATGTTTGTTTAAATGAAAATAATTAAAAAAACACATTAGTTTAAATAATTATGATGAATTTAATTAATAGCCTTCTTGTTTTTCTTGAAAACATCCTTCAATGGTCAGAAAAATTAACGATTTTTTTTGAATAAATATTAAATGTGTTTGGTTTATCATCTTTTGATGATTAAGAAAAAAATACGACAACTAATTTATTTTTATTGCTTTAAAATAGTAAAACGGAATGTTTTTGACCATTTCACACACTTGTAAATTTTTTTTTAAATTTAGTCTTTTTCATGCATTTTAGTTACCCTGTATAAAAGAATGCGTGATAATCTGAGGTCAAACAAATAATAGAAATGATAAAGTTTGGTTTGGACGTGAGAGTTTCCTTTTAGATTAAAAATAAGAAAACCACCAATTCGGATGTAAACTACTTGTTGATGATTTTATTTATTTATCTCGCATGTTTATGATTTGTTTTGGGAATAAGCTTTTTGATAAAGTTTAAATAATAAAATAACTTACCCTTACGTGGGGTACATCCAGTTGGTCCAGGTGGTATGTACAGTACGCCTTGCATCTCGAAGTTATCTTCTGCAAAAATAGACAGGAATGAAAAACAAAATCAATCAGGAAGTAAGATTAGATAAAATTAATATAAACTTACGATTACGTATAAAATAAAGATTTGAGAGTTTAGAAAATTAATTTATCAAAAATGCAAAAGATATAATAAATTCTGGTGTCAGAGGCAGTAACATGAAGAAACACCGTCCTATTTACTTACAACTAACAATAATTAATTTGATTACCACAATTCTTAGCACGCGTTAGAAACTAGCTATTAAAATCCGTAATTGAAGACAAAAGTTGCGCTTCTAAAACTTTTATGAATTTATTTCGGCCGCTCAAAAATAATTTCATTAATTACCGATAAATTAGCTACTTTTACTAACAAAAAATGCGCCTTTATGGTCTAGCGACGGTCGATCTCTTCGTATCATCTCAAATGAAGAAAGCGTAGCCAACAATCATATCATAATCATACTAATTCTTATGTTTATGCAATTATGAATTAGTGCCGAGTTGGTAAAGCACAACTCTTGTTTGATTAGGTGAAACTTTTGTTTATTTATTGATTTTTGTATGTTTTTTTTTAATCGTGGTTATCTCAAAATTTTTGTTCAAATAAAAGATATCGCCGCAAATTCGCAGAAAGATTTTATCCCAAGTACTTTAATAATAATTCGAAATGAGAAATTTAATAAGGAAGTTATACATTTATATTTTCTCAGAAAAATCTCGTATGTACCATTGATTTCTTAAATTTTAGAAGCACAAAATTAATTTTGAACAACATATTCACAAATTTGATTGATGTACTTTATTAACATTTTGATGTGAAATTTGGTAATTTCTAAAATTTCATTTAGAACTCCCACAAAATCATGGTATTTTTAATAGCAAAATATATTTTTGATCTTTTAGTAATTTTATTAGCTAAACGCTTTAATCTTACAATTTTTGGAATTTTCTAGGATAACTAATTTATTCCTTTCTCAAAAAATTATTTCAGAAAACAATTTTTTTTTTATTAAAAATAAAAGATTAAAGTTTTATCAAAAATAAATACTTTTTACCGAATAAGAGCTACAAACTTGTGATTTTTAGTAATTTTCAATATTTTTAAGTCCTCTTCAAAAAAATATTGACCAAAATGTTAATTTCATTAAACTTTTTTAAGTTTCTGTAATTTAACAAAAAAAACTTGGATGCTTTCTTAAAAAAATAATGAAACAAAAACTAACTTAAATTAGAAAAAATTCAAAAAACTTAATGATCCATTATACATATTAAAATTTTAATGGAATATCTATTTTTTACAATTTTTTTCTTGACAACAAATTTTGGAAATTTCTAAAGTTTTATTTATTTCTCCTCTAAATCAAATAATTTTTATAAAAGTTTCATTATAAAAATATTTTTATTAAATGACCAAATTGTTGATTTTTTATTTATTTTTTAGCAGTTGACTTTATACCAATTTCATTTAGTGCTTTCCAAACAAATTTATTATTTTTACAAATTTTAATAAAAAAACTGATTTGCTATTGACCAAAATGTAAAAATATTAAATTATTCTTTTCTCTTGTCTAAAGTGTTTCAAATTTTTGTTATTTAACGAGAAAATTATGATGCTTTAAAAAATACTTTGGAAATAATCAAATAAAAATTTTGTTTGTTACAAAAAATATTTTTAAAATAATCACATAAAACTATTGACTATATCAATATCTGTAATGGATCTATGTGATTTGATTTGACTTTTACTTTTAACTCAATTTTGTTTTCTATTCCCTTCAATTTTGAAATATAAAATTTTTATATTTTAAAAAAGACTAAAGTTTGAATAAAATGTCGATTTTTTAATATTTTTTCCTGCTTGCAAATTTTGATAATTACTAAAGTTTGATTTATTTCTCTTCTAAATTAAATAAATATTATAAAAATATTTAATTTTTTTTAAATGATAAACCAAACTTTTGATTTTTAACACATTTTTTACTATTGGATTTTAAATGAATTTCATTTAGTGCCCTCCTAAATAAATTTATAATATTCAAAAATTTTAATAAAAAAAGTTGCCACTTTTTTTATTAAAATTATGCCTAATGTTGAGGAAAATGATAACATATTCATTTTTCTTGCCTACTGAGTTGCAAACCTTGATGGTTTTTTAGAAAAAATAATTTTGAAATAATAAAATAAAAAATAACCAAATTTTGAAAATAATACTTAGTTTTTTTAATTTTTTTCTAGCTAAGAGTTTTGAAATTTTTATTTTTGAAAATAAGAATAATATTTTGTTCATTTTTTTTACTCCTAACTCAATTTTCTTACCTATACTCCTCAATTTCCAAATATTTTTATATTAAAAAAGATTCAAGTTGGAATAAATGTAGATGTTTTAATAATTTTTTCATTTGATAATTTCTAAAGTTTGATTTATTTCTTTTCTAAACTAAATAAATATTATAAAAATATTTTATTTTTTTTAAAATGATAAACCAAACTTTTGATTTTTACATTTTTTACTATTGAATTTTAAATGAATTTCATTTAATGCCCTCCTAAATAAATTTATAATTTTCAAAAATTAAAAAAAAAGTGGCATAATATTGTGCAAAATGATAACATATTCATTTTTCTTGCCTATACTGTGTTTCAAATTTCTGTAGTGTAACAAAAAACCTTGGTGGTTTTTTATAAAAATTAATTTTGAAATAATCAAATAAAAAATAACCAAATTTTGAAAATAATACTTAGTTTTTATAATTTTTTTAGCCAAGACTTTTGGAATTTTTATTTTTGAAAACTGAATGACAATATTTTGTTCATTTCATTTAACTCAATTTTGTTACCTATGCTCTTCCAAATTTCCAAATATTTTTATATTAAAAAAGACTGATGTTTGAAAAAATGTAGATATTTTAATATTTTTTTCATGCTTAAAAATTTTGATAATTTTTAGAGTTCGATTTATTTCTCTTCTAAATCAAATACTTTAATAATATTTATATTTTTTTATAAAATGATGGACCAAACTGTTGATTTTTTACGCAAATGACTTTAAAATCAATTTCATTTTCAATTTTTTTATGACTTATCAGAATTTATTATTTTTAAAAATTAAATGATTATGATCGATTCATTTGTTTTACTTATTTCACAATTTTCTAAGCTGCATGTTTAAATTTTAAGAAATTAAATTTTTTATAAAATGATGGGATTTTGAAAAAACTTAATTTTTCATTATTTATTTTATTTAGTGTACCATTCCAAATAAATTTATGTTTTAAATTATTTTTAATAAAATGTGGCATAATAATCGACCAAAATGTTAATATTTTATTCATTTTTCTTGATTAAAGTCTGTAAGGCGATGGTCAGCGAATTTGAGCGCCGAATTTTGAAATTCCCTTGATCTTTAACGTTTTGGTAATAATTTTTTTTTTCAGTAGAGCTTTTTCAAACATTTCTTTTTTTTTTGGTACACAGTACACATTGAAGAGTCTTGTGGCTACCAATTTTACCAAAATTATGACCAATACTGAAATTATCAAACGAATTTCAAAATCATGCGCTCAAAGTTAGCGACTATCCTCTTAAACTTTCAAGTTTCTGCAATTTAACGAAAAAACGTTGGTGCTTTTTTACAAAAATATAAAATGATATGAAAATTTGAAATAATCAGAATAACGAAAGTAATATTTTCTTTTGTAATTTTACTTACAGTTCAAAACTTCTTAATTTTTATTAATTTTGATTCAAAAATTTTGAATTTAAAAAAAGTAAGTAATGTTTTAATAAAATGTCAATTTTTTCCTGCATATAAAATTTTAGTAATTTCTTAATTTTAATTTATTCCCCTTTCAAATTAAATGAATATGGTAATATTACAAAAATAATTAAAATTTTATGACCAAAAACTGTTGATTTTTTATTAAGTTTAAACTTTGATTATTTTTAAATTTCAAATGTATTTTGTAATGTTGTCTCCAGGAATATGTTGATTTTGTAATTAAAGAATTGAAACTTTTTTGACAAAACACCCATGATTTTTTTAATAATTTTTGCTGATCAAATTTCACTTTTTTAAAAATTTTTATAATAAAGGAAAATTCTTGCTCTTGAGGATTTGGATAAATATTTAAATATAGTAAAATATAAATTTTTATAAAAAAATCAGTGACGAATGAAAATTTTTGACTAGGCCTTGATATTCGTTAGATTTAAAATTTTGTTGAAATATGAGTTTTTTGTCATTAAATTTTTTTATACTAAAAAATCTTGAATCTACTATTTAAAAAAAAAGTCTTTGAGGGGTGAACTAAACAATTATACGGAAGCAACAAAGAGAGTATTTTGTAAAATTTGTTTTTTTTTTTAATTTAATTTTAATGAAAACCAAAAAACAAAAAGTGATAAGATGCGAGTTAAAACAGTATTTTGGTTATAATTTTTCTTATGAGTATTATTATTACTTTTTAATCTTCAATTAAAAATCTAAAATATACCAATTTTTTAAACGATATAAAAATAGACAAAATACTAATAATAAAAATACAAACTATTAATTTGACCAGTATCAACTTAACGACAGCAATAAAATTAAATTGTGCCATTAACTTTTTCTTGATCATTAAAATGCCAAAAGCGCTCAATTTTTATGTAGTACTTTTTTGTTACTTTCTTGTGCTAAAAATAAGATAGCCACAACAGTTTTTGGTACTCAAACAATAAATTTAAAATAAAACGTTAGATTAGAAAAACTTATTACTAAAAAACGCAATATAAATCAAATCAAATAGGGTTCAAAGTTAGGTTAGAAATATAACTCCTCTATCTCTATATTATGAATAAGCGTTTGGTTAGGTTAGGTATACTGGTGTTTAATTAATAATATGAAATAAAATTTTCAAATAAAATTCGAAAATGTTGTATAAGAAACATAATAGGAAATTGTATGTGGCAACTGTTTGTAGAAGATTGTATCAAGAATAAAAATGTGTTTTGATGATCAAAATGATCCTTGGCAATTGGTTTTGATTTCGATTTCTATAATTGAACTTTCTTTTGTTTGCTTTTCATTGTGCACACATATAAATAATAGAAAACGACGTAAAGGCAGCATTCCGTTTATTCACGAAGATTACATTATGGCAAGAATAATGAGATCTTCGTTCCGGTGCGTTCAGATGAAACATTCGGGGAGATTTCATTAGAGTCTGCGTTCGGTCACGCGATGTTGGCGATACTTCTTCAGCTTAGTGTTTTATTAACGGAAATTCATTGTCTCGTTATAATAAAAATGAAAAAAGAGATGAAGGTACGGCTGAGAGATGAGCGAGGGTATGTCCAGTCTTTTAAGATTGATGCGGAGATAACCCATCATTTTTTTAACATTTCCGGCCGAAACGTTTCGGAACAAGAGATGAGCTACTCACTATAATTAAACTTTATTTATCATAAAATAATAACATTAATTACTTTAACTAACGAATAATTAAAAGAAAATCTAGCCTTTACAAATTTTAGAGCAGTATTTGTTGCTCTAGAAATTCACTTTCATCTTTTCTCAATTTTATAGAAGGAAATGAGAGGAAACATTGTTCTTTTTACCAAAAGCTTACTAATTTGCTCGACCAAATCTTTTTAGTTTTATGGGAGAATATGATTTGCTTGAACAAAGTTGGTAAAAAGAACACATCCAATTAGATTAGTTTAGGTTAGACACAAAAGTTGGTAGGTAAAGGGTTGAAATGAAGATAACAAAGATTGGGAGGAGTGAAACAGAAACGAAAATCTGAGCACTCCTTGTTAAAAACGAGATAAACCTTTGATTTCCTAGAAGTAGCTTTGTATGTTTTTTGATAAAAAATTTTTGACCTTAATCCTGTGTGAATTGCACATATGACACATGAATTGATTCTTATCAAAAAAATTATCATCGAAACGAGAAGAAAACTTCCTGCCATGGCGAATTACGTTAATTACTGGTCGCGTTTTGAAAGCGAGACCAACTTTCAACAACGTTCGCTATTTTGCAACTACTCATCATTAAAAATAATAACAAGTAAATTAAAATTAATTAACGATAAATATGCAAAGTGAGCCCGCCTAAAATGGGATTGATTTGCAATCAAGTTTATAGAGGGATATTGTATTGTGTGAAAATTATGATTGAGGCTTTTTTTATCCTTTATCCCAAGCCAACCCCTCGTTAAAAAGAGCAGCACGCGCCAAGGCAGGTGGTTTAGGAGAACCCTAACCATCGTGTCGGGCAGGTGAAAGCAACATATGCCCTAAAAAATAATATGCACGCATACATAGGTGACTTGATAATTTGTATAGGAGCTCACGTTGAAAGTTGAAACGGTGGTATCTTTATCTGGCGACGAGATGTGGGCGATTTGTATTATAAAAGCAAATAGATTGAGCTTTGCTATCAAAAATCATCTGCCTGTCAATGAACATCGTTAAATCCGTCTGCGAGATAAAACGTTTTATTAATATTATAACCCAAATATAATATTTCCATGCAAGAAAAGTAAATTACAATTTTTCTGAAACTCACCAATTTCAATTTGTTTGGAATAAAACTATTTAAGATTATCATGGAATGGTTTATGGAGATGGCTGGCACGAGCTCGAGTTAATCAGTCGCCTCTGGAATTACAAACTGGATTTATCTTATCATGGCTCCGGCAAGGAGACGATCTTACGAATGCTGTTTGTTACACGATGCACCTCTGAGATAAGTTAATGGGGCTCACTGATTAATGCAACTAATGGCTTTTGTATGAGACGCAACCCATCAACAAATTAGTGCTCTATGGAGTTTATTTTGCCAAATCGCTTTCTAATCGTTTTACTACCTAAGAGCTGAAATTCCAAAGGAAACGAGTTGTTTAATTTGGCTAACAATAAGTGAGGATTCAGCAGACGGAGCAAATCATTAAATTTTAAAACGTGCAATTATTATAAAGATAATAATATAAATAAATCTCCAAACAATATAAGACATTTTTTACTGTTTAATTTTTTAAGAACTCACGGATCTTTTAATTTTAATTAGGTTTTACAGGATTTTTTTAAGTTTTTGATTTAAAATAAAAAATGAAAAAATTCCGAATTATTCATACAGGGTCATGCTTAAATAAGGTGACCAGTCATCTCGATTTTGTCGGGACTGCCCCGATTTTTTAACATTTGCCCCGCGTCCCGCGGACTTTTAAAAAAGTCCCGCTTTTTGTCTAGAACATTTTTTTTATTATTATTTGTAAAATTTTTAATGACTGTTTTTTTTGATTTAAGTAAATTAAATTTCATGAAAATACAAGAAAATTCAAACTTTTATTCTTTTTTTACCAAACGAAATGACAAATTTTTGACTAAACTGATTTTTTTACTCAATTTTACTAGCTGCGAGCTTGCAATTCTTTGAAATTTAAGTAAAACGCCATTCAATGCTCTGCAAAGAAAATAAATTACAAGAAAAATTAAATTTTATAATTTTTAATAACAAAATGACAACATTTTGTAAAGCGCTAATTTTTTTATGAATTTTTCCTGGCTAAACGTTGCAATTATTAAAATTTCTGAAAATTAAATTTTATGAAAATACAAGAAATTCAAACTTATCATTTTATACCAAACGAAATGACTAATTTTTGACTAAACTGATGATTTTTTCTCTGTTTTACTAGCTGAGAGGTTGTAATTTTTTGAAATTTAAGTAAAACGTCATTCAAAGCTCTGTTAAGAAAATAAATTACAAGAAAATTATACATTTTGTAAAGCGCTTAATTTTTATGGATTTTTCCAGGCTAAAAATTTCTAAAAATGTGACCTTCAATGCTCCCCAAAGTAGGGTGACCAGGGGGGTTATTTTTGAATCACCCGACAAGATGTCGAATTCATTCATTATTCTGTCTTTGTCATTTACATGAAAAAATAAGAGACTGTCCTTCTAAAGTCGAATACGACATTCTGTCAACATTTTCAAAAATAAAGCCCCAGACATCGACGATTTTGGCGGGGCAGTCCCAATTTTTTAACATTTGCCTGCATCCTGCGGAATTTAAAAAAAGCCGCTCTTTGTCTTGAACATTTTTTTTATTATTATTTATAAGATTTTGTTTTCTTTCTTAATTCTTAATGTTGCTTGATGCTTGATGATAATGTTGATTTTAATAACTCTTTTTTGATTTAAGTAAATTAAATTTCATGAAAATAAGCAATTTTTTTGATTTTTTGAATAACACCACCAACCCCCCTCCCCCTTATCGTCACGATTTTGTCTTGTCCCGCCTTAGCTAAATAAAAATCTGGTCACCTTATGCTTAAACATAATATGTTAAAAATCCAAGAAGTGCTTGCATGGGTAATTTTATCAAAATTGTGCAATTTTTCGAAAATTGCTTCATTTTGAAGATGAAGGAATATAAACATTTTTACAAAAATAAAATTTTACTTAATTATTACTATTTACATACAAATTATTGGCTTGTATAAATATTGAATAAAGCGATTTTCAAAAATTCGATTTATTTCTTTATTTTGAAATTACAACAAAAACTTGAGGACAATATTTTTTTTCATTTATTCCGATTCACATTTTAATGATTTTTGTTTTTTTACATTTTTTTGCTATGGCAACCAATTTTTTTTAAATAGCTATCTTTTTCAAAAAGTGCGTATTTTTTTTGAATATCATGATATTTCATTCCAATAAAAAATTAAAAGTATGTAGGTATTTAAAATAACTAATTTTAGAAAAAAAAACAAAAAATAAATTTCACAATTTTTTGTGTTTTGTCAAAACACAAACGTGAAAAAATCAAAATGTCAGAATGTCAAAATATGCATCGGCATAAACAAAAATACTTTTGTTAAACTTTCTTTTGTAACTTTTCAAATTAAAAAGATAAGTCAAGTATTACTTTTGAAATACCGTATGTAATATATAAGTTTAGGTAACACCCTGTATATAAACTATACTAAATTAAAAAGATAAATCAAGTATTACTTTTGAAATACCGTATGTAATATATAAGTTTAGGTAACACCCTGTATATAAACTATACTAAATTAAAATACTAATATAAGCTAAATATTATTGGAACCCAAATAAAGATAAGTAAAGAGTATTTTGAAATGTATCGTCATAATTCAATCGTTTTCTAATGTAATGCAGATCTAAACAAAATGCAAATGATTCGGTACAATGTGAAATAGTGTATAATTGTAATAACATAAAATTCATGCAAACTCATCTATGAATCATAGATAAAACTCTAGAAAGGCATAAAAGTCATCATTTGGAACAATTTTGATTTTTGATCCTTCTTTTTTGAAATTACATTCTGTACCACAAATAAAATTTGAAAAAAAAGATGAAGAAATGAAAAAAATGACAGTCAAGTAGAATATTAAATATTTATTCTAATTATACAGGGTGTTGCAGCAAAAAAAATTTTAGATAGTAAATGTCATTGCCTACAAAAATTTTCCTATGAACTATAAAATTGATAAATTTTTTATGATTTTTGTGGAACACCCTGTATAATATTCTTTCTTATTATATATTTTTTATTTAAATCAATGATTATTTGGACTTTTTCTTTGCCAAATTGGTTTTTTGACTGTTTATTGGCTGTATTTAAAATAAGTGAACGACTAGATTAAATTTCCCTGAGTAAAATTTAGCATCTTATTGACTTAATATTATACAAAATCCAAAGCATACTTAATTAAAAAAAAACTAAAATAAAATGAAATTTATACAGGGTGTCCCTCAAATATCATTAAATTTTTGAAATTTATAAATTGCTCTAAGTTTTTAAGGAGTCGAAAAAATATAACAGTTCCTAGGAAATCTTTTCTTCAGAATGACATTTACAACCTAAAAAAATTTTGCTGGATAAAAAGTGGGATACCCTGTATAAATATTTAAAAATACTTTTTGCGGGGAGCATGTAGGTTTGCAGGACGAGCTCTGCGGATACATGCGAGCCACAAAAAGTTCTTTTACTCCGAATAAAACATGCTATTTTTTCTTCAAACGTCGAAATTTTTTAAATAGTAATATAATAAATAATTTTAAAATTTGAAATTTAATTTATATAACCATAGAATCAAGGAACATAAAAATGACTTGTTAAAGCCTGTCAAGCGCCAAATAAGGCTGTACTTTAATGACGTTTGAAGAAAAATTAAATTTTTTTGACAATTTTACTGCCATATATTTGAGTACCATAAAAAAATTATTATTAATGGTCTGATAGACCATTTATTATGTTCTTCACCAACAACATAATTTTTTTTTAATTCAATTTAATCAAGTACATTAAAGTTGGAATTATATATTATCTTCTGATTTTATGCAATTTCCAGTCTTGTAATTTCCAAGAAAATTTTGTAATATCTGAAGAAGTCAACACCAAGCATTAGATTAAATCTTGTTCATTGATGCAGTATATTTTTAATGTTTAATATGCTATGTTTTAAATAGATTATGAAGAAAAACTTAAAACATGTGATAATGGGATATATTTTGGAGAAACATTTGAAAAATGAAGATATTTTTTATTTATCGATTTTTTTGTTCAACTTTCTATTAATTATTTTTAAATAACAAATATTTGAAAAACTGAAGAAAAATATTTTTCATGGAAATTACTTTGTCAAGGCAAAAGTTGTTTTTTTCTAAAAATTATTTTTGTTTTTTTTGCGATATTTTTCAACATTTTAGATATTATTTCTATATTACTGAAAAAAGATGTCTTTCTACAAATCTGTAAGAAATGGTACTTTTGACACTCATGACAGAGGTTAAAAACGTCATTATTTGACAAGTTTAAAAAGTAATTTACTTTCTACTCTAGTGCAGAAAGTAAGAAAACCATGGTTACTATGTAAACAACTACTAATATTTTCATAAATTTCATTAATATTATTCGTTTGTAGAAAAAAATATTGTATATATAATATTGTATTAAAAATGCAATATCGCACTTGTATGAATTGTAGAAGTCGCCCCGCTTCGCTCGTTCTACAAACTTTCATACTTGTGCCATAAACATGCATTTTTAACACATACATCATAAATAACTATTACATATTTTGGAGCTCTAGTGATGGTAATCTCTACGCATATTGATTAAATTGTTTTTTTTGATATTTGTCAAAAATCGATGATTAAATGAAATCACTTCAAAAAGATAGACCCGTATTTTTTTTCAATTAATTGCTAATCCTAAAGTTTGGTAAACCACGAACGGAACACCCTGTATTATTCTAAATTTTAAAATTTTTGGTTTTAGTTTAATAATCATAAAGAAGATTATATTTGGTAAAACTATTATTTCAACATTTTAGTTGTATCATGTAGAAGACTACCGTTTATTAGTCCATTTGTTTGACTAGTGATGTGTAATATCCTAAACCTATATTATGGTTACTACATATGGGTTGGATGAAAAAGTTTTTATTTTTATACAACCCACATCAAAAGTAAGTTCTTTTGGAGTTCACGTAATAGGAGATGAATTTTAATAAAACTTCTTCTGTTTTCTAATAAATTTGAGGTTTTGATGAATAGAAACTCATGAAAGATTATTATGAATTTATAAAATCCATCAAGCGAGCAGTCAATAAGTTTGAAAAGACAACTTGAACTGAATTTTTAAAACACCTTACTATGTATTTATTTCAACACGAACCTTTAGTCTAACATAGTTTCTGTATAAAGGGGTCTAAAGTTCAACATCGTAATTTTATAGCCATACTCTTTTTTCATCAAAATCAATTTCAAATCAAGCATTATTGGATTCACCAAATATTTGATATGAAATTGTAGTTTGCTATCTATAAATTTCTTAATTTCGCACAGAATTGCACTATGAATTAACCTAACCTAACCAAACTAACCTGATCTAACCTTGCTTTTTGGAGAATTTAAATTAAAAGTTGAGTTACAAGTGGGGCGTTTGTTGGAAAATAAACCTTGAATTGAACCTTTGGTCATCGTTTAACAACTTTATAATATTATAATGAGTCTTTTTTTAATTTTCTTATCTAAATTTCAAGAACGCGGTTTGCTTTTAATGTATAGACGTGTGTTGGTGATAGGAGACAAGTACGAGCAGGTTGATTATTATTAACATCCATCTTGGGTAATTTGAATCTCCTCATTGTTGTAGGCAAGGTGAACACGCATCTGCACTTTATTTAATTACATTTAAATGCGAGATTTGCTCTCTGCGCGGGACGGGACCTCCTCTTTTGTCATGTTATTTATTCCAAGCAAATTACACGCTTAATAGGAATAATGACGGTTTTCTCACAGTATTATCTAGACATGTTTTTTATTATGTTCATTAAAGACAGTCGCGTACTTATTAATCACAGTTTTTATTCAATCCAACTGGCAAACAAAAATTTTATTTTATTTTTTCCTAATATCGAGTGCCTAATCTAAAAACGACATCGTTATTTGCGAGAGGAGATAAAAAGCTGATACATTTTCCCACCTTTGTTTACAAGATCACGTCTGGCATTCTCGAAAATGAGTTTGAGGTGTAATCTCCTCCGGACGAGATAAGCTCTCATTGATTTTAAGTCAAGTGGCGACGGGATGAGATTTTTGTAAACGCTCGTTTCTTATCAAATTTTTTCGTTTATTTATTGAAATCATCGCAAACACTATAAATTCATGGAAAAACGAATGGAATAAATACAAGCGAACGGGAATTAGATTTAGGTTTAATGTGCCACGTGCCGAATTAATTAGCCTAATTAATTCATCTCGCGAGAGGAGCTCGCCTTGCTTCTTACCAAACGGTAGCTTCAAGAGCTTGCGTTAATTAATAAAATTATTGGGACGTTTCGAAGGAATTATCATTAAAACAGACGAACATCTTCCAATTAAAAATTCGTGCTCCATCTCCAAAAAATAAAAAAATGTTAATTTTTGGTGTGCAATTAAAAACTTTTCATTTGCTCATTAATTGATTAATACATTCAACTTAATTTGCCTCGGAAATTTTTCCACCTTATTTAAAGCCATCATTTTTATTGAGAAAGTTTTACACCTTTTTTAATAGTATTTCAGATAAATCAGTTTTTTTTAGAAAGCATCAATTGTATTTCAGAAAAACTAATTTATACTGCAATTCCATGCAAATCTGTAAGGCCTTTTTGGAAATATCTTTAAGGTAACCATGGAAATTACAGATTTTTCCTGTAAGGACTTCTAGGGATATGATCAGAATTCCACCATTAATTGGATGTAAAAATTGAGGAAGCCAAAAGAGTTTTTGGTGGTAATTGTGAACCACAACAGACATACAATTCATCAAAAATCTACTTTAGTTATAATACACAAGTTACAATACTAGGTTTAGGTTCTTATTCTCCAATACTAAACCCAATTGAAATAATCGTATCATGGAGCAAGTTTTGGTTTACTTAGAAACAATTATTGATGAAGCCAAAAATACAATTGTTGGTGGTGATTGTGTACAATTGGTCATTCATTTTGAATGAAAGACGATGAATCTTTCTGAACCACAATTGATATCTTCTGAAACTAAATTGATAAATTCTGATTTTCAAATGTTGCTTTCTGAATTTCATTTAATCATTTCTGAAATCGAATTGATCTTTTCCGAAATATAATTGGAAAATGTGTAGACGTACAGTTACAGGATGTTCCAAATTCATTAGCTTTAAGTAGTTGCAAAAATGCAACAACAATATACAGACATACAGAGTATAACATTTGAAAAAGATTATAATATCATCCGGTATAAAAAAACCTTTTGATCTATTTATTCTTCATTTTATTAACCTTGATTGTTCATTATTCATCAATACACCAATTCTTATATTTATAGAAATAAATTCCAATCTGTGGAACATAAAGGCCATGCCAATAAATACAACAAAGCATTTCTAAGGTTACCATGGATACAATCCAAATGACAAACTGGAATATGTAATGATTTCTAAGGGCGCGTTCCACTAAAAACTCGCAATGCCCACGACGACCGCAAAATCGTTCCACATAAGACCGCGGTTGTTTCTTTCATGCATAAAAACGTCATCGATGGCGACCGCAAGAAGCTCACAACGACCGTATTTATTCGTGGGTTTCTGTGGTTGTTTGTTGAATGGTGACGTTTTGAGCTCGTGGTCGTGGGCTTTAGTGTTCATTAGTGGAACTCGCCCAAAGCATTTCTAAGGTTACCATGGATACAATCCAAATGACAAAGTTTTGATATTTGAAAAACCGGAATATGTAATGTTTCGTTTGTATTCCATGCATTAAGAGTTTTGTGTGTTCTGAATAAGTAAAACGTTGGGATAAGGTAGAATTCATTTATTTGGCCATTATAAAGTGAAATGCATTTCCGATGGATAAAAATGTCGATTACCTCTCGCTCTTGGGTCGTGAATAATTGAAGCAGTGATAATCGATACAAACATTCGGAAAAGAATTTTGGAGCGTTGGAGGTTTTTCCGGCTAAATCGATGAACAGGCTGTGCTCGCTTGAAATCAGGATAAAATTGAGGTAATTTTTGGAGCGCAACGCGTCAATATCCAGCGGCGGAGTTTGTTATTACAACGTGGGATAATTTAATTATTGAACGTGGAAGGGTGGGGCAGTGATAAGATAGACAAGGTAAGGGGTGAATAGCATAGGTCGTGAGTCGTGACCACCCCCAGGAGAGGAGCGCACTCTGTGTGTAACGTGGCGTTTCCATGGCGACGTCCTGACAAAAACACATTTCCGCCCCCAAGATGATTGCTCCCGTTACACGATGAATGCACAAAATGTCGCTCGTAAAACCCAATAAAAATTTCATCAATTATTTCTATAATCTACATATTTCTCATGTTACCAACTAATATAAAATTAATGACGTTTTTCAAAAACCATAAAAACGTTCTACTAAATAGCCTTTATACAAAAAACAAAATATAATACATTCATTAGGAAGAAATCAAGTACTTTTTATGGTAAGCATATGAACTAGGTTTAACCCGTTAAAATTAGGTGTGTGCGCGCCAAAATGCGATTAAATTTAAGTCTAACTTAACCTAATCATACCTGACCGATTAACTAGTTGCAGAAGGACCGTGTCGGCTATAACTAGGTTTAACCTTTAAAGTAAGCCACACCTAGTTCTATCCGAGTTGGTTCGGGTACACCTAATTTTAGCAGGTTAGACCTATAGGTTTAACTACATTTTGGCTTTTACTCTGAATAAAACATATATTTTTTCTTCAACAATGCGGAGAAAAAGTATCTACTTTTTTGTCGAGGCATTGAAAATCTAATCTCGATCTATGCCGGAATTTTACGAAGTGGCACGAACATGATCATAGATACAACTACCATAGAATGACTTGTTGCAGTTTCTAAAGTGTCATAGAATACTGTACTTTATTGATGTTTGAAGATGAACATATTTTTCGTATAGGTATATTTAGGGTCGGTTGCAAATTTGAAACTTAAGTTTCAAAAACAACATTTAAACTAAAGAATTGGCAGGTATTCAACATTCCATTGGAAAACTGTCATTTATAGTTAAGACGATTGAAGAATAGATTTTGGATTGAAAATACTAAAACATTTGTGTAATTAGATTTTGCCAATTTTTTTATTTGTGTATTCAATTTTTTTCATAATTTTTGGACACTTGTATGGAGTACAGATTGGTCCTAAATATTTTCTTCAAATCCTCTATTTTTAATCATCGTTAATCATCAACTAAAAGACAACAGTTTGTATTTTATGCAATGAACCATTTGTAGTCGTTTAGATAGAACATTCAGATTTTCCTAAAACTTTGAAAATACCCTTTAATCTTAGTTCCGTTTGTATTTATTTTATTTAAAATTAAAGATTTTAAGCGATAATTGGGACAAATTACTTTTGTGCTCGAATAATAAAATTTAGAAAATGGACTCTATTGAATAATGCTTAAAGGTGAGCGTTTTGAACGACAGTGGATAGTGATGATGACCAAAAAAACTGAAATATTTGATACAGCCTAATAAATTCTATGCAACAAGATTTGGTGCCTTTCTAATTATTTATACCTTCACTTTCAGTTAATATTATTGACGATTCAAATTAATTTATGGTGGTAAAAATTACGTCAGAAATAGGACATCATAGTACTCGTACGTGCTCTCTCAGTTACAAGATGACAACTGTCGAACAGTAACAAACCGAAGAAAACCAAATAGTCGTAGGGTTATTTTTTTAATATTGAAAATTTGTCAATTTTAAACATTTAAAAAATTATATTATAATTTAATTAACAAAAGTATGGTGATGTACCTATTTTTAATTACTTATAAGTGAAATTAACATTATTTTCATTCTGTGGTAAAATCTATACATCTGTTTTCTGTGGTACTTGTTTATAACGTAACCTCAAATAGTATGAGTTAGAGGTTATGTAGTAAATCAAAGACAGTACAAAAATAGAATAAACTACAGAACACTGAATTCCAAATTTTACTTTTATCTAATTAAAAATTGGTAGATCACCATACTTTTGTTAATTAAATTATAATATATTTTTTTAAATGTTTAAAATTGATAAATTTTCAATATGAAAAAAAATAACCCTAGGACTATTTGGTTTTCTTGGGTTTGTTACTGTTCGACAGTTGTCATTTTGTAACTGAGAGAGCACGCACGAGAACCATGATGGTATCTCTTTTTTATGTCATAATTTCAAGGCCCGGACAATCAATTGAAAGTTATGTGGCAACCACGGTAACTAACCTACTTTTGACGTCATACAATTAGTTAGTTCTTTCTCTAGGATATTGTGGCTTTGCTCATCTTGTAGTATTTGTGAAATTTTGAAGGAAATATGATATTATTGATTTATGAAATAAGGCTTTTATATTTTTTCTATTATGGGCTATTTATACTCTTTCAAAATAAAATAACGTGGTTTTCAACTTAAAAGTCTTTTCTGGTATTTGGTAGCCCTGGTATTAGAGAAATCTATAAATTGATTGTCAACTGTCACTTTGGAATTATGAAATGTTAGTGTTACCAACTTCGAAAAAAAAAATATAGTTATTAACTAACTGTTTTGAGTATGTTAACAGCACATGTAATCGACTCATCAAAAACATCAATATTTGTAGTTTTGAATTCTGGTAGTTGGCTGCTCTGATGTCAACTTTGTTAAATTATCAACTAATCTATAAACTGCCTTTTGGTATGTATCATGAAATTTCAGTGTTACTAACCTCAAAAAGATAAATATGATTATTAACGAACTGTTTCGATTGTATTAATGGCACATGCAATAGACTTGCCTAAAACATAAAGATTGGTATTATTCAATATTTATGATAATAGGTAGCTCTGGTTTGAGATTTGTCAAATTATCAAATAACCTATAAACTGATTGTCAAGTGCCATTTTAGAATCGTTATATTTCAGTGCTACCAAGCTTGAAAAGATAAATGAGTATTAATGAACTGTTTTGAGTGCGTTAATGGGTTTTAAATAAGCGAAAAATGAAAGAAAAATAATAAAAATAATTTGAAGCAGTAAAAGCGCTTCACATGTAAATCGAGTAATTAGTAATTTGAAACATCAAGATTTATTAAAAGCGTGTTGCAATTTGCAAGAATCCATCTTTATCAAAATGATTACATAAAAAGCGAGCTAGTGAGCGTTTTGAATGCGCCGTGCGTGATTCGTGAAGTCGACGTCGACACGATTTCTCTCCTCTGCCGCAACGTCTTGGCGCAAGGCCTCGCGTTTTCAGTTTTCCGTTTCTCGGAAAGAGCTAGGAGAGGCCAGGTAGCAGGTATCAGGTAGGCCAAGCCAAGCCAGGAGCTTTTCTCGGTAATTGCGGCGCGTGAGGAGGCGAGAGGGGCGGCCAGACCAGGTGTCTGTGTGTGATGTGTGGTGGCCATGGAGACGGCAGCTACAGAACAGACGCGGAGGATCAATACGGACGCCGGCGCCATGTTGGCCCGCCTGCTCTCGCGAGATCCAAGCCACAGTCACACCCACCACGCCTCCAACACGCCAAGCCCTTTTTCACAACATCCCAATACCCCCAAATCCTCCAAATCATCTCTTAACTTCACATTGTTCACAAATCTATACCAATAAATAAAAACAATTTTTACTCAAATCGATCACACTACAAATTATACCAATAATTTTTTTTAATTAATTTAAAACATTTTTTTTAATTGTTTCATTATTATTATTTTTTTTTAATTTAATTCAATTGTTTTTTTTTTGTTTTTGAGTTTTCAGATTTTTATTTTTTAAGTTTTAATTTATTATTAATAATGCCATTTGAAAAAGAAAAATTGCCTCCTCCTCCTCTGATGTTTTATTATCTGATAGTAAGTAGTATTCTTCAAACCATTTAATTTGATATATCACTTATTAAAATCGGATAGAAATAAGGAAGCTACATCGTTGGCCATTTTTTATGCAACCCTCTGTATAGATATTACAACAAATATACCTTTTTTATCCTTACTTTAACTAATCACAGCATAAAGATCGATTGCACTACTTTAAGTAATACTTAAATTCAAATTTTGACAGAAACATAACGGAAAATCTCACCACAGATTTTCCATTATGCTCCTGTCTAATAATGAATTTCTTAAAAGTCAACTATCTAATGATACCTAAAAGTCGAAAATTCTAAGAAACGAACGTGTTTTCTTCGACAAAATGTTTTGATAAACAAAAATTGCACAAATAGGTAGCTCAGCAATGAGAACTGAGAACTCGAAACAATCATAAATGTTAGGATATCCGGTTTAACTGTCAAAAGAAGTCTAAAGGAAGCAGGATTGGTGAGTACGAAACATGCAATTGGTCAGTGAGTACAACGATTAAGATTCTCTAGAAATTTAAGCAAGGTAACTTTGAAATCTCCTAAGCCTCATTTCCAAGAAAAAAATATCCCAATAGAAAAGCAATACGTTTCTTAGGAAATTTGCCAAAATAACCAATGAGTATCAAGTATTTTAGCAGATAGAGGTCCAGATGGTTCTAATAGATTGTATCGAAGACCCAAAGAAAGATTTGCTGCATGTACTATTTCTTCAAGCAAACTATTTGGTAGAGGCATGGATAGTCTAAAATGTTTTGGGGATGAATTTGTTTTGATGCTGCAGTGGTAATTCCTATTAATTCGAGGTTAATGAATGTTCAGTTCTATGTGGAAAATGTTATTCCGGACCATGTCGTGCTTTTTGTGCCATTTATAGGAGATCACTTCATCATAATTGATGAAGTGATCTCCTGCATTAGCAGGAAAATGAAAAGCTACATGTGACAAGATAGATCATTCAATTGATGGACTGGCCACCATGAAGCTTAGACCTCAATTCGATAAAGCATCTTTAAAATTTTCTTTTACCTGTATCCAGGAATTACCAAGAACTGGAACGTACGGTAAACTTGATATCAAATTTTGGATAGTTTTTTGAGGAATATTTTCCCATTCTGAGAGAAGTCTTACCGTGACGAATACAAGCAGTTATCAGATCTAGAGATTGACGTTACATTTTATTAGGTTTTACTAAATTTCAGTTTATGTTTGTTTATAGTCTTGAATAAATTATTGAATTTTTTTCAAAAATTTTTGTATTGATCCTATTTTTTTAAGTAAAGTTCTTACATTATCTTCTAATTATTTCCATTTATATTACCATAAACTAATATTGAATAATAATTGTAATAAAATAATATATAGGGTGTCCCACTTTTTTTTTCAGCAAAATTTTTTTTAAGGTTCTGAGTAAAAATTTTCCAATGAACTATTATGTTTTTTTGATTTAGGGCGCGTTCCAGTAATGAACACTAAAGCCCACGACGACCGCAAAATCGTTCTACATAAGACCGCGATTTTTTCTTTCGTGCATCGATGGCGACCGCAAGAAGCTCACAACGACCGTATTTATTCGTGGGTTTCCGTGGTTGTTTATTGAATGGTGACCTTTTGAGGTAGTGGAACGGGAAAATTTTGGGGTCGTGGTCGTGGGCTTTAGTGTTCATTACTGGAACGCGCCCATAGTCAACTTGACTGACAACAAAATTTCAAAAAAGTTGCCTTTATAAAAAAACTGGATTATATCAAGGTGAGTAGTCAAAATTAAAAAAAAATTAATTAAAGTCAAATGTTTGGAAGGTAACATGAGTTTTTATTATTATAAGAACATATTTTGTAATAACATGTTTATTCAAACTTTTAAAGAACTGCTTTCTCTCGAATTTTTCTTAGGAGAAGAATATCATTTATATTAAGGCAAACACTATCTGACTACTCAATAACTAAATTGAACGAGTTGATAACTTTGTCAATATCAAATATTTGAACATTGTTCCTCTCATCCTAATTTTCTTCGACATGTTCCATGTTCATGACGGAATCCAAATCATGAACGTGTGATGGTTCATTTTGTCCTTCCGCCCATTCTATTATTTCATCATCAGTTGCGACATTTTCTCTTATTACTGAATTGAATACTCTAGCAATAGGAATATCATCCTCTTCTGTAAAATGGCAAATTGGTGATTTTGGTCATATTTGGAGGGAAAAACAAAATTTTTAAATTTTCATTTTCAATTGGCCCATGACACGTTGCATTATCGATGATTAGTAGAGCTTTGACAGGTAACTTTTTTGATGTCAAGTTTTGATGTTACTTCAGGAATAAATTGTTTCAAAAACCATTCCTGAAATAAATTTGTCGTCTGCCAGGCATTTTTGGATGATCGATAATATAACGGAATTGTAACATTTTACCTTGGATGAGCTGCCATTCCTATCATCATTAAAGGTAATTTGTGATTGCCTGTAGCATTAACACTATTTCTATTTTTTCGACCAGGAGCTGTTACTTCATTTCGATGAACGTTAGTTTTATTTGGCAATTCTTTGTACACTAGTCCTGTTTCGTCACAATTATAGATTTGCTCCATTACATATTGGTTTTCATTAATTATTTCTTTAAAATGTTCTAGGAAAAGGCGTAGCATAACAGTTTTTCACCGGATATAGTTAATAAGCGAATGCCATGTATTTTTTTTAAGTTATTCACCCACCCATCACTTGCCAAAAATGTCCCAGTAAATTCCATTTGAACATAAATTTCCTTACCCTTTAATTTTAAAATTTCATTAGTGATGATATTTTTCAAGTCTCGCTGTTGTAAAAACCATCATAATCAGGAAATTTCGAGATTGTCATCCTATTTTTCTTTTTTGGAATATTACAGCATGAGGCGATGTAGGTTTCTAAGTTTTCTTTATTTTTCACAATTTTTGAAATTGTAGATGTAGTCACATCAAATTCAACAAACAGCGCTTTTATCTTCGTCCCCTTTTCGATATCACTTAAAATATTAAGTTTTTGTTCAATAGTTATATATATCAAGGGTTGCTTATAGCAAAAGTTTCTTTTATCAAAGATGACTATATCGAATGCATTTGTGGGACACCCTGTATAAATCATAACTTTAGTGGCGCGTTAGTTTTGAACAGGAGTGTAGATTATTCTTCTTATAAATCATGAAAATTTTGAGTACTCCTTCGATAAATATTATATTATCGATATATTATCGTTTCATAGTGATAATAATTGTTGGTAGTTTCTTAGTTGCATATTGTAAAAACTGGATGTAATCTACAAAACAGTACCTTTAAAAATAATAGCTAGTAAATCTGCATTGTTCTGTAAAACAATTTAAAAGTTATCATCAAATTTGTGACATTACAACGCAATTAATTAAGAAAAGAAAGTTGTCGAGGAATAAAAAACACATTTTCACGCTTAAAAATCTGCCAAAATCGTGCTTTGTTCGTTTCGGGACAATTAGCGTCTTCGCCCAAAGAACCGACAACAATAACAACAACGCGTTTCTAAATGTTTCAATTTAGACAGAGCGAAACAGCCAACTGGAAAAATACAATAAACGACACACCAAATTTCAGAAAACTACACAAATTACACCAAAGATTCATCATGATAACTCGTTTAATCCTAATTAAAGAAACAATAGCCATTCAATTTTAAAAACTACTCATTTTCATTAATCAAGTAAATTTAATAAAAATTTAAATATTACCTATTTTTGTAGAAATTTTAAATAATAAAGTAATTAATCATAATTTTGTGAAGTAAAATGTTATTTCTCAAATTTAAAATAATGATAATGTAAGAAAGTTTTAGGATACAAATTATGACAAATGACGTTTTGAGATTATCTCGTTACATGTTTCACAAAAGTGTGTATATTGTATTGTGTGCGTGTTTTTGTCACATCTTTTCTTACATAAGATGAATACTACAAAGGTCAAATCTCAAGAAAAATTTTATAATGCAGGAAACAATTTATTTTAAATTTTATTAAAATAAGTAAATGCAAAATTTAATAAATAAATCTAAAAAATGAAAATAAATAAAAAACAGTTTTTGAAAGTTTTGTTATTCATTTGGGAACTTTCACCCAATATAATCAATATTTTTGTGTGGGTACTTATCTAAGAAGGAAGTGTTTAAAAAATGAGTGGATTTTCTAAAAATTAAACTAGAAAAAAAATATTAATAACCTTAAAATTAATAAGTCGTGAATAAAATAAATTGGAAGTGAATTGCAAAAATCATTGCTTAACTAAAAATCTCTTCCTTTTAATGAAATAACGTCATTTGGTGTAATTTATGTAAATTAAAATCCAAATCCAGTTAAACAAAATGAATATTATCACACACGCCAACTTTGTGGTACGAATTGCTGCTTAGAAAGCGGGCTTAGTATTAAGTATTAGTTGGTATTACTCATAGATTTTTGCTCATGAATTTCCTGCATCACAATATTAATCAAAATTATTTTTTAAAAATATTATATTATATAATATAATAGTATTATCCAAATTTTACCGTAAATAAAAGTATTATTTATTTAATCAAGCAAAATTTTAAGAAGAAAAAATTATAATTTCACCTTGAATTGTATTTTTCAGACTAATCAACGATCTAGGTTGGTTGAATTAATTATTAATTGATACATCAAGAATTAATAATAAATGAAATTTGTCATAATCTTTTTTATTAAATCAATTAGTGTCTTAATTTAAAAATAATTAGATGAAAGTGAACCTAATGAAAATTCCTCACAGATGGCGTTTTATTAAAAAATATAGTATTACCGCAAAGCTGCTAAAAATGCTTGTAATTTCGTAATAATTAGGAGATTTTTATTTTCTACAAATGCAAAATAATATTCAATTTGATGATTGTTAACAAATTGCAGGCTCAACAATAGTAAAAAGGTCATATTTACCACATAATTTATAAAGATTATCAAAAGTAGATATTTTTATTATTTTTTTGTGATTATTAAACTGTAATTGATATAAAAATAATGAATCTCCAACATTCAAAAAAATCCTAAAAATCTGATTAAAAAAAAACCTTTGTTTCTTCATAAATATTAGGAAAAACTAAAAGAAAATATTAAAAGTAAAAAAAAAAATTGTATAAGATGAAGTGGGGTAAGATCGTAAATGGGGCAACATCGTTAATAGCTAATATTATAATGCTGTAAAAAATATTTTAAGGGAGGTTTATTTTTAACTCTGCTCTTACCCCGTAGAATATGAAATAAAGTTTCAAAATATTATCAATTATTTAATTGCAATATTTTCTACTATTAAAAAAAATTTAAACATGAATAAATTTATATAATTAATAAACTTATGGTCAGATTTCCAAAATTGGTTGATATTTGCATTTTTTCCATTTTTTGGAAAATTGTTATCATTTTTTGAAATTTTTATCTTTAATGCAATATTTATACTTATTCGACCATTAAGTTTTATTTTGGCAAACTTGTTTTTATTTTAACTTAAAATTGTTGAAAATTTAAAAAAAAAAAAAACAAGAAACAAAAGCACGAAAAATATTATAAGCCTCGTTAGAAATATAATAGAAATGGTAGAAATAAAAACAAATTGTGCTATTTTGTTTTTTATTCTTTCTAAAAATAGTAAAAATGGTTTTTGAGAATTTTTGGAAAATAATCTTTTATTGCTTTTTTATTTCAATTTGACCAAACTAAAACAAAAAATTATAAAATATCTAAATCTAAGTCCTAATTAGTTCGAGGACAACAAAAACATTTTAGTAAGATTTTTTTCCAATTTTAATTTATGAAAGGATTAAAAATTCCGAAAATGTCATTATTTTACAGCAACTTGTCATAAAAAATTTTTTTCGAAAAAAAATTATTCGGGTATCCTGGCTCATTTTTTTTGTTTTATTTTGGCCATAAAAACCAATAAAAATCATTTTCTAAACTAACATATTCGATACATTTTACTTACTAAATAAAAATCGTATAGCAGTTATACAGTATGTCTCCAAATTTTTGCAACGTAATTAACAACTGGAAGGCTTCTAATAAACATGAAACATTATTCATAAGAAAAACAACAATCCCTTCAATCGTTGCGTAAATCTAGGAACATACTGTATATAGTTATTTATGACAAAACATTATTTTTTCAGCTGTAATCAATTTGATGATTACCAAAAAATTTAAGTATGTGTTATGATTCTTCGTTAAAAACTTTAATCTGTACGAAGAACGAAAGGTATGTACGAAATATCGAAAAAACCATGAATAATATACACAATGACCAATCATTTAAATGTTATTGTTTTAAAATATGATAAGATCTTCCTGGAGATAAATAATACTTATGTCTTTATAATTACTTGTTAATTATGGAAGGAACATTTATCTCATTTTTAATTTACATATATCATAATCATACATATATTTAAAGAATAAATATTATTTGTTTAAATATGATAGTTTTTTTACGAAAAGATTTTTCATTTTATCATTTTCAAAGTAATTTCATCTGCATTAAACCAAATAAAAACGAAAATTTTCACGAACCAATTTTTGCTATTTTTACTCCATAAATTACAAAAGTGAGTTATATTTTTCACCCAAAATCAACAAAATTATATATAGGATTAAAAATTACCAATTTTACAAATTTTCAAAAATACTCAAAATCAACTAAAATTATTTCCAGAACAATGTTGGTTAGACCGTTTTCGACATAATTAAAAAAAATCGAATTCTTAATTTTTTTGGGAAAAAAAATTATTTAGACCATGTAAACATAATGTTTGGGTATTTTAAAAATGTATCAATCTTAGCACAGATAATAAAATTAAATAATAATAATAAAAAAAATAATTAAAATTTTTTTAAAATTTTGAAAATTATTAATAATTAATGAATTATTCATAAAAAATATTATTTGACTTTATTTAACAAAAAAAAAAAGAAAAAAAAATTACCAAAATTTGGTTGAAATTTAAAAATTACCAAAAATAATTATACAATAAAGAACCAATATTTATAAAAATACCATACAAAACAAATTTTTTTAGATAAAAAAAATCAAAAATATTGAATATTTTTTTTGGTTTTATTTTCTAAATAAATTAAGATTGGGTTGGGCCAAGTGAAAACTTAAAATACCAAAAATGTTGGTAAAAAATGAAAAATGCATACCTTCTTGTAGTCTTTAGGTAATCCATCACTAATCTAGTCTTATCAATAAAAAGAATAATCTCACTGTAGGTAAATATTTGTATTAAACACTAAAAGCACCCAAAAAACTTGAAAATTAATGCACAAAAAGTGATGAATTGAAAAGTAGTTGAAAGCGCTCGTGTCGCACTGTCTTGAGATGTCGATGTCGACTGGTGAGAATTAAGACGTGCACCTACTCTCACAAAGACGCGGAGCGCACAAAGTGGTTCATTGAAAAGATCCTTACAACAAACGTCGAGCGATGATCGAGGCGTCGCTATTGGTCGTTGAGGATTTGAAGTGGGGAGCTGTGCACAGGTGAGGTGAGGTGAGAAATGGATAGAGATAGATATAGAGATAGAGGTAGAGATAGGAGGAGGAAGAGGAAACGCCGCACCGTCAGATCGACTAGAGCGAGAATAGAGAATAGAGCCAGCGCACTCTTTTGATGTTCGGCGGCTGGCTTTGCTCTTTGCTCTTGAGCCGTTTGGACTTGGCGTTGCGTACCGTGGCGCCCCCCTATTCATTTTTTTTTCTTTTAGAGCGCTTTGAGATCGCGCGCCAAAAAACGAAAGGATGTTGTTTGTGGATCGGAATTGGGGTGAGTGTACCGTACGCAATAACGGTTGCCGATATTAGGTTATGAATACTATTTCAAACATACACAATATCTATGATATACGATATGTATTTTACAGGTGCCTATCACCTAAAGAAAAACATCCAAATTAAATTTACCAAAATTTTCCAAAATTTCCCGATTTTTCCACTAAAATCTGCCATAAAATATTTCAAAAAGATTTTGCTGTTTTTATGTGAACAAAAAACAAATAAGTATGTATATGAAAAAATTCAAACCTTCAAAAATTGCCAAAAAAATTAATAATATTATGTGGTTTTACAAAATGGTTAATATAATTTTAATCACCATTTTTTCACCATAAAAAAATAAAAAATCAAAAAAATTAAAAATACTGCCTATTTGTATAATTTTCCAAATTTATTCCTTGAATTGATTTTTTATTCGATAAAAATGTAGCAATTTGAAAAAAAAAATAATTTCTCGGATGTTTTTGGAAAAAATTTTTTGATTATATTATTCTTTTTGAAACATTTCAATTCAATAAAAAATAACTAGGCGTATATGCACTGCTTTCACTAGTCTCAATAAAAACCTCAAAATCCTTTTTCAAAAAAGCCTCTGGGAATCTGATATTGTTAATTGATATTTGCACTGCAAGAAGAATGGTGTATTTTCTTCTAGATTTTGGCGTTTTGTTTGAGCAATATTGTTTTTGAAAATAGATCCTTAAAAAATAAAATTCATATTCACACCCAAAAAATTAATCTTCTTTAAAAAAACAAAGAATCGCTTTGATATACAGGGTGATTCATTTAACTTGAGACAAATAAATATCTTACAAACTAAAAAAAAAATGATTTTGAAAAAATATTTCAAATAAAAATTGGTTTAAAGGGGGGGAAATAAAGATAAGATTAATTATAATTATAATTTATTTTGGAAATTTAAAATCTGTCAAAAAAAATAATTTAAATAAAAGTAATTTTGTTTTTGATTAAATTTTTGAACTGCTAAAAAAATTACAGGTTTTCATTTAAAAAAACTTGGTTTTTATTGAAATTAACCAAAAAATAACTATTTAAATTAAATGATTCATCTTGTGTTATGACAGAAAAAATAGCCAAAACTTTCTATAAAATTATTACACCCATTGAACGTATGATGACTTTTAACTTAAAATGTTCACGGTGTCCTGCAAAAGGTTGATAAAACAACTTAAAAAAATGGACAATCCATGAACGAATAAGTACCAAAAATTTGCCAAAACTTTGCCATTCTTATTTTTTTAGATCTGCTGATTTCTCAAATATAATCCAAGTGTAAAACTCAGTCAGTTATGCTTGAAATGGCCAAATTTTTTCGATACCCCAAAACTCAAAAGAATTTCAAAAGATTTAAGTACCTTAAAAATAAATATACCAAGTGTACAAGAAACTAAACCACCACTGCCATTTATTTATAAAAGAATAACTATTTTTTTTCTTTTTTTTCTTCCAGTTTCACCGAAAATGACATCAACTTTCTTATTTCAAATATTACATGTTATTTTCTTGTGCAAATTACTAAATATTAGTAAGTTTTTTTAGTAATTTTTTTAAGAAACTCGAGGTTTATACCTTCATGTTGGGTATCAATCGGAAAATAATACATTTAAAAAATAATAAAGATATTTGCAAAAATGCATCTCGAAAATTATAAAAATTAAAATATACATAATTTACCACGTTTCCATGCAGTTTCGAAAACGTATTGAATACGTAAGCTTATTTCTTATTAGCTTTCTAAGTAAATCTTCCAAACAGAACTCAATTTTTAGGCTAAAAAGATGTTTCTATAATTTTTGTTCCGAAAGTAAAGATAGAGCCTCTGAAGCAAAATAAGAATTTTTTAAAAGTATACATCTGCCACAACAATATAAAAAAAATTAGCAGACTTGTTCTTTCTAATTTTCCTACATAATTCTCAAAGTAACTCTAATTAAATTTCAAATTTTAATTTGAAGTATGTCCTTACTAGTATTCTGCAATTATTTCAGATACTGTTTGCTGTAACTCATTTATAAATTCAGCGTAATGTGTAAAATATCAGAAAAAACATTATTTTTGTGAGATAAATGCGCCAAACGAATAGTAATTACTAAATTACCCAAATTAGCTCAAAAAATCATTTAATCTTTTGTCAAAAATGTACAACTCTATTTTCTATTCTTTATTATATAAATATGGTTCAATTTTATAAAAGTTTCCAAATTCAAGAAATCTAAAAATCTTATCACCTTCAATTTTAGATGATCTACAATATTTTTGGGGGGAATTTTCTTCATAAACTGTAATTATTTATGAGGTACCTACATAATGACCTAAAAAAAAATATGGTAATTTTCAATTTTGAGATCTTAGGCAGGTATATAATCTTTTCTGGACCGCAACACAAAACAGAATCCCCTTTATCCCTTTACCTGAATGAAAATTCTCAACCTACTTCAGGATATTATGCATTATCTAAGTTGAATAAAAATTAAAATACTGAAACAGCTTTTTAATGCTTTTTTTATAGATAAACAAAAATTCCGCCAACGTACAGTTATTTTTCAAATGAAACATTTATTTAAACTATAATTGTCAAAATGTTTAAATCTAATATCATTGGAATTACTGCAGACAGTCATTTATGAAAAAAAATTATAAAAAACTTCTATTTATACAGGTTGTCTCGTTCGTGTTGGATCAAACTTCAGGATTAAAAAGTGGATCAAACTTTATCACCCAAAAAACAAAAAAAGTAGAGGTCTATCTTTCATAGTTCCAAAATTACAGCACTTAAATTTACTGAGTTTTTCCATTATTAAAAAAAACCAAATAAAGGATTGTTTTTTATAACTACAATATTGTCCTTAGAAATTATGAAGCTTTAAGTTACTACTTCTTTTGATGAATGAGTGAATGAAACGTTTTTTTTATATTTCTAATTTACAACCCAATGAAAAATAATCTAAAATAAAAATCTTTAAATTTTGAAGCTGTTAAAACCGGAGCCTAAATGAAAATGTACTCAAATCTCAAGGAATAAATTTGAAAGTGTGAAATTTTTTTTGTAGCGATAATAACGTAATTAATTAATTAATTTAAAAAGATAAAAAAAACTTAAGTGACTTTTTTTGAAAAAACAAATATTTTTATTGAATTTTATTTTCTATACGATTTTTTAAAATCTTAGTGACTATATAATTCATTGAATTCTTAGCCAATCAAAATTCTTCTTTTGGTCAGATGCCCAAGTATTACTTCTAGTTTGTTGGGTTTTTAACGAAAATATGATCTACTTTCTAATACTAAAATTCATCATTCGCGTTTGGAACACCATATGAACACCAATAAGATTTGATTATTATACGAGTATTTTGACAGAACAAAAACCAAAATGTTAAAGATCTTGTTCAAAATTTTGTACAAAGAAAAAGAAAAAATAACTTTTTATTTTATTGGAATCCTAAATTAATTCCACTTTCATTATTTATTTATTTATGCTCACCAATATTTTCACTAAATTGTTTGTCCTTCATAAAGTAATTACATACTTAAGAATATTATTACTTTAGTAGAGAACGTGCTCCGTTGTTATTAAATACTGGAATCGACAGTTGTATCTACTTTACGATGAATATTGTGTTGAATCATTATTACTTTCGCGAAGTGTTAACCTGATCCAAAACAATTTCTTTCAAAAACAAATGGACTTTAATATTCCTTTGAAAAATAGGTATTTCTTGTAATTATTCAAAATAATAAGTATCAATTTCAAGAGTTTTCAGATTTAGAATATGCAATAATAATTATACAGGGTGTATACGAAACTAGAGCCACTACTATAGTTTCTTTATTTATCGATATAAAAAATTTAGTATATTCTATGAGCTATGTAAACACATTTATTGAACTAAAAAAATCTTCAATATCACTTCCGGTCTTCCCGGTAACTACATCAACTTTCTTATTTTAAATGTAAGTACCTATTTTGACAAAAAAAATTCTTTTTCAAAACATTAAAAAAATATTTTGGATTTTTTTAATAAAATACCCAATATCAAGGTATAAACCTGCTCAAGTTTGCTAAAAAAAATACCAAAAAAATCCAAAATTTTTATATTGTTTTGATAAACTATTTTTTGTTTGTCAAAAACATATTTTAAATTTCCGAGTGATTGATATAATTTCCGGTAAAATCAGAACTGAAATTGAAATTTAGTTTAGTTTAATTAAAGTATTTTTTAAGCTCATATTATATTACAATACTTACATTTTAATTTTCTATTTTAATAAATAAAGAAGTGACAGGGTTGCCCCTACTTTCGTGTAGGGCAAGAGTATTCTTACTACTTCATAATTTTTTTCGCAGGTTTAATATAGTATATTACGCAACGAGCTAGAAAGTGACGAATTTTGTGCGAGTGTGAAAATAGCCGAACGAGGCGCTATAGCTGAGTGAGGATATTACACGAGCACAAACTTCACATTCTGCGAGTTGCGTACGCTATTTTTCCGACGACCACGGAGATTTTGCGACCATTATTAATATTTTGTAGTAACAACTAAAAAGTCATAACATAACCTGAGTTAACATCAGCTGACATTGAAGTTATCGATTATTTTTAGTTAAATGTAACTAATGGCACATGGCGCTGTTTTGACGGAAGCAACTGATCCAAACGAATAAAAAATGTTCCTATTTTATTTAAAATTTACACAAAATTTGAACTGTCCTTTTTTTACAAGTTCAAAAAAATCCAAGAGAAGGCTTTCGCAATTCATTCGCAGCGCCTATATCGAAAATTGGAAGAAGTATTTCAGAGTTACAAAACAGAAAACCAAAGTCACTAGTGTTGAAATAATAGATTTTCTAAACCATTAATATGAATGACATATACGATTTTCTCATATGGTCGTCGGAAAAGAAATGAATTTATTATTATAATATACAGGATCTCCCGCTTTTTCCGGCAAAAATTGTTTTTGGATAGTATATTATGTCATTCTGAACAAAACATTTCCTATGAACTAGTATTTTTTTCGACTCTTTAAGAAATTACAGCTACTTTAATATTTGTAAATTTGTAGTAAATCCTGTATAATTTTCTTTTTATTTACAATTTTTTAGTTAAACATTATTGGCCGTTTTTAAAATTTTGCTCGATAAAATCAATCAATCTGAAAATAAAGACAAAATTCCAAGCACACTTGATTTAAAATTTTGCTGAAAAAAAGTGGGACACCATGTATTAAGGTACACACATGTTCTTTCTCCAAAAATTTGAGGGCAGATGCGTTTCATGCAGGAAATTTTGTATGTCCCCGAAGTTTTATTTAGATCAACAATAATAAATCCAACAACATTAGATAATTTATTAATTGATGAAGTTAATATGCATGTAAAGAAAATTTATGAATTTTCTTTTCGTTCTTTTTTGGAAAATATTAGAAAATTGTGAAATTTGGAAAATTTTAATTAATTGTATTAAATATGGATGGCCTGATAAATGCGGGCAACACTTCTCTTATCAAATAAAGAAAGTTTAATTTTGAAAAAATATCGAATATTTATTCCGAGTGACTTAAGGAAACAAGAATTCAGAACAACTTGGTTTGGTATAGTCAAATGTAATCGTTTATCTAAAGAAATTATTTGGTGGCCAAATACACAGCAATGTTTTATCCTTTATAAAATCACCTAAATTTAATTAATTTCGTGGTGCTGATTACGAATTTAGCAATTAAAATTGAATATTCTAGTTTCTTTGATACACTAATTAAGAGTAAACAGTTAACTGGGTATTAAGGAATTTAGCTTCATTAGGTGGCAGCACTATATCTTTTTACACGTAGCTCAGCTGCTTTTGATTCCTAACTTGAATTTTTTGGTCATATTGTGTATTTATAGGTGTAAATAAATAAAAAAAATCAGAGATTAAAGAGGATAGAATAAAAGTTATTGCTCAGTGATATTACGAAAATAGTCGGTAAAATTACGTATAAGACTTTCCAATGTAAATTTTAATTTCGTATTTCTCAAATGAAACACAAATGGTTAATTGAAATCGAATAATTCTTTTTTGAATTGTTTAAGAATTCCATATTGCATCTTTTGTATATTGTTTTTTTGTAATTTTAATTTTTGTTATACTTAATACTTGTTGAAAACGTCCAAAAATAGGCCACTTTTAGGTTTAAATTAAAGCCTTATAAACAGAGTACTTTTTTAAAATTAAAATACACAAATGGTAGTTTGTTTAATGTACTTTTAAGATAATCTATAAAAAAAATAATTTTATTAATTAGTTTTTAAAGTACATTGGAAATAAAATGTTAATATAAACAGGAGGTTCAATTATTGGCATCTCTTTCGCACAGTTATATGTTTCATACGCACATCGCATTTCCAAGGGATAGAGAAATCGGAGTTACACATTTTGCCGATTATCCTCTTTACAGGGATATTGAAAATAATTTAAGATTGTGTTGTTTGAATACAAAATTAACATAATCCTCCCGAATCCATTTTACAAAGAAAATTACCTGAGCTCCCTTGATCATAAATTGGAACGGATTTTGTTTTCATAATCATATTTAATCATTCAATATTATAATACTTTTCAAAATATCTAGAGATAAATACCAATCAATTCTATAAAGACCATGTAGTTGAAAAATAAAAATGGTTTCTGGAAGACACGGAATTCCTCATTGTATTCGTTCTGACAAGATTTAAATTGAAAAAATTGGTAATTCCTATGGAATTGAAAATATAACATACAGTTCTTTATATCCAAAATTAAATACATTGACAAAAAGTGTAGTTAAAACAGTTAAAACAGTTAAAACAGAAAATAAATTTTAAATATAATTTTATTGAATGTTGTCCTACAACTCAGCTACTTTGGAAAATTGTTATTCTCCATCAGACCTATTAATGGGGCGAAAATTATGTACATTAGTACCAATTTTACTAAATCAATTGGTTCCTAATTTATCATTTATCAAATATGTGAATATTGCAGAAGAAAGAAGGAATTTTTAGAAAATGAACTAACAATAATTACAACAATCATTAGCAGTGGCGTAGCCAGGAATTTCGGTAAGCAAGGTACAGATTCTAAAAACGCGCCCAAATGTGGGTAAGGATGTGGCGTGCCCCCTTTCAGTGATTTTTGACGGTCAAGATTTTTTTTAGATTCAAAGTTCCTAATACTGAGTATACGTATCAAAATTTACTACAGATGTAAAGTTTTTTCTTAAATACCAACATTTTTCAATATTTTAAATGTTAAAACTAACCACATTTTGATTTTAAACCATTTTTAGACTAAATTCACATTTTTGTGTTCTAAAAATGAAAATTTTTGTTTAACTTTTTTAATTATTTTCGGATTTTGATGATTCTTTTTTCATTTTGCACCTAAAAGTTTTTATTATCCCATGATATAAATGTAAAAAAATAAAATTTGATGTTTTAGTGTAATTTTTCGATTTTTCTAATTTTAATATTTTGCAGGTTCTTAGAAAATCGGAAATAAAATCAAAATTTATTGATTTTTAAAGACAAAAATTGGTCAAGAAATGGCGGTATTATAACTTTTTTCGAATAAAAATTATGTGAAATTATCGATTTTTAAGTTAAGGGGCGATTTTAGGACTAATATTACAAAACCTACAATTGTAGCTTAAATTACAGTACAAAATTTAATTTGAGTAATTTGAGTAATTTTTTTAAATTTCATTTCGATTTTAAACCATTTTTTATAATAAAATTGGTGATTTCATGTTCTAAAAATTAAAATTCTTGCATAACTTTTTTTTATAAACCGATTTTGTTTATTCTTATTTTGTTTTGTGTTTAATATCTCATATGATAAATTAAAAAATAAATCTTTAATTTGTTTATAATAATATCGTTTTTTTTTGTAATTTTTAGATTTTACAGCTTCTAAAAAATGGCGGTAATAACGAAAAAATTAAAACTCAAACAAATTTACTTTTCCATTACAAAAGCAATAGTTCCAGATTTTAATGTGATTTTAAAATAAAAATGGTTGAGTTATTAATATTTATCGAGAAATTTTGACTTGAAATTGACTATTTTTAAACATAGTTATATATGCCCAAAATAAATTACAAAAGAGATTAGTTGCAGCTCGAACTTTAATTTAAGTAATTTTTATTTTTTCAAAATTACATTATGATTTTAAACCTAAATATTTAAGACTGAAACAAGTCCAATATTCCAATAAAAATCAATAAATGTAGGGTTTTAATGTGCGTATAAGTTCAAAAATTAGTTAAAAAATGTTTTTTGAAAAAGTTTTAATTAAAATGATCAAGAATTTTGGTTAGCAGAGTACTGACTCTAAAAAGGCGCCTAATTTAAAAAATATATAATGCCAATATGTATGGTAGAATAAAAAATAAAAACACAAAGATCATTTTTGGTTAAAAATTGGGAAGGAGGAGAAATCAATAGGAATAGAGGAGATCTTAATTTAATTTCTGAAGATGAAATCACTTGTACATCAAGCGAAACGTGTAGTTCTCAAAATTATGTTGAACAAAAAAATAACAATGAAGAACCTGAAAATATTGAAAATTCTCATAATCCTCTTAATCTGCAACAAAATGTTAAAGATATTTTAGGTTTCAGATAATGTTTATTGGGAATTTTAACTACGTATAGAGGTCACTATAAATGGAGGATATTCGGTACTTGTCAGTGTCAAAAAATATGTTTAAGATCCATTTTTGTACCTTATAACTACATACTGGACAAAACCCAAATAAATATATTATTTAAAACTAAAAAGCATGTACTAATCCGTTAAATTATAAAAGTAAGTAGCGAATATCGAAGTTCATATTTTTGCCACCAGAGGGCGAGCGGATTCTAAAAGTCTAATCCTATATAACGATTTATTACTATTTTTAAAATTGATCCAAGATGGTTATATAAATACGATACTTGCATTCCCCAACAATTTTTGCAAATTATCAAGATTGTCCTGGTGACTTTTATGTACATTCCCCGACCCAAATATCTTTAAAAGAAAAACCAAAATGTCGGTTGACCAATCACAAATTGTCAACCCATTGGATAATGAGCAATGGATTATGGGAAAACTCATTAATTACTGGACAACCTATTGGGTAATGAGCAATGGATTATGGCTAATTTTAACCACAGAAAAACATTTACATAGAAGAAATCAAGAAATGTCAAAAAAGCGAAAAAGCGAAAAATAACCCAAAAAATTGCATAAAAGTGCCTTCAAATAAAAATGTAAAGTATACATAAAATAGACATTATTCACTCAGAAAAATTTCGGTCTTCGTGAATCATTTCTCGCTCGTTGAATAATAATGATTTTTTTTTCAGAAATAAAAAACGATAGAAATTTTCGGTTTTCATTTTATGCAGTAATCTGATCCAGGATAATATTTTTCAGATAAAGTCTTCATAAATAAATCGTTTCTTTCAAAATTTGGTGTAGATAAACAATCATTTTCTGGATCTGTCCTTTAGTAAAGGAGTTGACATTGACAAGGTGTCCCTAAATTTGTCTTTGACAGCAATCCTAATCTATCTGTCACCGATGTCCATATTAAAAACATTTTTTTAGATGACCAATTCTCCTATTTATTACCTAGAAATTCTATTCTATTTCTAATAAGGGTCATAAATTTATTATTAAATTGCGCAAATGCTCAAAGAAATGTACCTTGCTGAAAAAAGTTTTAAGTCCTAATTCCGGGAAAAGCACGGCAAATAAGAAACCAAATTGGGGCGGATTTATGGGCACTGCGAGGGTAGATTGAAATTCGCGCAAACACGATGGAGATGTTTCGCGAATCACAAATGACACCCTGTATAATTTTTTTATATTTTATTTAAAGTTTCTTTAGTTTTAAACTTCTAAAATTAATAGTGTTATTGTCAAAGTCTTCTTTTAACGAGATATATTTAATTTACGTCAGTAAAAACATAAATATTTCAAATAATTTTCTTTATTTTCGCATTTCTAACAATTGATAAAGGTGTATGTTAAAATTACAATACAATGATGCTTCGAGGAATATAATCATAATAAAGTCAGATTTATGTTTATAAATTAACGTTGGAACAAGATCACCTTGCCTTCGCAAAACTTTAATCGTAATGAATTATGATAATCGTTAGAATAAGTGTAATTTTATATTTTATTATTTTTCGGGTAAAGATAAACTAATATTTCATATTTTCAGAAAAATGCATAATATATTCTATATAATTATTTATCTAAATATACACCTACATACAAACACGTCAATAATTATGGCATGTAAAAGTTTAAGAATTTTAAAATTTTACATTGCTTTTCACTGGGTATTTCCTAGAGGAAACAAACAATACTTGCTCAAGTGCTTTAATGATGCATCATCGTAACTGCCAGTAAAATAGTTAAGATAAAAATTGTGAATAACAAGTTATAAGTTTTCACTAAAAAAATAAATATTTAGTGTCTTTCTTGGTAATTGAGTTTTAGTTTTAAAAACTTTCCTATTATAATTTTTTTACTACCTACAGTTTTATGGAAATTAGTCTTATTTTTATGAAATTTTAGGAAAAGTAATCTATTAATACATATTTATGAATATGAGAAATCAGCACAATTTTCAAAGGAATCTGCAGAGATTGTGAAGACAGTTTTTTTAATTTTCATAAGTAGTAACCTAGATTTTTTTGGGACAAATCAAGAATTTTCGTATACAGGGTGTCCCACTTTTTTCCAGCAAATTTTTTTTTAGATAGTAAATGTCATTCTGAACAAAAATTTTCCTATGAACTATTATATTTTTTCACTCCTTAAAAAGTTACAGCAATTTTAAAATTGATAAATTTTCATGATTTTTGTAGAACACCCTGTATTATAATAATCTTTCTCATTATATTTTTTTTATTTTAATCAATTATTATTTGGATTTTTTCTTTGCCAAATTGGTTTTTTGGAACATTATTGGCTGTATTAAAAATAAGTGAACAACGGGGTTAAATTTCCCTCAGAAAAATTTTGCATCTTATTGGCTTAAACATAAACCAAATCCAAAGCATACGATGATTTAAAAAAAAATTAAATTACATGAAATTTATACAGGGTGTCTCACAAAAATCATTAAATTTTTGAAACTTTAAAATTGCTGTAATTTTTTAAGGAGTCGAAAAAACATAGTAGTTCATAGGAAAATTTTTGTTCAGAATGACATTTACTATCGAAAAAAAAATTTTGCTGGAAAAAAAGTGGGACACACCCTGAATTTCACCGGTTAGAGTAATTTTTATTTAAAAACCCCAGTTGTATCAATTTAAAAAGGATTTTGATTATTTTTTTTTTCAAAATATTTAGTTTCTTAAAACATTTTATGGCCCCTTTATTTATTTGTTTGTGGTGTTGTCGATATCCGTATATCTCCCTTTTATAAAAAAGATAATAGTACTAGATTAAGTGTAACACGCAGGGGAGAGATGAAACCCACACCCTGAACCAGCCCCCTCCGTAATTTTGATGCCTTTTTATTTCGGCACAATGAAATGTTTACACGTATTTATTCCAGTAAATTTAGTTATGAATGCCTTTTAAAATGAGTGCGAAGTTAATTGTACTACCAGAAAATAAACAGAAATTCATGAATTTAAAATTTGGTTCATATTTTTTACAATTAATTTCTTTTAGTAAATTGTTTGAAAAAGACGTTTTTCATTTTTATAAACATCTGTTCGAATGTGATATTAGTTTTTTTTTATAGAGATAATAATTTCTATTCCATACCTAAAATGGTATACCATAAGTTTCTAATTTTAGAGAAAAAGTGTAGAAATTTTTTAAGAATCTACTATCTACAGGGTGGTGCTAAAAGTTGGAAACGGGATAATATTTTCCGTAGTTGATGTTTTTTAAAAAATCCCTTTGAGAGGTGATATTTTAAAAACGACATCTTGATGAAAGTTTATTGTTGAAGTCATGAATGTCAATTTTTTTTCTTGTTTTCGATAGATTTTTTAAGAACTTAAACGATGATATAATAAAATTTATACCTTAAATATGTATTATCAATTTTGAAAAAAATACACATTAATTTAAAAACTAATAAATTTAACTTTTAAAAGGAGAATCTAGAAAACTAAAAAAAAATAAAATTGTAAAACGCTTCCAAAATTGTAAATGTTTTGCAAAATTGCCAACAAACTTATCAAAATTATTCAGAAATTAAAAACACAAATTTAATTTATTTGGCAAATTGTTAATGCAAATGATTTCCAAACCAATTTAATTTAAATATTTTCATAAAATTACGCTAGAAATTACTAAGACTTATTGCATATTTTAATTTTAGTATTAAAAATTTAATTTAATTTTTTTAAATAAAATGTGTGTTTTTTTTAAATATTGTTAAATCATTGACAAAAAAGTTGAGGTAGTCATTTAAAAAAATGACGATGACTTCACTATGCTAATGTTCGTGACGTCATAAATAAAGTTTTGACATTAAAAGATACCATTTCTAAAATAAAAATCGACCTGTCCGAGCAATTTTCTAAAAAATATCAAACATGAAAAATATTAGCCCTTTTCTAAACGTTAGCGCACGACCCTGTATATGAAATAAATTTAAATATCATTTTATTTTACTAATTACTTTTAGAAAATTTTAACTTCCCACTTTTTTATTTAGAATTTCGACTTATTTGAATGTTTTTAGGTACTTTAGTAAATTTTAAGAAATTTTTATGTTTGCATTTAATTCGATTGAATTTTTAATGTTATTTTTTTATTTTAAGTTAATTTTTATCAAAAATTTTTTAAATTTGAGTGAATTTTGCGTTTTGAGCACTAATTTTATAATTAGGAATTTTTTTCTGAAGAAAGTGAATTTAATCAAATTTTGATTTTGAATAAGTTTTCATGAAATTTTAAAGTTTTTTTTTACTAAAAAATGCAAAAATTGCAATAATTGTGGGCGAAATTTTTCAAAATTTAAACGTAACATCTTTTCTTTTAATAATATTATACCGGGTGTCCACGAAACTAGGACCACCCCAGTAATTTTTTTATTTATGGAAATAAAAATTTGAATTTTTAGTATATTATGTGGCATAAAAATCGCATTTACTAAACTAAAAAAACAAATTCAATTTCACTTCCGGTTTCGCCGAAAATGACATCAGCTTTCTTATTTTAAAAGTAAACCCTATTTTTTGTACTTATTATTAAACATTGGTAAGTTCCAAGTATGCTGTGACAAATTTTTTTTTTTCTGAATATTTTGGATTTTTTTTTGATAATTTTTTTTTAATAAAATCAACTCTTAAATAATTTAAATAGGTAAAATAAATTGTAAATTATGAAATTTATTCGGCAGTTTTTGAGAAATTAATGTTTATAATTTTTAAAATGCGTTTTTTGCAAATATCTTTATTTTTTCAAATGGCGTGATAGTGGGGCCACCCCATATTTCGATAAAGGATTTTTTTTTGATTAACGTTAACATCATATTTATCATTTTTTTGTAGTTACACACTGGCGTATTATGTCGTTTTTTTGCAACGAAACTCATAAAAAATGAATTTTAATCTTAAATTGTTTTGGAAAAATTTTAATAACTTTGCTACATTTTTCAACTGCAATTGAATAGATATTTAAAATCAAATTTTTCAATATTATACTCAGTGGCGTACTATGTCGTTTCTTGCACCGAAATTCACAAAAAATCAATTTTAATCTTAAATTATTTTGGAAAAATTTTAATAACTTTAGAACATTGAAAGATTTTTCAAAAATTCTTTATCCATCATGAACTGCAATTCAATAGGTAATTCAAATCATATTTTTTTATACTTTGTAGTTACCCAGTGGCGTACTATGCCGTTTTTTTTCTTTTTAAAATCATTTTTAATCTAAAATTATTTTGGAAAAACTTTAATAACTTTAGAACGGTGCACGATTTTTGAAAAATTCTTTATGCATCATGAACTGCAAGTCAATTGGTAATTAAAATCACATTTGTACATATTTTGTAGTTTCTCAGTTGCGTACTGTGCCGTTTTTTTGCACCGAAACTCATAAAAATCAATTTAAATCTTAAAATATTTTGGAAAAACTTTAATAACTTTAGAACGGTGCAAGATTTTTCAAAATTTCTTTATGCAATTCAATAAGTAATTAAAATCAAATTTTTTAAATATTTTGTAGTTACTCAGTGGTGTACTATGTTGTTTTTTTTCAGCAAAACTTATAAAAGATCAATTTTAATCTTAAATTATTTTCGAAAAAGTTTAATAACTTTAGAACGGTGCAAAATTTCCAAAATTCTTTAAGCATCATGAACTTCAATTCATTTGGTAATTAAAATTAAATTTTTTCAATATTTTGTAGGTACTCAGTGGCGTACTATGGCGGTTTTACACCGAAATTCATAAAAAATCAATTTTAATCTAAAATTATTTTGGAAAACTTCAATATGTTAAAATTAGGTAATATGTTAAAGTTAGGCTTTCTAAGTGCATTCTCCAGATTCTGCATTAGACCTAACAAATATTCTTCCAGATTTTCGAAAATGAACGATAATGAATAATTTATAAAAAAATTCGCCTACGGCGTCTTTGCCTAAAATATCCATAAAAACGTTCCTATTTTTAAGGAAATCACTCAGTTTTAACAATATTCATCTGCTGGGTTAATTAAAATGGAACACTCTGTATATAATAAATAAAAGGTCCAGATAGGGCGAGATTTCCAAAAGGTTGGTGGCCCCAGGCACTTGCTTGCCTGGGTGGCCTCCAATGAGCCAGTCCGACATTTAAAATAAGATAGTTGAAACCTGAAGTGAAATTGAATTTTTTTTATTTGAATAAAAGGGTTTTCTTATGTCATAGAAAATAGTAATATTTCAAATTTTTATTTTAATAAATAATAAAATTTCAGGGTTGGTTCTACTTTCGTGGACACCCGGTATATAGCAAACTTTGTTTAGAAGTATTACCATTAATGGTTTGAGTTAAAGTAGTGAACTGAACAATGTAAAAGAAAAGAAGTAAATTTTATCGTAATTTCGTTTAAATTCCTTTACCGAATGAATTTCTATCAAATTATGAAAGATTTTTTAATATAAAATAACCGAATCTTGAGTCATGAAAATAAAGTAATTTTTTTATCAATTTAGAGTAATTTTTTCCGTGAATTTTTAGAAAATATTAGCATTTTTTGGGTAAGAATGCAGAAGTATATAATTATTTAAATTAAAATTTTGTTTGATTTTTAGCTATTTTCATTTTTTAGCTGATTTTATGTGAATTTTTACTGATTTTTCATAGTTTTCCCAGAAATTAATTAAAAGCCAATTTGTATTTGTATATTTTTATAATTATTCTAATTTGGGGGATTTTTCAGTTAAATCTATGAAAATGCAAGAATTTTCTTGACATTTAAGGAGAAATGTCAATGTTTTTTTTAAATTTAATTCTAATTTTACGTTTTTTGTTAGAAAATGCAGAAGTTTATTTTAAGATTTTCCAATTTTAAATTTAATTTTGTTTGAGTTTTAAAAGAAATAATAATTTTTGCTCAAAAATCTAATAATGTTTTTTTCTATTGTATGAATTATTGTATAATAGGTTAGATTAGGTTAGGTATAGAATAGGATAGGAAGGGATAGAATCCAATCATCAGTTTTTAAAAGTTTTGTAGAAAATAATCCAATTTTTACATATTATACATATACCTGTAGTAATACATGAAACTTAACAATTTTTAATATTTTTTCTTCCCTCTTAATAAACCTAATATTTTTCAAAAAATGTTTGTAAGCAAATTTTAACCAAAAAATACATTAATTATTCTTGAAATTCTTGAAGATATAATACGAAATAATAAGATTAATTTGGATTTTAATTTTTAAATTTTTTTATTTACTTTAGAAAAATATAAATTAATTATGATAATTTAAATAATTTGGGAGTGTAACAAAAGGCCGATATGGACAAAGGTCGAAATAGAAAAAATAGGTCGAATGAGAAAAGGCCGAACGATGAAATGGCGACTCGTACGTAAGGCCGATGTTGACAAAAGGCCAAATGATAAAACGCTGATAAACAAGTTTAAATTAAATTTGTATGTTCATTCTGTTTACCCTTCAGAGCAATTTCCTAAACGGAGAATATAGAGGTTTAGTTCTGCAGTCATAAAAGCTAGTACGAACAATATTTTTGTACAATTTTTTAATTTCCTTAATTCCTGCCAGAAGGAAAAAAAATTGGAGAATGTACAAAAAAAATATAATGATCTAAAAGTACCTGAACTTTGGACCCCTCTAATTAATTTCGTGCTAGGTTGCAGAAGGTAACTCTCTGGCAGGATGTAGCCTAATCAATTTAGATTATAAATCTGAAAAAAATTGAAAATCTAACGAGAGAAACTTGAGTTATGACTGCAGAACTAATCCTCGATTTCATGAGTTTTCACAATTTTCCCTCCCCAACTCGCGCGCCCTCTAGGGATTCGTATTAATTATCAGTTATTTGCTGATAATTTGCAAAGAAGCTCCAGAAAAATGGGATGGATTTTCAATTCCTTGTTATTATCCCCAACGGAAAATTTATCGAGGGTGTCTAGGAAGATGCTCTTGAAAGACGAACACTTTTTAATTGAAAATGCTGTTAATAGAATGTTTATTTTTCAAAATATTTTCACCTCACAGTTTAGGTAAGTTTCTTCAGTCAGGTTTTTTTTATATCACAGCCTTTTGTTGTTCGGTTCATTTTCTTTTGACCATTTGTCCAATTCGGCTTTTCCTTCTCCGGCCTTTTGTAGAATTCGGCATTTTCTCGCATGGTCTTGTAATTTAGACATATCACGTTTGTTATTTTTTGTTTTTATAGAAATACCTATATTTTTCTCCTATTTTGGGCTTTCTAATTTTATATTTATAAAAATTTCGAAGAATAAATCTTATACAATTAAAGAGTGTAACTTGTAATAGAACATTGATGATAGTTTTCTACCCAAAAACCAGGAAACTATACCTTAAAATATTGTTTTGGGACGTTGAGCGTTTATTCAGACTTTGATGAATACTTTAATGAAAAGAAAACTTCAATAATTGCAATTGTATTGTATAAGAAATTTATTATTAATGAATATAAGTTTTTTATTTAAAATTATGATTGTAATCATAAGGTACGAGGTACTTTCAACATAGTTTAAACGAAAGCAGAAAATTAAATATTACACCAATATTTAATGTGGAATAAATTATTCATCATTATCTCCAAGTCAAATTTAAAACCCATCTTTATAAAAGTTTTCCATGCAATTAAAAATTATTAGGAATTTCAACCGAAGTAATAGCTCATTTCTTGTCAATTATGCAGAAAGTATTTAGCACAAAATTGCTAAGGGACGAGATAAGATTATGAGCAAATTTGTTACAAGGCAAGCCTCTATTTTAAATAGTATTTTCTTACTACACCTTTTTAAGAAACTATTTTTTACCACTGGTTATAAATATTTACCATATTATATAATCTTTTTAATTATTTTTGAATATGATAATCCTGTTTTTCGTGGAAATTATGCAGATTTATTTTATTTATTGCCATAATATGGTATATTTTGTAAACTGTAATTTAGTTGTTTCTTGTAAATAACGAGGACATTGTAAGTTTCGGAGAAGTCTCCGAAGAAAATAAAAATGCTGTCAAGATGCGTTAATGTAAATAATCTCGCCGAATTTGCTCATTAAAATTAACCTATGGCCCAGGTAACTGTGGGAGACTCAGCCTAAGAACAAGTTACGTTTTCTTGTCAACTCGGAAGCGGAATAAACTGGTCCGGTCCTCGTCATTTTCGGGGGCATTTTCGAGGTAAAGCACGTCTCGTTCTTGTTCTTCTCACAATTACGCGTAAAAACACAATTTAAGAAGATGTTAGTTTTAAACAAAAGCCACTTGTTTTTTCACTGAAATCTTGAATATCGTCCAAAGCGACTGATGCTGTGATACTTCTGTCACCTTAAAGATTAAATTTATTACTGTCTTTTATAAAAATAGAAACTGTTTCTAGTAAAACTTAATTTTTTTTGTTTATGGGAACAATAAAATTGTAGAAATTAAGTAAAATTAAATAAAGCGTTATTTCTTGACATTCTAACAGATTTTTTTTAATTTCCTCCAGTTCAAATTTATTTATTAAATTTTCAAGTTGTGGGCAAATTAAAAGATGTTCCATATTTTAAAATCCTTCACCACATGAACAAAATAGAGACCCATAACAGAAACCCCAACATTTTTTATTATACTTGCAACAACCAACTGATATACATAATCTATTAAGGTTTTTGAAAATTACCCAATTCATTGGCATCTGGAGGAAGATATTCTTTAGGACTTAAAAGTAAGTTCCTATCTTTATCATTTAATGATTGTTCCTGCTACAGTATTATGTTTATGGTTTTAGACCCCTGAAGACGTCAAACAGTATATAAAAAGCTTCGACGATATTTTAGATGATTTAATTCTGTAGTTTTACCGTAGAGTGGATGTAAAATATCATTTTTTTGAAGATTACGTTCACACATGCTCGTTACAGATCTTCTTATATTTGGAGAAACCTATGACTAGTTAGTATTGGTCATCCAGTAATTATTCTACAACTTTGATGTAAAACAGTATTTACTTTTTTGGTATGACAAGATCTTTCCCAAACTGGAGGAGCATAATCTGCTTCCGAAAATCATAAAGTTATGCAGTAGTTCTTAAGATATGAGGAAAAGCACCCCATTTAGTACAAACTAATTTCTGAATTAGTTTGTTTCTAGTTGAGACTTTGGCTTTAGTTTCCTCTATGACAACAAAGATTTATTAACAAAACAATTAATCATTTAACAAAATAGTAACAATTATAACAATTACTTGTTTAACATTAAATTAATTCTTTCATATAAAAAAGTAAGCAAGGAAAGCGACTACCATGTGATTTAAGTAAATGGTCTTCTGGCATAATTTGAACAACAGTATCGTCACAACAACCAGAACAGCCAATATGATAAACATCGGTTATATAGTGACCTTTAGAAGCTTCTTTACCATCATGATAAATCACTGCAAATAATTTATCTTGCCTTTCTATTGTTTGGTAATTATCATTAGATGATAAAAATTTGTATCAATGTTAAGATTAATTGGAAATTGCAATTGTTGAATTATCTTAGTGCATCTACCTAGTTTGAAATCAATTTTAAATGCAAAATGAGCACAACGGGTAACTGGTAGTTTCTCTATAGTCACTTCTTTCCATATTTCAACTTGCTTCTTTATTTTTGAATTTCGAATATTTTCCAACTGAATTTTACAGACTAATGATTCAAGATCTTCTTTGATAGTATTGATTCAGTTATAAAGCATTATAAAAAAAGGTTGATTTTATAAGTAATTTGATCTTTACCTCTATGAAGTCTAGAGTCTAGAACGAAAATAACCTCTAAATAATTCGCTAATAGGAGTATGAATATTTTTAGTTCCTCTTGTAACACAGTCTTCATTATTTTGATCAAATAGCCGCCATTTTTTATCACTATCATCTTTTTCTAAATGCTTTTCGACGTTTTAAACCAATTTTATTAGTTCCAACATTTCATCATTTAGACCAGTCATTCCCAACCTTTTGGACCTCATGGACCACCTATGATCGTACTATACCTTTTCCAATTGTATATTGTATTTCACAAAAGATCAACTCAATTTCAGAAATCCTCAATTGTAATTCAGAAAGCATCAATTGTATTTCAGAAATACCAAGTTAATTTCAGAGTGTATGAATTGTATTTCGAAAACATCAATTGCATTTCAGAAATACACTTGATACTTTATGAAATAAAATTGATCCTTTCTGAAATTAAACTGATTTATCTGAAATACAATTTATGCTTTCTGAAATACAATTGACGCTTTCTGAAATACAATTGATACTTTCTGAAATACAATTGATGCTTTTTGAAATTAAACTGTTTTATCTGAAATAGAATTCATGCTTTCTGAAATACAATTGATGATTTTGAAATACAATTTATCCTTTTTGAAATTAAATTGATTTATCTGAAATACAATTGATGCTTCCTAATATAAAACTAATTTATTTGAAATACAATGCATGCTTTCTGAAATATAATTGATGATTTTGAAATACAATTGATATTTTCTGAAATTAAATTGATTTATGTGAAATACAATTGGAAAAGGTGTGGAAACAAAAAGTGCAATTGCTTATCAGAATTCTGGTATATTATTTAAAATAATGCCCAGATTTTTTACGGACCACCAAAATTTTGTCGCGAACCAATAATGGTCCGTGGACCACCTGTTGGGAACCGTTGATTTAGACCATTTAGGAGATATCCTCAAAAACTTTTTGCATCTTCTTGCTGGCCATCAATTCCAAACGAATCATTTCGAATTCCTTTCAACATTTTATAAATCACTGTTGGCTCAAAAGGTCTAGTACAACTAACGGATACAATCTTTTTTTGTAAAAAAAACAACGAAGATTAGGTCTAAACAGCAACTTAGACCGAATCTTCGTTTCGTCAGTAAAATTTGCAAGAGTCTTACCCATCTTATGATAATTTGAATTCCAGAAATTTTGACTTCTACTTTTTTTTGAGTTGAATTTTTAGTCCGTGAATTTTAATTTTATTTATTTATTTAATACCTCTGTTCTTCTTTATCTTTAACTAATAATTTAAACTGGGTTTCCTTTGTTTACGCTCTATTTACACTTGTAAATAAAAAAATCATGAATTCTTTGAATTTCGATTCCAATTCTTTGGCAAAGATATTTAGTAGCTCGGTCTTCTCCAGTTCTTTTCGACATAAAATTTTCTATTTTAGATAAAAACGATTTTGAAGAAATAAAAATTTCCCTCAAATCTTTGTATTTTGAAGTTTTCCTTTTTTCAGCTTCTTTTGCAGAAGAACCAACAGAAGTTATTGATGAAGCAATATAAGAATCAGCTAAAGATTTTACACAAGTACCCATCCCAAACAACCGCCTTTTCATTTTCCAGGGAATCAAAATCATACCAACTGATCTCTTTCCATCATTATGCAGTAGGTTCTAATAAAACCACGTTTTATCACATCATTCATCAAGACGAGTGTCTACTATATCTTCCACAAATTTTGTTGCAACTAAGACCACGAAGTCCCAGTTCAACAACTATAACGCCAAATTTACATTTATATTGATAACATAAATTAGAACCAAGTCGTAAACCAATATCAATTCTAAAACTGTCACCATCCAAAAAGTTATCAATTCTACCAATAGGAAACGCATGTAACCAAGATCCAGCTTCTTTGGCACATAGACCTGGTAGTCTGGATTTGTCTCTTAAATTGGTCAATGAAATTATCAATTAAATGAGTATGAGTAAATTTTTTTGGGAGTAACTAAATTAGTATCCAAATCAAATTTAGGAACAATAGTTGAAATTAGAGTATGTGCAGAATAAACTGAAGCCAAAAAACCTTAGAGAGCAAGTTCAACTGTACGTCTAATACGAATTCTACCTAAATTTACTGGAAGAGTGGCTTGATTCCATTGGGATTCACTCTGATTATAAATTCTAATTTCTTTATGTCAAATTTAACTTTTATCCTAAGCAATTTTTTAAAATGAAAAGACCATGCTGTGCATTTAAATTAAATAAACTATTGTTTGATAGATTTGATCTTTTCATCAAATATATTCAATATTGCTTCATCAAAAAATAGAAGAACGTAAAATTGAAAGATCTTCTTTCTTTGTAAATATTATATTTGAAGCAATCTGATTAATTTTCATTAAATCCTATTCAACAACATTTAAAGGACCTGCAATAGTTCCATTATCTAAATACCAAATATTAAGTGGACAATTTAAAGAATTAATAATATCTTGAATTGTGAAACAAAATGAAAGAGGATCTCCCATGTGTTTGTTAAAAAATAATGATCTGTTCGAAGTAACTCCTAAATATTTTGGGAATGCATTATATATACTCGATTCGTTGATTATACCATTTGAGACTTAGTTGTTGATCCGCACATCTATTATTTCAGTGAAAAAAGACTTGATATGGTAGATTGTTTTTATAATAATATATTGATAAATTTTGGAGAGAATTCAATGATAGAAAACATTTTATTTTGAGATGCAATTGCTAAATCATCAGTTTATATAAAACTTTTTGTATTGATCGTAATTTCATTATTGGCTAGAACACTATCTTGAGGAAGTGCATTTTTGTCTTCTCCATCTGCTTTTCCCCCATAATTCAACCAAAAAATACCTGTTTTCTAATAAGAAGAGAAAGTCTTTTTTAAATTGTGTAATTTTAATTCATATTAGTATAAAGCTGCTGAGAGATCAACAAATACTGTTCGAGTAATCAAACCTTTTTAATATCTATCTTCAATATATGTATAAAGTCAGATTTAAATTTTGAGGACAAGAATTTTTTCTAAATTGAAATCTACAATTCTGGAATTAATTGATCATCTATACTTGATTGATATTTATAAAGACAACATAAAGGTGATAATGGTCGAAAGTTTTTAGAATCATCTAGAGACTTTTCAGGTTTCGAAGAAGAAATAATTTTTGAATTTTGCCAAATTTCAGGAATAGTGTTTTAAAAAATGCTGTGTTATTAAATAAATGTGCAGCTAGTCCAAAGTTAACTATCTGTTCATTCCTTAAATCATCCAAACTTGTTGATTTTCTACATTTAAGCATAATATTAATCGGAATTTGGAATTCATTTAAATTTTAAATAAACAAGTCATAATTAATTACCTATTCTACCCTATTAAATCATTAAAATTAATTTGAAGTTCATTTTTTTTTAATTTCTAAAAACATTAGTAATTTTGATTAGTATTTAACCATAACGCAATGATTACCTAATATTTGCAACGGTCGTCTCCCATACTTGCTACCCTAATCCTAAAAAAGTGGTCTTAACATTAAGGGTCACCTTTTCAAGTATCAAGCGGCTTTTTCTAACGAGGTGTTTATGATCGCAGGTCATTTTCATGCGCATAACAATGGTCAAAGCGTGTACCCCGGGTGGCACGTATGGGTGCATCCTTTTAAGAGTGACCAAGGGTCACATGATTATTATGTTTGAATTACAATGTTAAACCCTTAGGACACTTGTAAGCTTGTCCAGCCTGGCAAATTTATTATGGGTCACTGCTAGGGCCAGTTCCGCAAACCATTCATTATGAAAATGCCAAGAGGGCACTTACGATGTATGGAATTTCGGTTTTATTTCCCGTGTAATTTTTGAAAGGTGTTTTTAAGTAGAATTTTATTTGATAATAATTTATCATCCTTATTTGACATCAAGTCATTATTTTTTTAGAAAAAAATAAAATTGTTTTATTTAAAAAAATATAAAAATTAATTTCGTGCAGGAAAAATTCTTGTTACGACCATCTTGTGAGTAAGTATGCATAATTAGGTGCTCTCGCCTAATTGGTATTCATAACCATAGTTTTTAAAAGAGCGATAAACGACAAATAAATAGGGTTATAATTGTCGTGGCAGAGGTGAAAGCGGCCATTCTTGTCTAATTAGACATCTCCTAATAACTAGCGATGAAGCGTGCTTTTGTCGAGAAACCAAGGCTAAAAGATTTATGCTCCTTCCAAAAACAAAAATTAAGGTAATGCAAATGATAAACGACGGGTTTTCTAAAATTGTCACGAATAATTCATCACCATCGACTCTAAACTTGTTTTTCGTTGAAAATTTCTAACCGTGTATGATTGTAATCTATACTGGTGATTAGTAAGGATTTCTTCAGTAAAAATATATTACTACTATTTAATATTATTTTTTTCGTTTTATTTTTTGGGAATATTTTTAAAATATAAAGCATAATATCAAGGTAGTTTTAAAAATCTATTAAATCTATTAAAACTGGGATTTTAGAATTTAGAGCTGCACCTATACAGGGTGTCCTATTTTAATTGATCCAGCTAAATATCTTGAAAGGAATAATGCTATGGGTTTTTAATTTTTATGGGGTTTTGTAGAATAACCTTTTATTTTAAATTATAACCTATATTTTTATTTATGAAAAATAATAAGTAACTTTTCGTTGAATTTTTTTTTAGAAAATGACAATTTTTCATAATATTCGTCAAAATTAAAAGAAATTTTGGAATTTTTTTATAAGTGACTTTCATGATAACCTTTGACCTTATCTTTAATTTTCATAAACAAATTTAACATTTTCCTAAAATATTACTCCTATATTATTTTATTTAAATAATTAAAAAAATTTTAAATTATTTTTAAAAAGTCTTGCCTTAATCTAAGCACTTTTTGTCTCCCACGGTTTTTCTTAAGAAAATAATGTAATATATTATAGTGGCGTACTTTTGAAAAAATGATATCAAACGCACCTTTTGAAAAGTAGGCCCCTATATACGAAACGAAAAAATTCTAGATGAAAAATAAATTCAATTTTTAATAAATTTCTTATTACAGATGTCAAAAAATCAATTTTTACTAGGAAAAAGTACGCTTTGAAAACAGTTTAATGACTATCTTCTTAAAAAAATTAATTTTCCAGTAAAACTCTTTCGAAATTACCAAAAATTTCTGTTAATTTTAGAGAATATCATGAAAAATGACATTTTCAATAAAAATGTTTCAAATAAAAGTTGCTTATTATTTTGCAAAGATTACGAATCTACAATAAAAAAATATTGGTTACTTTTTGAAAAAAAAACTCTTATAAAAATTAAAATCCCATAATATTAAATGTTCCCTTCGAAATGCATTTGTCTGAAACATTTTTAAGGAAATCACCTTAGACCATTAAAGATTTAATGGTATAAGAAAATTATTTAGTTTTCAAGATACTCAACAAAATCAATTTTTTTTTGATACCCTTTATTTGAAAATTAAGTATTCCAAAATTATTTTTTATTTTTCATTCTTTTTAAACAGACAATTATTTAAGAGCTTTTTAGAGAAGTTAGGTTTATTAAGTTAAGAGATTTTCGTTGTTGGAGCAGAATTAAATTGTAAATGTCGTTTTTTTTTTCCAAAAACGTGAAGAGGAGCAATTTTTAAAATCTTCTGCAATAATTTTTGATTTTGATGGATATATTTACAACCTTATCAAGTGTCATCTATACTTTAGGGGTCTTGAGATTGATGTTCATTGATATTATACTTTTTTTTATTTCCAGAAACAAAGCAGATTTAGATTTTGTATTGTAACTAAAATAAAGAAAAACCAAGAAAACGTTAAATTTTCTTTTAAATTCATAAATTTTCTATTCGCTAGTGATTCTTCCGGGTTGGAAAGTATATCAAATTTTATCGTCAAAAAACCAAAATACATTACCGATTTTTGGCAAACATCATGTGTTTAAGGATATAAAAAAAAATTCCAGAAAGCTTAAACTATCCTAGTTGATAAAATATTTAAAACAGAAATTGCAAAGAAAAAATAAATTTACCATTTTTTTCTTTTGAATCTATAATAGTAATATTTCTATAAATCATGAAATTATTCAAAATTATTTTTATTTTAAAAGAGCTTCTATGAAAATTTGGAGATTTCACATGTTTTAACTTAAAGGGTAGGAAATTTTGATTAGTTTATGAAGTGTTTTGATTTTGAAATTTGAGATACAAATATTTTATTATTTGCTCTGTATTTTTTTTAAAGATATATGTAAATTAACATCTAAATAAAATAGTATTACTATTCACTTTTTTATTTTGATCATTTTGTAAGCAAAAAATATAAAAACTTAAGTTTTTTTTAATTTTTTTTTTGAAATATGATTCGATGCTCTCCTAATGTTTACAGACAGGGCCAATAATAAAATTTTCATATGTCAAAATTTTCCTATCAAAACACTTCATGAACTAAAAATTTTCCGCATTCCCGACCCTTAATACAAATGCAGTTTTTTTATTTTTAAAATGACATCTTTTTCGAACTTATTTTATCATTTTTAAAGTGATAATGTATAAAGTAAAAAAAATAAATTGATCATTTTAAAATTGAAAAACAAGTGCTTTGAGAAACTTTTTAAAATATAATTTTAAGACTTTTCTTAAAATTATATTTCTTTAAAAGTGTAGAATTTCTTAAAACTTTAAAGTATAAATTATTCCATCTGAATTCAGTGGCAATTTGAAATTTTAGGAAGCGATTTTTCTATCAATTTTGAATAACTTTCAAACTAAATTTTGCCATAATTTAATTTAAATTTTTTAAATGTGGATATCAAATAAATTTCAGCCTTATTTTATCATAAAAAATGCAGGAATTTACATAAAGTTGATTTTTATCAATTTTTATCAATTTCTAACAATTTTTTAAGGTGAAATTATAATAAATTTTAACCAATTTTTAAGTTTGTATATGAATAATTTGAGTGAATTGCTTAAAATGTTAATTTTTTCTTTGATGTTAACGATAATTTTCATCTTCTTTGAATGAATTTATAGTGAATTCATTTTATTTGTGAAGTTTTATTTAATTATCAAAATATTTGAAGTTGATTTTGGTTGAATTGATATATGTTAAGAAATGAATTTCAATTTAAAGTAAATTTACATAATTTTTAAATATTTATGTATTTTGGACATAATTTCAGATGAATTAAAAGACTAAACTATTTTAGAAAAAAAAACTAAATTTACATGAAATTTTAAACGATTTTCAGCGTTTTTAACATACAAATGCAAGAAACTGTCGAAAGTGAATTTTTATAATTTTTAAATCGTATTTTTATCGAAAACCAAATAAATTTTCATTTATATCACAAAATTTTTACAAATTTGTTATACATATAATTTCTGTTTAATTTTATCGCATTTTAAGTTGCTTATAGTTTTCAGAACACCACTTTTTGTTTTGAAAATTTCTACGTATTTTTTTGGATAAAAATGCTGAAGTTCCGATTATTTGAATTATTTTTTTAATTTTTTTTTTTATTATTTTCATGTTTAAGATACTTACTCGTTACTAAATTATACAGGGTGTCCCACTTTTTTTCCAGTAAACATTTTTTTAGATAGTAAATATCATTCTGAACAAAAATGTTGTTATGAACTATTATGTTTTTTCGGGTCCTTAAAAAGTTATAGCAATTTTAAAATTTCAAAAATTAAATGATTTGCTGGAAAAAAGTGTGACACCCTGTATATTTTATCTAGGACCATGTACGTTTTTTACAGATATCAAAATAAAAGTTTTTGTATTGTATTGTAACATTTATTAATTATTATTTACAGGAAAAGACGAAAAAAAAGTAGTATAATTTTCAAAATATTAAAACAAAACTCTGAAAATCCTGAGATTTTTAATTGAGATTATTTAAGATTTAATGTAACATTTATTTAAAATAATTGCACCAAAAAAATAGTTTCTGGGCAAGGGTGAAATTAAAAATTCTACTGAGTTTTCAATTTTCAAGAATTTTTTTATATTTTAAGTTGGTTTGGTTAAGTTTTTAGTTATTTTTTTGTTTTTCGATCATTCGTTTCATTTGAATTACTATTGAATTTCCAGATTTTTATTAATTTTGAAAAATGTGTTATATTTTAAGTTTAAGATAGTATTAATTAATTTTTTAGAGAATTTCCAAATTCTTTTTGGGTAAAAACGCAGGTGTATTCAATTATTTCAATTAAAATTTTGTTTAATTTTTAGCTATTTTCATGTTTTTAGTAAATTTTATTATTCCTACTGAATTTTTCTAAATTTTTATCAATTTTAAGATGGTTTTGGTTAATTTTTTAGAAAATTTCTGTGTTTTTTTGATATCAATTTAATTTTGTTTACTTTGTAGGTATATTTTTAGAGAATTTCTAACTTTTTTGATAAAAACGTAGGAGTATAAAATTATTTTAATTGGAATTTTGTTTTATTTTTTGTTATTTTCATATTTTTAGCTAATTTTATGTGAATGTCTACTGAATACACATAGATTTTTATCAATTTTAAAAAACTGTTATATTTTAAGATGCTTTGATTAAATTTCTAGAGAATTTTTACGTTTTTTTGGATAAAAATACGCAGAGATTTTAAGATTTTTATTAATTTTGAAGTACTTTTATATTTTAAGATGGTTTTGATTAAACTTTTCCACGTTCTTTTTAAAAAGTTGTAGAAGTATCCAATTACTTCATTTTAAAAATTTTGTTATTTACATTTTTAGTTATTTTCATATTTTTAGTAAATTTCCATTGAATTTTCGCACATTTAGTGAAATTAATATAAAAACCAGACATTTTTCTGAAGTGTTTTTTATCAATTTCGAATAATTTTCTAAAGAAATATATTTGATAATGTTTTGTAAAGTGAAGGAAAGAGTCAAAAATTTTAAATTTTCATGATTTTGATTGCTAGGTAGTTAATTACCTTCTATTAAGAATTTTTATCTTTGCGACTTTTTATTTCAATTTTTTTGACGAATTTATAATACTGTTTCTATTAATTAAAAGAGCTTCATTTTATCATTGTTGTGATTTCTTTAAATCCCTTCACAGATTAATTGAATTGCAATTAGCGATTCTGCAGCTTGTGTATGTACTGCGCGTTTTATTAGGTGTCAACGTAGCGTGGAGCTTATGCGCCAATTTAGGGGACGCCCGGTATAGTATGAGGGTAAAAAACAGTTTTAAATTTAGTGATTTTTTATATTTGCACATAAACTTGTTGTGAAAAAGGTGATGATACGTAAACTACAACAGTTCTTTGTAATAGAAGGTGTTAATTAGTAGTAGTTTAATTGTATAATCTCAAAACATATCTAATTTTTTAAATGTTCTCTTTAATATTTCGCAAAGAAAAACAACTAATTTAGCAACAAGACAATTTAAGTAATGATTACAACTCAAAATTTGCACGCGAAAACTGGAGTGCATCTTTGGGTAATGGCCAGGGGCCACTTGTAATGACATCCTAATTTAATTTGCTTTTGCAATTAAAAACGAAACGAGTGCTAACAAACTCGTTTGCTTTTCACAAACATTTGATGTTTTGTAATCTAATAGTCTAAGGTCAGCTGGCGACTGGAAAAGCTAAGGAGTCACCAACCGGTAGCGTGCGAGGGATTTACAAATATAAATATAAATTGCATGCACGAGTTTCTCACTTGTTACAGGTTTCAAACATAAAGTGAATAGGAAGTTTTTCGGCGCCTACTTAGGGGTAATTAATTGGGTATGAAACCACCCATGATTTCGATTTTGATAAAGTTTTTTTTCCATTTCAATCCTCTGATATGAGTTATGAGGTGAAGAAGTTTAAATTATAAGAAAATTGTTCTAACCCATAAAAAATACTGTTTTGATTTTTTTTTATTAAGAAAATTAGTTTTCTAAAAAACCATTAAGATTTAAAGTCAAAAAACATAATAGAATACCCAGTGGTGCAAACCAAAACTATCCAGGATTTTCTTTTAAAATCTTAAAAAGCTAAAAAAAAACTGCTACCTTTTTTTCTATATTAAGCAATTACCCATATCGAAATAATCATCTCAGATATGTTAATTTTAATAAGCTTGTTAAAAAACTACATAGATTTATGAAAATAATAAAAATTGGGTAACCAAAAGTTCCTTCAAGAATTTTATAAACAAAAATCTTGAGTCAGTTTAAAAATAACTCTCTTTCGAGAGCAAGTATTTCTTTATCAACTTTATCAAAACACATTAGTAACTTGTGTTTTTGTAATTTAAAACCAACCACCCAGTTCCGTCTGCAAGATAAAACACTCACCACTCATCATCACAATCCTCTCGTCTGCAGACGCGTGCCAGGGCGATAAGTCCAGTCTCCTATTTTCCATTAGGTCTATTGATACTTTATAACACTAAAACTAAAACATTCTCTAATCTTAATCGTTTTATTTTCTTAACTCGAAAATGAGTTTTTTTGTGTCTAAACTTGGTTATCTTCCAATCGACGCGCTCAGCTGCGTTAAATTTGTGTTGTTTGCGGTATTTGAGCGACTGAGCGATTCAAATTTCATCTTGTTCTGAATAGATAAGGTGAGTAATTTGTTCCACCTTTAATTTGCATACATAGAGATGGTTTTATTTGATGGTTCAATTGGTTAGACCGAGGTAGATGCGAATTAGGGCTGTCTTTAAATATTTAGACCGCAAAGGGTTAGAAAGGACCGTATTTACCTTTGCATGGTAGATTGGGATTGGTCGGTTAAATGTCTCATAAAACGTTAGGAAAGACTACTGCAATATATTTTCTAACCGAAATAAATGTTATCACCTTTCTTATAAGTTGCTCGATTTCTTAGTATTCCAAAGAGCAGCGTTTTTTAAATATAATGAAGTTATAAAAACACAAAAAATAAACTTTCACATGACTAGTAGTTTTTTTCTGAATAAAACTCAATAATCTTTTAATCTCTAATCATTACAGAATATGGTCCATGTCACTAGCAAGACAGCTTTTCTATCTCGCTCTTACTGACCAAAAATATGTAGGAGCCACTCTTGAGTGTGAGTGAGATGATAGTGTGACTTACTCGTGACATGAGTTTTATGTGCTTTCTTTAGAATATTTTAGCGAAAAAGCACCTGTTATACTTAGCATGCTATTACTTCATCCACAGTGCATTTTCAACGACAGCGGTTTCATTGACATGGTCTTTACATGGACAAGCACGTTTCGTCGATATGACTAATTCATCGACACAGACGTTTCATCGACATTACCTTTTCAACGACAACCATTTCATCGACACTACCTTTTCTTGGAAAAGGACGTTTCATCGATACTACTTTTTCATCGACACAAACGTTTCATCGACACTACCTTTTCATCGGCAAATATTTTCTTCAGCAAGGCCGCTTCATCGATATTACTTCTTCATCGACACAAACGTTTCATTGACATTACCTTTTCATCGATACTACCTTTTCATCGAAGAATGTTTTCTTCCACAAGGCCGTTTCGTCGACACTACTCTTTCATAGCCATAGACGTTTAGAGAGATTTGATCCAGTATATTTTACACCAGTGAAAATGATAAACAAATAAATCTCTACAAGTTTTTGACGTCTGTGTCGATGAAACATGTCTTTGTCGATAAAAAGATAGTGCCTATGAAACTATTGTCGATGAATTGTCATTGTCGAAGAAATAGTAATGTCGATGAAAAGACGTGTTGATGAACCGTCCTTGTCCATACAAAAAGATTTGTCGATGAAACATATGTGATGATAAAAGTGCAGTGTCAATGAAAACGTAATGTCGAAGCAACACGTCTGTGTCGATGAAGAGTAGTGTCGATGAAACGTACTTGTCGATGAAAAGGTACTGTCAATGAAAAGGTAGTGAAGATTAAACGGTTTTCAATGTTTTCATTGCCTTTTGGTAATGTCGATAAAACTCGCCTGTGTCGATGAAAAAGTAGTGTCGATGAAACGTCCTTGTTGAAAAAAATGTTTGTCGATGAAACGGTTGTCGATGGCATTCTCGATGAAAAAGTAGTATCGATGAGTCGTCCTCGTCGAAGAAAAGGTTTTTCCATGAAAAGCTAATGTCAACTAAATGGTTGTCGATGAAACGACTGTATTAGCTTCGAAGGCGTTTAAAAAGTCCGTCTCATATTGTAACAAATTGGATAGAGTCGATCTACCCTGCGAAAATCCATGCTGTTCATCCGCAATCATTTGTTTACAGAGCCCTTTCATCTTTTTAGCCACTAAGCAATCAAAAAGTTTGGCTATTGTTGATTGCATGCATACCCCTGTAATTAGTGACCGAGCTTTTATCGCCACTTTTAAAAATTGGTATAACAAACTCCTTTTTCCAATAATCAGGAAAACAACTATTCTTCAGAGAATAATTAAAGATTTGATATAAAGGTTCTGCTAAAGCATATATGTATTTTTTCAAAAGAATACTAGGCACACCATCTGGTCCAACACTATATCCCGATTTAAGCTCTCCGATACCTTCAAAGACTTCTGCGCGTGCGATAGAAATTTTATCAGAAAAAACCTGCTGAGTGACTTTATAATCTGGCATAATACTGATAACTGATTACTGTAAACTTCAGCGAAGAAGTCTGCGAATATGTCAACAATTGTTTTGCCAGAATTTGATTGCACATTATTAAAGTACATTTCAATTGGAATGCCATTACATTTCCTAAGATCTTTAGTAAAATTCCGAAAAGAATTTGGATCTGTGTTTATATTATTTTCAATTCTAGATAAGTAAAGTTTGTACAGCTCATCACTTAATTTTTTACATTTTGACCACAGATTACTAAAACTGTTATAATCTATATCAGAACCACTCAACTTAAACGATCTGTAAGCAATCTTTTTATCACGTATTAAACAAATTAGTTCTTTGTTAAACCATGGAGGATAATTATTGTTATATGATTTTTTTATCATCTCACCGATATATTTTTCCATTGCATTATATAAACAATTATAAAAATCAGAACACATCTCATTTATATCTTTATGTGAAAAGTTGACTAGTTAGACATTTTATGTCTCTCCCTTACACATAAAATCGTTCATAATGTGAAAACGAGACAAAAATTGCAACATTCTGGTTACGTTAGACATTACATACTTCCACCTCTGTGACCTCCAAATCTTATGTTTGGTGTGATAACCATTACACTACCTAGGAACTATTTTAAAATTTGTTAAATTTTGCCCTTAACTGGGATAATTGATAATGAATCAATTAATCGATAATCGTTTCTTCCAGTTAAAGGAAAATTAAACATATTCGAAAATGGGTCCTAGATAGTGTAGTGGTAGTGGTAATCACACCAAACATGAGATTTGGAGGTCCCAGGTTAGAATCCCAGACGAGGACATTTTTACTGCTGTTGATTTTACAGTAGATAAAAAGCCTATGTTAATTAAGTTCGTACATTCGATGAGACAGTTCTGTCAATGAAAAGGTACTACCTTTCAATGAATCGCTAGACAACGTGGTTCTATCGATGAAACGTTCGTGTAGAATAAAATGAGCTGTCCTTGATTTTCCAGCTGACAGAAAGGTTATTTTCATATAAGTGTACTACCATGGTATTACCGATAAACTGGTGCGGCCGATTGGACAGTTCAGTCGATGAAAAGGTAGTTCGTAGCTATGAAACGTATCCCTTAACGAAAAAGTTGTTTCGATCGATTTTCAAGTATATGGTTCTATGGATAAAATTATAAGGAAGAATAAATACTGGTGTTAATTTTGCAGTTGACGAAAAGTCTATGTTAATAAAAGTGTGTTATCGATGAAACAGATCAGATAATTTTCTAAATAAACAAAGTATCGATGAATTTGTTGACGATGAATTTGTAGTCGATGAAAATGCTTTGTCGAAGATACGGTTTGTCGATAAGGCGGTTACGATGAATAAATTCTGTCGTTGAGTTTAGAGTCGAGGAAAATGCTATGTCGATTGTCGATAAAAGTGTTTTGTCTATGATACGATATAAGACCCCTAAATATCATTCATAAAACAATATACAAATACAGGATGTCCTGCCTAAGAACTAATATTTTTTTCGACTTCGAAGTTACAGCAATTTTAAAACTGGTAAATTTTTATGATTTTTTATTTAAATCAATTATAGTTTAGATTATGTCTTTGCCAAGTTGTTTCTTTGAACATTATTGGCCGTTTTTAAATAAAATGGACAATTTTAAATTCTTCTTGATCAAATTAATCAATCTAATTGGCTTAAAGATGAAGACAAAATCTAAAAACTACTTGATTTAAATAAAAAAAATCAAAATAAAAAGAAATTTATACAGGGTGTCTCAATAAAATAATTAAAATTAATAAATTTTAAAATTGCAGTAACTTTTTAAGTCGATAAAGAATATTAGATTCTAGGAAATTTTTTTGTTGAGAATGACATTTGCTAAAATTTTTTGCAGGAAAAAAAAGTTGGACTTATTTTTGATTTTATACTTTCAAATTTAAATTTATTTTATTATTGCTTGGGTTGTGGTTTTATAATAATGAGAAAGGTAGTTAATTTTACTGTAAATTTTTTACTAGACATTTCTGGTAGCTTCTTATTAGTCGACGAATTTTCTGGTAAAATTTTTCCAAAATGAGTAGTTTGAAATCTGGTCACGTCTATAAAAATTTATTTTTATGGAGAAAACTGCAGGTGAAAATTTTTCGTGAAAAATAAAATATTTGAGGTGTAGCCTTGTACTAATAAGAAACATCGTTTGTCGATATCAGCAACAGTTACGATGCTCGAAATGAGCGACGCTGTAACCGGCACATAAATAATTATCATAGCTGAAATGTTTTTGTGATTGTAAAGTCATGACTCAAATGATATAAAGAAGAAAAAAGGAGGTAGATAAGAGGCAAGTAATTTAGTTGTTTATCAAAAATATGCAAAAATATGAAATGGGGACGATAAAACAATACATGGATGAGAAAAAAATGTGATAAGCGTATCACCGACCGCCACATATGCGCCTTAATAAAAAATAATTGCTGCCGATGAAATTTACTGCAAAATAAGTTAACTCGCGTCACATCTTTTTTTATCCACGTGGAATACATTTGTTTTTACGGCTATAATTACTCCGACAAGTTATACGTTTATTGGTTTTCAGGATCGCTTATCTCTGCTGTAAATTTAGAAAGATGTCGTTAAAAACAGTTTTCGACTCACAATTTCGCGGCAAATTCCGTTTAAAATTATTGTCAATTGCTTGTAAAAGCACCTGCCTGCTTTTCCTACCTTATCACTGAATTAATTATTTAAACAATTTTAGTCTGCGCGTAGCCAGTTTTCTTATCAGAGGACGTCCTGTCGATTTCCTATCTCGCCAAGAGTCATTCCCCTGTTGCTGATTTACATTTTTATAACCCATTTGCAAATCAGGTAAAAAGCGAACATTACTCGTAAGTTATAAAAATGAAATAATAAATATTTATTTTTATTCTTTACCAATTACCAATGTTAATCAGAACGAAAGATGATAAATATCCTAGAAAACAAATCCTACTCTGGAAGACTATAAAATAACTATAGCTATAACCTAACATAACCTAACCTACCAAATATCAAATATACATGTTAGAGGTTTTTGTTTTCTGTGTAACGCAATGTAAAACCTTGTATAAAAATGAAAAATTTCTTTCTTGGGATGGAAAAATACTTTTATTATTTTAAATTTAATTTAAACTCCTTCACATTTAAAATAAAAGCGGTTGAATATTAAAGAACGGCGCGTGCCGTCTGTCTTGGGGAAAACATCTGCTGTGTTGATGAAGAGATGCATCTTTTGGGCATCAGCTGGTGGTCAGATGCACATGTCGCATTCATTCTCTTCTCAATGTTGCTGAGGTAAGCGTTATAACGTTCACGTTACGCATTCATCTGCTTTGTTTTTATAATACTATGCGTGTAATTACCAGCACTTTTTAAAATGATTATACGCCTCGCCAACTTGCCACTTGCCACCTTACTCAATATGCAGCTTTTCCTAAGTAAGCAATCTCTCAATTCGCGAATAAAGTAAACAGAATAGATATTTTTTAAGTAAGTTACTTGTTAATCACTGACCACAGACACTTTGGGGGCCACCCAGGCAAGCATGCGTTGGGGACCACCAAACTTTAGGAAAACTCGCCCTATCTAGACCCATTTTTTGTTATTAAAGACCCAAATTTTCAAAATCGTGCTTTTGTCACTTTCATGTAAAACAAGTGCTTCTGCATTGCCTGGATCATTTATGTATTATCCCTAACATTTTGAAAACCAGATTTATTATTATACAGGGTGTACAAAAAGTTCGGCAACCCCCATTTATTTTTTAAATGAAGCATTTTTGAAAAAAATGTTTCATATAAGAGTTGTACGATTTTTATTGACGCACTATCTGGAAATATTGCTCATGACCTTGAACAACAAGATGAATTAATAGGGGCAACCCATTTTTATTGCATATTATTATAGCCTGCTTTTAAAGGTTTAGGAAACATATTTTTTGTATTTTTCTAGAGTAAATAGTTTGAAAGTTGCAAGGGTTTATATTTTCAATACATAAAGTTCGGCAACTTATTTGAAACATTTTTCTCAAAAATGCTTCATTTCAAAAATAAACGGGTGTTGCCGAACTCTTTGTACACCCTGTATATCTTTTTATTGCAGATTAAAATTTATTTTAATTTGTTAAAAAAAATAATAAAAAAACTAGTAATAAAATCTGGATAAAAGTATCTTCATAAGTTGGGCACTTGGCCTAATTCGAAGTGTAATCAAAAGATTTCCTCAACATGTTGTATTGAGTGAAAATTACATTTTCCTCATTTATCTCGAAACATTATAAAGTGCACATGAACGGTTATTGCATCGAGCCCTTCAAATTTTACGTAAACTGCGCATGCGTTAAAATAAATTTAGCTGAAATTCGCTGTTTTTTATTTTAATTTAATATATTTAATCACAAAAAAAACCTTAAAAACATAAAAAATCTATAAGAATTAAAAATTGAGGAAAGAAGTGCATCTTTTCCATTTTTAGGTTACCTCTATAATTTGGGCGCATAAATCCTACATAAGTAACAACATGGTTCAAAAACTCTCCATAATATGACCTTCGTCAGAGAAAAATATAGACCTCTAACATTTGTTATTGCGCTTTTAAAAATGTAATTCCTAGTTGGAAAGTTCGTTATTTTTTATGAGGTTTAAAAAAGTGATATGTCAAGATAAATGGTTCAAATAATAATCGAATATCAAGATTTTAATTTTTATCAAAAATATCCGAAAAACGATAGGCAACTTTTGTTTTCCAAATGGCAACATGATTACAAAAAATAAATGTCAAGAGTAATCTCTCGCAATAACACAAATATAATGCTGATACAAAAATTTTTAATTTTTGTTTTTTGTGTAATTAATGTAATGGTAATTGGCGGTGTTGGTAATACACCAAGTAAGAATATCCAAAAATTACACAAAATACAAATGTGAAATTACAAAATATATTTTTTGTATTCATGTTTCCACAACACACAAAAGTTTTCTGTAGTGTTTTGGGGCTTTTGGAAAAAATGAAATCATTTAGTATCAGATTATACGGGATGAGTCGGTAATCTAATTAATACAAGGTAAAAAAACGAAATTGTTGTTATCCAATTTTTATTACTTTTCGAGCTACATATAGCTTTTTAAAAATTAAAGTTGGCTATCCTTGCATAACTCTTTTCTTGGACAAATCATTGGTCATTGGTCGCAGTGGTTTTAACTTGTTCTCAAGGTTTTCAGACCTCCAATCATTAGATTTTTTGCTTGAAGAACTGGTTAAAAATTAAGGTTTATAAAAATAAAGTTGGAGTTCGGAATGTACAAATTCGACTATTTTGAATGCTGCAGCTCTAATAAAATAACCTATAAAATAAAGAAGAGTAATAGCTAGTGTTCATAGAAGAGCATAAAAATGTTAATAGACACGTGGAGATATTTTTGAAAATGTTCTATGAATAAAATAAGCTAAATGTGCTGCTATACTTAAGTCTTATTAATAAATTTTTAAAATGCCATAACTTGAAAACAATTAAAAATTAGATAACATTTTGATGTAAACACACTTGTATTGACGAGTAGAATACACTCCCGAAGTTTGACGCACTCCTCCCGACTCACCCTGTATATACAGGGTGTGTCGGAAGTATTTCATCACCAAAGTGAACCTAAAGAATCTTTTGGTGTAATTCTTAATTTCCAAAATAAACCGGAAGTATCCGAAACCAGAAGTAACTTTAAATGGCAACCTAGGTCGAGTGTGGTATTGTTGGAAAGGTCTTTTAAAAATAAATAACTTTTATTAAAACACTTTTTTAATATCTTGCCTAATTAACAAAAGTAAATGTAAGCAAGTGACAAATTGTTTCATAAATTATGGAAAAATGAAAACACTACCATTATCCTCAATGCGATTGCAGAGGAAACTATGATTTTTTAAATGGAAACATGTATTTATTCATTTTTCGCTTCGATCGTAAAAAATAATCGACTTTTATAGGTTATGTATTTCCCTTTAACATTAATTAAAATTTTTTTTAATAAGTTGATTATTTTTAATGAATGAAGTGAAAAAAAGAGTTTCCATTTAACAATTCTCTTTCACCCATTGCGGATGATGGTAATGTTTCAATGTTTCCATAATTTAAGATAGGTACCACTTATCACTTATAGGACATATTTTTTTGGTTTTATTTGTTATTTATGCAAGATATTAAAAAAATATTTTAATAAAAGTTGTTTCTTTTTAAAATACCTTTCTAACAATACCATACTCGACCTAGGTTGCCATTTAAAATTTTAAAGTTACTTCCGGTTTCGAGTACTTGCGGTTTGTTTTGGAAATTACGAATTATACCAAAAGATTCTATAGGTTCACTTTGGTGATAATTTTTTTATTTTCATCAATGTACGACAACGGGTTCTCAAAATAAAGAGGTGGTACGGGACACCCTGTAGTATCTTTTGAACCATTTAATTTGACATATCATATATCATTTATTAAAATCAGATAAAAAATTACAAAGCTACTTCGAAGGCCGTTTTTTTGGTTAAACCGTCTATTTTTTTAGAAGTACGTTTCTACATTTCTACAGTCATATGTATCTTTAATTTAAATTTTTAGAAAAAAATTGAAATAATGAAATATACAAAATTCTAACAGTTCTGTTCTACATTGCGAAATTTCAAATATACCTACTTCTTTATTAGAATGAAAATAATTGTTAAAATCAGTAAGATTGGGTGTTTTTTTGAGCCACTGAAAGCCAACTAACGTCAAAAGTCAAATGTTTGTACTGTGTATAACTGAAGATGAAAATAGATTAAGGGTGTAATTCTGTGCAAATCTGTATGTTCTTACAGGAAAATCTATAAGGTTTGTTATATGGGTTGTAATGGACCGTTTCCATAGTTACCTTACAGATATTTCCTGTAAGGACTTAGTTTAGCACAGAATTGCACCATTAATCGCAGAAAATACCTCGTAGAAAATTTATCGCAGAATAATTAATCATTGCTGTAAAATACACCTCCGCTAAATATAATTTCAAGAAAATTTATTCCGAAAAAATGCATCGTGTAGAAAATTTATCGAAGATAAATTCATCGCAATAAAAATTTTGGCGAGAAATGATAAAAGTCTTCACACGGTAAATTCGTTGCACGAAAAATGCAGGAAGAGTCATCTCGAGAAAAATTATCTCAATAGAAAATTTATGTTTAGGTACTTGAGATTAATTATTTATCGAGATATTATATTTTAGGTATTAACCAATATAGTTTTAGATTTTAGAGCTATCTTATCTGTAGTTCAATAAATTAATGATGGATTAGAAAAGGGATAAGAGGTCTTTGGGATATTCTTTAATTTAACAAAGACATTCGACCTTGTTAATTTTGATTTTGTTAGGGAATGCGGGGTCCTTTTTTTTAATGGTTTATTTCTTCTTTAGTTAACAGAAGATTTGCAGTTAACTGGATAAGACAGTTTCTGAAATAAAGTATCTGAATCTTGGCACACTATAAGGCAGCAGTTTGAGATCTCTGATTTTTATTCTATTTATTGAAGATTTACCTCTGTGTATTAGTGCAGAAGATGTGTATTTGTATGTCGATGATAGCAACATAATCGTTTCTGATGACCCTATTATAATAATTGGGTCATCATGGCATGCAATCAATTTCAAACATGGGCGAATATTCTCAAATCATATGACACTATGTCGGACACGACTTTCATCATTCTATCCTTGTCATTCAAATGCAAAAATAAGTGTCATGGCGCATACGAAATCTTGTCGCATGATTCGAGAATAACCCCCATTGTATTATCAAAACCACCTTATCAATAATCTGAACTGTAGTTATCTACTTTTCAAACATCTATAAAAAGATTGGGGTTTCTGATTTTAGTATCAGTAACCAAGTTATCGTGGTCTCTAACTCAACCTCTTTTCTAGGCACTATTACTGACAAATATCTATTGTGGCAAGAACATAGTATAGAATCATTAAGTAACAAATTGAACAAAACACAGTCACACCTTCTATGAGAAATCGCCATATTTTAGTGGTATAGGATTTGGTGGTATCTCATTCCTCTTTTAGTGACAAATCTTTTACAAATTAGATTTAAAGCAATAAAACTTTTTTAGGAAAATGTAGTGATGCTTGTGAATTAATGGAGAATATTTCTTTAGAGGAACGTATAACTATTTGGTGTTAGGTTGAGCTCCTGCACATAATTGCAAATTCTAGCCCTCTGGTGGCGAACAGGTGACCCTAACTGTGAGGTACTGGACGCCGTTATTTCGCTTGCTTACATTCGTGCCAAGTGCATTTTCTGTGTTTTAAACGAAATTAATTTAATAATTTTTGTAAAAACTTATTATTAGATTGTGAAGTGATTATAATTGGCAAGATTTGGAACTTAATCACACTTGTTTTTGGCTGACACTACCTTACTATTTGTTTATAAGTACAGCGTAGTTGAAATTCCAAATTTGGAATTTTAAGATTCCCCTCGCCTTTTGGTGGCAAAATAAGCACTTCTATATTCGGTACTTCCTCTTTTGATTTAACGCATTGGTACCTTTTTGAGCTTTACTGAAGCTTTAAATAATATATCTATTTGAGTTTTGTTGAATGTGTAGTTATAAGACACATGAATGCATTTTAAACACAATTTTTGACACTGACAAGTACCGAATAACCTCCATTTATAGCGCCATCTGTACGTAGTCAAAATTCCCAAAACCAGGATTGTCTATGATTATTTGGATACAATAACTTTTCGAAACTCTTGGATTGCTACTAATGGGCACATTAATTGGACTTTAAGAATTAAATCAAGTCAATCTTATAATAACATTTCTCCTAATACGGTGAGAACTACATTCACAAGAGTAATTTTATGACGTTTTAAAAAATGTATTCTCCTAAATTGATAACAGATAACAGTTTCATCAACACACGTTTTAATTACTCATATTTTTGAAATTTTGAAGTAAAATCATTTTAAATAAAAAAATAATAATTTTTTTCATAAAACTTCATGTAACGCTTGACAAGTGATTTTTGTATTCATTGAGTCAATGGTCAGGTTCGTACATCGGCTACAATCGGGTCTACTTTTTTACTTCCAAGGAGTAGAAATGCAATTATTTATTACTCCCTCAGTCCGAAAATATGGTAAACATTTTTACATTTTGAAAAAAATATTGGGATTAACGAAAGTAAATTTTTTTGGTCTTATTTTAATGTTTGATTCTAAATATGTGACTTTGAGGCAACAAATAAACAGATTGAATATAAATATTCGACAATTATTCATGGATTTAAAAGTCGCTTATTGAAAAATATAATGGCACCCGGTGTTGTTAGAAAATGCCGATTTTTTTATAAAATGTGTGTTGAAATGAACAGAAGAACTTCCAAATCGAAGAAATAAACCCTTAAGAAGATAGTCGGCTAAATGTTTGAAAAGCGTACTTTTCGCTAGTAAAAATTGATTTTCGGGCATTTGTAATCAAAAATTTAACAAAAACGATACCTAGGGACCTTCAAATTGAATTTAGTTTTCATATAGAAATTTTGTTTTTCATGTATAGTCTATGATGGGGGCGTACTTTTGGTACAATGATAAAAACGCATAGTTTTATACTTTTGTACAATGATAAAAACGCATTTTTTAATCATTGTACCAAAAGTAGACTAATATACATGAACAACAAAAATTCTATATGAAAACTAAATTTAATTTGAAAGGCACTAGGCATCGTTTTTGTTAAATTTTTGATTACAAATGCCCAAAAATCAATTTTCTTAATAACGTGGTAATAATTTTTTGTATTCTCATAATGTGATAAATTGTGGAAAATTAAGGTCTTTAAGTTATTTTCCAGTATTTTTCATATTATTTTTTTTATTACAGATTTATTATATTCCATAAAAAATCATTCTAATTACCTAAATTAAAAATTTATATCTTACTTTCGGACAACAAAATAACTCAAAATATTTAGATATGAATAGGGTTTTTGACAATTTTTGACAAAGTACTTTAAGATGGTACCTAATTATTACTAAAAAAATATCCAAAAATATTTTTCGATGATTATTTGATATTTTAAATTTAAATTTTCCCGCCAAAACGCTCATGACCGACACGCCCGTTAATGACGTCACAACCTAGTAGTGTCCAGAAACGTCAAGTTATTTTTGCAGTTTATACCTAATTTTATTTTAATTTTAACCAGTAGTTTGACTAATTTAATGAAGAAAAAAGTGTTTTTCAGCATAATTGAAAACTAAAGTATTATTTTAACTATCAATATCCTTGTTTTTCTACTACAGTCAAGTACCCTATTCTCAAAAATAGTGTGTTCCGTTTAACAGAAAAATCTTGAAAATTGGATCTTAAGGATGGTAAAGTAAAAATCAACATTTTTTCAGTATTTTTACAAGAAGTCTTTTACTTGTTTTCTTTATCTCTTTAAGAGCATCTTCCTAGACACCCGGGATAAATTTTCCGTTGGAGATAATAACAAGGAATAGAAAATCCATCTCACTTTAGTTATCTTCTGCAACCTAGCACAAAATTAATTAAAGGGGTTCAAAGTTAAGATACTTTTAGATCATTATATTTTTTTTTGTACATTCTCCAATTTTTTTTCCTTCTGGCAGGAATTACAGAAATGACTTCTAAATTATCTACAAAAAAATATACAAAAATGTTGTTCGTACAAGCATTTATGACTGCAGAACTAAACCACTATATTTTCCGTTTAGGAAATTGCCCTTAAATAACTAGAATATTTGCTGGGAAATAATATCTGGGCCACCCTGTATATTTAAATTTGGGACATTAGATTATAAATCGACTTTCATACTTTATAAAGCTCTAGTGTAAAGTAAATAGTTTTCATAAAACTTCCGTCGATGAATTTTCTATGAGATCAATTTTCCGTGATTTTCTTGCATTGGTTTTTCTGGCAATGAATTTTCTTGAGATGAATTTTTTGCATTGCACATCCTGACCATATTAAATTTAGAAACTCGGTTACTCAGTAAGTTTTGTATACGGTATTTATAGTATAAGAGTAATAAGAGCAGTATTTTTAATTGTTTTCAGAAATCCTAGAGTTTGGCGCATAATAAATGATAAATTAGTAATAAATTTAACATCTGCTTATATCGTTGACGTTTTGCTTAAAAAAAATTATTTCGAATATAAATCTTGTAATAGTGAAGAGATAACGAAAGTGTTTGAAAAATTGGAATTAAAAAGCGGCCGCGACACAAGCAATTTCCTATCTTAATTAACAGATCGCGACTTTCGTGCACTCATTTTCACTTTATTTTTTGAAACGTTCATTTACTCCCTCTGTGCTTCCTCCATTTTTAAAAGCAATTAATTCATCCAAGATCCGGACACGTTAAATGCGTTCCGTGCGTAATGGATTTCATGAGCGACTGAATTTATGCAAATGAAGACATTTTTAATCAAGCACCTCTCGGCCCTCTTTTAAGAACACATTGTTTTAGGTGAACCAAGAGCACTCGATTGATGGACGTTTAATGTAATAGCTTATCCTTGTCGGCCGCATAATTTAATTAGACGTTACGAGCAATTAATTACTGAATTAATATTTATGTTACTTTTACTCGCTTCTCGAATGTTTTCATTATAAGTTAAATGAAATGCCCATTCACAAATAAACGTTATTAATAAATTGACTTAAAATCCAATATTATCACACCCTTTTAGCTTTCTATCTTTTTAACTGTCAAAAATTCTACCTCTTCTTGATATAATTATCTGAATTACATAAATAATATTTAGAACAAAAAACTACTGCTTAAGACGTTACTTGTTTAAAAGCTTCAATAAGTAAAAATTAAAGAATATCTAAAAGTTCTTAATATCATTTTTAGAAATCACATTCATTTTTTTATTGAAATTTAAAATTTTTACAAATTTTATACCACAATTTTCCTATTTTTGACCATAGAAGTGTATAAATATAAAAAATAATAATTATATACCGGGTGTCAACGAAACTATATGATATTATATGAAATATCTAATAGAGAATTTAAGCCAGTGGCGGATTTAGAGTAAATTTCTAGTGGGGCGATGAGCAATTATACAGGGTGTCCCACTTTTTCAGCACTTGTTTTAAATACTAAATGTCATTCAAAAAAATTTCCTATTTTATTTTAATTTAAATTAACGTTAAAAAAAAATTTTGAAAAAAAAATTATTATTTTTTTTTAATAAAAACATTACAGCACTTTGAACGCCCAAAAATGACATTTCGAATGAAGATAGACTTACAAAATTAGTTTCAGTAACACATTTAGAAAATTTCCTATAAAATAGACTTATTTAAGTAATATTTTTCTCACAGGAACTTTTTTGAAAATTGATTATAAAAATACTCATTTTTGATGTATAAAAAAATTCTAAAAACTTCACTAAAAACTTAAAAACTGCTAGTTTCAATAAAGTTATAAAAAAACTTTTGAGTTTAAATTAAAGATTAGGATATAATCTACAATTGGAAAGTCTAAAATCAATCATGGGCCTAAAAATAAATATAATATAACCAATTGAAGTTAAAGTTACTTTTGGGGAAATTTTTAATCGTACTTTAATGACCTAAAAAGGGTATTTATACTCAAGATATGATTATAAAATAAGATTTATTATAAAATTTAGTTATTTTTTTATAAAATCGACCATTTAAAAAATAAAATTCGCAATAGGGTCTTTTTTGAAATCCCATTTAAATTTTTTCAATGCTTTTATTTAAACTGACGTGTTTGATGAAAACTTTGTATGCACTTATAACCCCAAAAAATGACATTTCCACTGAAGCTAAACTTACAAAATTAGTTCCAATATAAAATATAGACAATTTTCTATAAAATAGGCTTATTTATGTATTTTTTTCCTCATAGAAACTTTTTTGAAAATTTATTTTAAAAAATTCTCATTTTTTGTGTGTTACAACTCTTTTAAAAGATCAAAATTTTAGTGATTTTAGGGATTCCTGTATATTTTTTTTAATATCAATGATTACGTTAATTTTATCGCGGAAAGTTTAAAAGGTCCCTCTTAGTTTTAAAAACAATCAAAAAAGTAATTACGTAATTTTGTTCAGTATGACATCTACTTTTTTTGAAAAGCTTCATTTTGAAGTTAAAATGGGACTCCTGGTATTCTTCTTGGTATTAATTTTTTCTTCTCACGTTGCCACTTGAAAAACAAAAGTTGCTCATGATTTCTCGGATATATTTTGAAAAATCAGATTATTGTTTTCTTTTTTTGTTATCTTTTTTAAAGTTTTTAACTCCATAACTTTCACAATAATTTTGAAAAATCAAAGGCTTAAATTTGCATGGCGCCTAAAGTTTATGAATAATTAAAATTACGCGCTCATCCAAAAAGTTTTTACTGGAATTATTCAGGTTAAGGGAACGTTTTTTAAATAAGTCATAAAAGCTAGAAATATTAGCAAAAACGTAAAAATATTGACAATTAAAGACTTTGAAGTTTGTAACCCTCATAAAAATTCTAGAACTCAAGGGAAGAAAATTTTTTTTTCAGGAGTCGGGGTAGCGATCGCCCCTACCACCCCCTCACTATATCCGCCGCTGAGTAGAGCTTTATGTCTAATTTGAGGTATTTTACGAATCAGGAATTTAAACAAAACTATGATTTCATGAATTAAAATTATTTTAAGAAAATTATAAGTTAGTCCTTATTTTTTATACTATCCCGATTATTTTTTCCCAATTTTTATTAGGAAATTTTCAAAGAAAGTCAAATTCTAAAATCTTTAAATTTTGAGCAGTACTTAGTACTGAAGTTGAAATTGCAATTTGAGTTAATATTTCCTCCTTCAGACCTTAACCAAATTGGTGAAGAAGCTTAGTTTGGCACATTTTCATTGACTAATAATGAGAATTATTTCGTGTAAACATAATTAAAATAAAATCTTCATGATTGAGCAAGTGAATGGACTCTTGAGTGATCGTAAGCAGAAATTGATTCGTTTCCTCGGAAATGCGTGCGTAGCCGTTACTAGTTGCAACATCTCTACGACGCATACGTCCGTAAAACGGACATTGCTTTGCATAATCGGATCATCGCCACTCGCTCTTCCTTGATTAAATCTGCGACCATCAGCAAGACCTTCGTTTTATTTTTGTTATGAATTTTTTACACACGCAATAATAGAATTTGATAAAATATCACCTTCCATAATTGAACCAATATTATTCTAAATCTTTGCAATTCATGAATCTGAGAAAATCTGAAAAGTTTTCTGAAAATAATCTGAAACGTTTTTAAGAGGATTTTCGGCAAAAGTAAGAAGTTCATTTTGAAATCCGGTTGATACTTGCATTTTTGGTCGTAAAAATTTTTTCATCCGAGTTTTTTTTTTAAATTTCTTATTTTCGTGGATTAAAAAGTCTTGCTACCATTTGCAGTCAATTTTGTCTTTATTTGGTAAACCAAACAATTTTAGCGTCGCAACAATGAGAGTACTTCGTAAATGTTGCGCGCTTTTCACTGTTTTTGAAAAATTCGATAAAACAAAAAGTGAGAACATACCTATACTTTTCTGTCCCACTTTGAAAAAAAAGTACTTAAAATGAAAACTTCCAATTACGTTTTAAGCGTCTTTATTAAGTTTTTATGTGTATTTGAAAAACAGGCAAAATTTAAAAAAAAATTATGTTGTAATAAAAATAAAACAAAACAGGATATTAAGCATTTTCTTTAAAGTGACACGAAAAAGAATATGTTATCACTTTTTGTTTTATTTCTGGCGTCCAACGACATATTGCACGGTACGAATCGACTCTGAAAGGGTCTATAACCTAATCTGAGGATTTATTGAAAATTTGAAAATTTTTGAAAATTTTGAAATTTTTATAAATTTTATGAATTTTATAAATTTTGAACGTTTCGAAAACAAAAATTCTGCACTTAAAAAATTTTCGAACTTTTGAACTTGGAAATAAAACAACTGATTTATAATCGGCGCACTATAGGATTGCATATAAAAATTATCCCGATCCGCCAGTTTCAACTTTTCAAAAAGCAAAGACCTCCCTCTATGGTTTTTTTTAAACGGGAAATCAACGGATTTTGAAAATATTTAAAAGCTTATCTTATAGATTTTTACTTCCTGAATCCAAAATAACAAGTCGATTTGCGGTGGGATGAGTAGTTTTCGAGATAGGGCGTTTTGAAAATTCAAAATTTTCGTCATTTTTTTCGTTTTTTATGTTTAGAATGACGATTCCAGAAAAGTGCACTAAAAAAAATTTTTTTTGAACCAAATTTTTGCAACTTTTTAGCCACATTTTCGTAATTTTTTGTGTCCGACCAAAAAAATCTAACCCAGGTCTAAAATCCTTAATATGGGAGCGATTTGCTCACTTTTTTTTTAAACGACGCGCATTTCTCCAAATTTTGTCCTCACATGTAACTTTTCTTTCGAAATTTTGTTACTTTTTTTAATACTAAACAAACCAAAAATTGTATAAAATTTTTTTTTCAGTTTTTTTGATTTTACGGCGAAACGGCACGTGGGATGATCCATGTTATACATATATCAGTAGAAAGCTCTCGAAAAGACGCGTCCAACTGTCGTTGCACTACCCAAGTTTACTGAGCAAGGGGCCTATAACCTATCAAAAATAAATGAAAAACTCAAGAAGATGGGGTCTGACTTCACAAAGAAACGGGAAAATAGTTGTCTGATCTCAAAAAATTTGAAACATTTTTGAATATTTGAAAATTGTGAACGTTTTTAGAAACAGTCAAAAGTGCAAATTTTGAAGTTTCGACTTAATGATCTCCCAGTTAAACAAATACAAAATTTCTTACTTCTATTTGGACTTGTTAAATTCATTTTTTTGTTGATTAATATCAGGTATTGAACTATTATTTTACATTATTTTACATTAGTTTATACCTTTTTGCAAAAAAAAGTTTTTTTTTGCAAATATACCTAAGGATAATCAAAGCGTGGTGCGTGGTATTCCCAATTGCCAAACAAATTTTTTGAGAAAATTGACTATGAAAATTTAATTTTAAATAAACGATATACTGACATAGTTATATATTTTTTTTTATAAAATAAAAGATACGAAATTAATATAAAATAATAACGCAAGTCCAAAATTTGGCACTTTGGGAATTCTATGCTTCAAGTTTCAGAAAATCACAACTGTAATGAATCTTATTTTTTTCAAAAACTTAAAAAATATTTGTTTAATTTTTTTGTGATTATTTTTCAACATTTTAGGTGTTAGCTTTCTATGGATAATTTCTTTAAATCTCTATGTATATTGACTAAAATGTTGTTATCTAGAAATTTTATAATTTTTGATAAAAATCAGTGACCCATAAATCAAAACTAAAAAAGATGGACCACTTATAAGTAGTCCATCTAAACTTAGTCTAACTTAGTCTAAACTTAGTCTAACATTCTAAACTTAGTCTTACAAACTTTTTGAAAAATTGTACAGGATATTTTACAATCTATGACCACTTCTTATCGTCATTGAAAAAAGTTACGGTTTTAAAAGTTTCACTAGTTTGTTGAGAAAATGAAGAAGTATCAGAAAATTTAAAAAAATCACCACCGTTATGGATCTTACATTAAAAAAAGTTCAAAAACTGAAAAAATACATTTGTTGTGATTTTAGGTTTTATCTTTCTAGGGATATTTTTTTAAATATCTACCCACATTGATGTTTGAGAAAAATCACCTAAAATGCAACACGCTGTAGCTCCAAAACTAATAAAAGTACACCCATAGTTTCCAACCACGAACGAAACACCCTGTTTTGAGTAAATTTTTAAACTTTTTACAGCTCTCCAAAAATTTCTTAAAATTTTACTTAATTTTTGGAATGCTGTAAAAAGTTTAAAAATATACTTGAAACAAAAAACGAAACGGCAAACTCTTTGTTTCTACCATAACTTATTGCTAGCGTAAAAAAAAAATTATTTCAATTAGTTTTTTATTTTTGTGGAAAACGCCGCTAAACGAACGATTTTTGTAAAAAGCCCGTTTTACTGCTGCCGTATGAGTATTTGGTTTGACTTACTAAAACAAAACAAGAAGAAATTGGTAGCCACAAGACTCTTCACTGTACCAAAAAAAGAAATTTAAAAAAAGCTTCAATGGAAAAAATTTGCCGACTATCTCTTAACCATTTTATATATTTTTTAAGGGAGTAACATGTCGTATTCAAATTAAAGTTGAGAACCAATTTCTGTCAACAAAAGTAGGGGCTGCCATTTGAAAAAAAAAGTTCATGGTGGCTCCTTAGGGGTGGTCAAAACCCATAATTCTTTAAGGAGGAATAGGAATGCCAATTTTATGCCTTTACAAACTTTTTACTAACGGAGATATGGTCTGTAAACTGAATTGTGGGACACCCTCTACATGTAATTTTCATCATTTTGAATTTATTGTTATTAGCAATTTTGTGATTTTTGACAAAGACACCTATGTTATAACCCCAAAGTTTGACGAACCACGAACTGAACACTGTGTATACATGTAATTTTTTACTTTTTGAATTTTTTGATCAAATTTATTTTTCTTGCACTTCTTTTTTTTTGACATATATTGTCTAACTTAATTAAGTAATTTTTGACATATTGTAACAAGCTTCCATAAATTTTATAAATATTTGACTGATTGTGAGTTGAAACATTTTCGACTAATCACATGGGATTTTTCATATTTTTGGACAAATTTAGAATGTTGATACTTATACTTCTTACTGTGTTTTTTTGATTTGCTTCAGATTTTAAATACAAGGTGTCCCAGACCACACGTAGCACCTCTTTATTTCGAGAATCCTTTGTCGTACATTGATGAGAAAAAAAATTATTACCAAATTGAACCTAAAGAATCTTTTGGTGTAATTTGTAATTTCCAAAACAAACCGGAAGTACCCGAAACCGGAAATTTTAAATGGCAGCCTAGGTCGAGTATGGTGTTGTTGGAAAGGTCTTTTAAAAAGAAACAACTTTTATAAAATATTTTTTTAATATCTTGTATAATTAACAAATCAAACTAAATTCTCTACGTAGACATACAAATCAATCAGAAACTTACTAAAAATAAGGCTGTCGTAAAAATATATTATTTCGTTTTAAAATCTCAATAATACATTTTATTCTTTGTTTTTAAAATTTTTGTATGCTTAATCCACAAAAAGAATTTTTTAACTTCGCAATGAATATATTTTTTATAATAAATTTTCTAAATCTGAATGAATCGCTTATTAATTCAGGTTTCCATGTGTCGAATTGAAGAAGATATCAATTTTCTCATAAAGATCTAACTTTTTGAGCAAAATAATAATTCAGTAAATAGTGTCAGATTTTCATGAGATTTTTTAAATTTCCTAATTTTTGTTTTACTATTCTAGGTAACTTTTTGACTTTTTACTAATGTATCTGAATTATTTTTCAACTTTTTATGTCAATTATAGCCAAATTCAATTATTTTTTAAGAAAATTAAACAAAACATATAAGTCAAATACTAACAAATAATCCAAAATGTTGGAAGGTAGCTGTAAATTAGTCCATCGAGGATATAAAGGAAATTTTAGATGAGCACATTTATGTTCCCTAATCTTGTACAAGACTTGACACAAAATATTTTTGGTCCTGTAAATCAGAAATTTTCAGTCCAATCATACAGGGTGCACCCCTAAGCAGTTATAACCCTCCAAAGTTGATTTTTTAAATAGAATTTTTTTGTTAACCTTGTCCTATAGTTAGTAATGAAAAAAGTGTTACTATGGAATTGACAACTTCAGTGCGTAGGACTGGGAAATCATACCATTTAATTTGTAGGACAATGTGGTCATTTAATTATATAAATATTTACCAAACAACAGTACAAAAAAGATGAAAACTACCATGTCAAAGTCATTATAGCGCGGTTGCCCAGTTGAAGCTTGGTCTTCAAATTACACTTAAACTGAAAAAATGACAGAAATTCAATGGGAAATCTGTCAATTTTTTAGTTTAAGTGTCGCTTAAAGCTTAAGTTTCAACTGTGCTACTGGCCCAAGCTAAAGCTGACAACAATGATGTTTTTTGCATGTATTTTCTATCATACTTGTCAGTTTAAAACTAGTTTGAACTAAAACTTTTTTGTGCTACCCACCCTAAGTCGTTCAAAAGTTATGTATTGTCAAAATTACATATCTTATATGAATAGATTAAACAATTTTGCAAAAAGTACTAAATTTTATTTAGTAAATTTTTGTATGACAAACAGTACCAATTCTGCAATTATATAGGAGTCTTTTCATCTCAATTATAGTAGAGAAATTAGAAGATTTTTGTAGTTTTTTGGTTAAAAGAAAATTTTAAATTATTGGGCGACAGTTCTACAGGTCCACCTTTGCTCGCGGTTTTAGTTCAAAGCAAAACTTTTAGGTTTTATCAAAAATAAAATTCTTTGAAGTAATTTTATTATTTTGGAATTTGGAAGCCAGTAGCACAAGGATGGTAATGCCAGTATCGAATGTTTATTGTATTTTTTCAACATTTTGTATGTGATAAATTTATTAATGCTTCTTTTTAAAGATTTGCGAATATTTTGAATTTTAATACAAAGTAAATATTTTGATTAATTACAGAATATACGGTTGAAAATCGATTAAGGAAATATTTTTTTTCTCAGCTTTATTAAACCAATCCATCAAAAAGTTTAATCCTTTTATAAATCAGTATGTAAAACCCATTTAATTGTAAGTTCTAAGTTACAGAAGTATGCAACGGCCGAAAGTTTCCGTTGATACCTTCTAGAAAGAAAATCCGTTGATGGTCATCAAAGTTGAATATACCTCCTATAAGACCAAAAACGGTATCAAAGGGTCATTCTTATAGACGGTCCGAAAAAATTAAAAAATAGATCCGAATTGCGTCCGAAATTAGTTCACAGCGTAGTCTTTGCATACCTGGCGTAATTTCACACAGCGACCTTTGGTCATCAGGTAGTACTCCTTTCGCGATTTTAAAAAAACTGTATCAACGGTCCCTATAATGACCACCGGCCGCTGCGGAAATTATACCTGCCGGTATACCTGCCTACACTATGACCTCACCAATCTGACCTAATTTAAATACACCCCATTCATTCGGTCAGTATTGTCTAATCGCGCGGGCACCCTTTCTGGGCCGATGGTCACGTCCAGGTCAGTTTTAAAATGGACCATGGCCGTCTTAGGTAAAAATAAAATAGATTAAATAGCAAAAGAAAGCGATTTTGATACCTGGACGAAGGCTTTTGCATGGAATTTACAGTAGATGACTCGATATTTCTTTCACTAATTTCATTACCATTTTCCCATGTTCCTTGATAGGAAAGGATTTGCTAAAAAGTAACTGCCAACCAGCAAGACTTTTTTAAGTATTACCTGCAAACGGTCATTCTCACGAATTTAAATAGAGCACTTTTGGGTTTATGACCATCTTACTGGACTTTTTGATTAAAATATCATAACGTACAAATTTATGATAATTTACCTCTTTAATTCGAAGGTCTTTACAATATACTTGTGGGAAAAACCATTATAAAACAGTACAACTTCAAAAAATATTACAAGAAAACTAAATTTCAAAGAAGTCACATTCTTCCAGGACTCCTGAAAAAGGGGTTCTCGATTTTAATTTTAATTCAATTTTGCGATAAATTTGATCGGGATTTTAGAATTTTATAGAACACCTGCTGGTTGTATGAAGAAATAGCCACACCAGCATCTCATATTGACATAAAAACGTGAAGTCGTTTATTTAACTGGTCATAAAGATAAGGCCGTTGTCTCGCAAGCAGATGTCGAATTAAATCAGCTGATCTGAACAGGTACCAGCTACTCATTCTCTGAAAGAGCTCGCGTTGGGATGTTGCGTGAGCAGATGATATCGACAGCTGTTACTCGATCTGTCCGTGTAATAACGTAATATACGATAATGATTAGTTAGCCACCTTCCCTATTCATAACCAATACACTTTCATTTGGACGAAGTAGTACTAATTATACACATAAATGATAATCCTCTTTTATTTAGTTTTAACAAAAAAAAATATTCTGCGCCATTAAATAAGGATTTCTTTTAAGAAAAAATCTAGGTCTCAATTGTATTCAGCTGATAAAAAAAACATTACAAAAATTATTTTTACATTTTTTTAAGTTATGAACTAAACATTTTTCAGAATTGGTTTTGAAACGAAACAGGATTACCAAAAGTTTGTAGTACCAGATTCCTAGTCTCGAATTTTTAGAATTTGTTTTGAGATTAAAATTTAAATAATTTTTATTCTTTTTAGTTGTGTACTTAGATTTAAATACAATGTACTTATATATGAAGTGCCGTTTCAAAGAATTATAAATTGCCTGTTTGGTCCAGCGATGCGAGAAACAAAATATCTATAATCAATTAGCGCTGTGGAGTGTGAAAGGAACGAACGTGTGCATTTTGGTACTAGTACGAGTTTCTTCTCCGTCAAACTGGGACACGAAATGATAATTACATTTATTGAAACAAGCCATTGTCCTGTGGTTTTGTCGCGTAACAATTCACGGTGAAAATCAAGTGACGAAAATTTGAATTACACTCAAGGACTTTCAAATTTAGAAAAGCATTATTTTTGAAGCGAGAAAATTTAATATCTCAAAACATTGCTTTACTTTAGTTTACTCACTTAAGTAGCAATAAACAATAGCAAAAATAAATAAGTCATTTTATAATCGCATTGTTGTATGAAGAAATCCTATCTTCACATTTAAAGAATAAAATTCCTCTATTACCTCATTACGTAGTTTAGCTTAAAGTTTGAGGGATAAGGAAAAATATGGGATAACTTATGGAAATTAGTGATTAAATATTAAGATTTATTTAAATTCAAGAGATCTTTATCCCAAACAAATTACCTGTTAGAGTGACCTATATTTACGGAAATAAAATGTGCTTAGTGTGGCCAAATTAGCAATTATAATTATTGGTTACATTAACACTGCTAAGAGTAAGTACACTGTATGTTATAATTATCCCTAAAGACTTTTAATAAGATTAAAATCGAAATTTTATAGATAGATTTGGGTCACGTCCTTTCTCCTCGTGAATTATAATAGTTGAATAAAGGTTGCACCTCTTACTTGGGGTTTTATAATAAAGAGGTGCTTAAAGGGTGAAGAGGGGTGTTTTTGTAAGAAGTACATGAATTCCTTTTTTATTTTTTCTCTTTTCGTTTTATTGAAATTATTACTATACAAGGTGTAACTAAATTAATGCAAAAAAAATTTAGAAGGTGATTCTACGATTAATTTTAAGAAAAAAGTTACTATGAACAAATGTCCGATGTCGCTTCCTAAGGGAGCTCTGTAGCTCCCTTCAAATATTGTGACTTAAACTAGTTATTTTGTCATTTATTTGAAAACGGTTTGTAGTAAAGATTTGAAATTTAGCGAGAAGACTAATATGCTTAAGATATAATTTCTCAATTTTTTTCAGATTTTTTGAAAGCTCTGAAAGGGTAGTTTTAAAGAGGGTTGTGATTATAAATTGCGTCCACTTTTTTATGGTTAAAATAAAATAATTTTTGTTTTCATAATAATATTCCTTATTCAATTCTAGACAAAAAAAGTCCTCTTATGCCAACTGGATAGAATGCACTCTTTTCGAGTAAAATACAATTAACAATTCACAGGCAGACTTTCAATGATATTTTACAATACATGAGTTTCACCACCTTCCTTCCGCAACTTTCGATTTTTATTATTAGTTATTTAATGAAATGCAGTAATTTTATTAGTATTAATAGTTTCTGTAAAATTTATAGTTAGTTTGAGAGTTAACAGTATCTTTTTTCTGTGCGTTAAAATGAACTTCAAACTTCACCAATGCTTAAATGTTTGATATGAATTTTGTTTATGTCCTTGTTGATTCATCAGCTCAACGTATCTATGCAGAAAAATACCCAAACCCTACCATTCCACATAACACGATATTTGTCCGTCTTCATTAACGCCTACGCGAAACTGGAAGTTTTGATAGACGTACTTCGGATACTAGGAGACCTCGCGAAGTGAGAACTGCACTATTTGAAGAAGCAATGCTTGATGAAACATGACAGTTTTGAGAGTACTAAAGAATCAACTTTTGTACCCATAAAACATTCAAAGAGTTCAGGGCCTTTTGCCAACTAACTTTCCACAAAGCATACAATAATGTTGATGGATGCAAATGAAAATTTCAGAATCTCCTGAGTTTTTAAACCTTATCTTCTCCACAGATGAAGCAACTTTTTCCAAAGATGCGATTAATAATTTTCATTACAATCACAAATGGGGCGACGATAACCCTCTCGCAATATTAGTAGGTCATTAGAAGCATCAATTTCAACTTAATGTCTGGGCAGGGATTGTTGGTAATTACTTGGTTGTTCCACACTTTTTACCAATGACATTAACGGGTAAAATTTATTAAAATTTTCTTGATAATAAACTACCAATTTTGTTGCAAAATATCCCGATTCAATTAAGATTACAAATATTTTTTATGCACGATGGCGCCCCAGCACATTTTAGTTTGGTTGCTCGTCAAAGCTTAAATCGTTAATATCAAGATTGTGGTATTGGTCGAGGTGGCCCACAATCTTGGCCACCTCGGTCTCCAGAGATGTATTATGTAGAAACGTTTTACAACTTTGCTTTATATTGGTTACAAGATTTTCTAGAGATTTTTCTTATTTGAAGAGATACGAAATTGGAGCAAAATTTCATATTTTTAAGCTTATTAATTAGATCATTATACAAGATGGCAAGTTTCGATTTTATTTGTGTTCCATAAGAAAATTTCGATTAACTGGCCAATTTACGTTTCATGAGGTACCGTACTTATCACAAATTTAAATTTGACATGATAGTTGGGAATTAGACGACATTGAAAATGTTTTGTCAAAATTTCAACCCAAAATTGTCATTTTTTTAGAGCAGTGATTTTTCAACAATGGATCATTTTTTCGCTTAAATCGCCAATATCAGCAACACGAATGAAGATAGACCCATAACAGTTTATACAAAGTACGATAATGTTTTGATAAAATGTCAAGGGTGTTCCATTTAAAAAACGTTGGTGCCCCTTCTTGGAGTGAACACCCGGTATATTATTAGAATATTTTTAGAGTGGGCGCTTAAAAGTATTGTAAATTCTGTCGAATCTTTTTTCATTTTAGAGTAATATTACTTCCTCGTAGCGCTGGGACACCCTGTATATCTCCTATGGTAAACTTAAAATGTTATATAGACATATTCATATACAAAAATTACTTTTTATATAAAAATAATTTTTGATCTTTTGAATTTATTTTTAATCTATAATAAAAATATAAATTTTGATCTATAAAAGTAATTTTTGATATACCTATTATAAATGATGTACTGATATAATAATGTGGATCTATTAAAATAATTTTTGATTCATAGAAATAGTTTTTTTTAAATATTAATTTTTCATCTGTAGGAATAATTATTTTTGATCTATTGAATTGGGTTTTGATCAATAGAAATAAATTTCGATCCATAAAAGTAATTTTCGATCTATAGATACTATAAATGATCTACAGATACAATAGTTTTTATTTATAAAAATTATTTTTGATCTACAAGAATACATCAGTTTCTATAGATCAAATATTAATTTCCAATATATTAATTATCTATAGATCAAATATTAATTTTATAGAGATTATATTAAGTATTGTGTATAGATCAATTAAATTGCCTGAAAACAAATTAGACTTGATTCTTAGTTTACGTTATTATTTGTTGATTCGATAACCATTCAAGTTGGTCATTTCTTACCAAACCATTGTTGAGACACTTTTCAAATAGGAATAAATCAATTACATTTGATTTATCACTTAAGAACCAAAAAAAGAGATTTAACTTTTTACTTATGGAAGACATTTTTTTATATTTAAATCAAGTTGTTTTTCTTATTAAATGATACGTTGTTATTTTTTCCTATTTTTTCTCTTCAGGTAATTAATCAGCAAAAAATAAGCAACTTTCGGGTAAATCTTGGGACCGACCAGGCAATTGTATTTCGGCAGTGGGACAATTTGGCACCTCACAAATCACCATAGGAATCATCGGCACCGGATAAGTCGGAAGTTGAAGCCCTCTATAGAAAGTGTACCTACTTTGGGGTGAGTGACGGGGGTAGGATTGTTAACTTGATCAATTTGTTCGAAGTTATTGCGTAAAAATAGCGGGTATAAATAAAATTTATTTATTTATTGACATTTTCGTTAACAACTGGTTAATGGTGCAATGTGTAAAACTGCAAGTCCTTATAGGAAATACATATCTGTAAGGTTTGTTATATGGGTATTTCTTCTTTTGTATTTGTTCTTCTTCTACTGAAAATAGAGTAAATTTTTGGTGAGTTTATTTTTATTTTGTGAAGAAACTGAATGAAAAACCTAATGAAAAGGAAACACTTCTTTGATGATTCCTGGCTTTAGGGGTGCAGTAAGATCTTCGGACGTTCCTAGAAGACGTTTCTGTAAAACAATGGTTATATTATCAAGTTCAGAAACACAACCAAAGAGCTATTCCGTACATTTTGAAAACATTTTTTACTCATCCAAATTTTAGAATTTACCTTTAAAAAATTACGATTTTTTATTGATTTTCTTAGAAAAACATATTAGTTTATAATGTTGCAATAGAGTTCAGACCAAAACTCCCAAACTGGCTATTAATATGATAAAAATATGATTAATCTCTACTATAAAATCATAATGTAAATCAGTTTTCCTGTGATAAATATTACAGCAATAAATTTTCTTTTCGATGAGTTTTCTGGAATAATTTTTATAAACTAATAAAAATCTCAAGAAAAAAATGTTTTAGTATGCGTTCTGAAAACCGTGATAAATACACATATTATGTATTTACCAAAAAAATAACTAAATATATTTAATCGTTTTAATGGACCGTTCTTATTGGACAATTCTAAATTGAATAGTCAAATTGAGTCCCATTAGGCTTAAGACAAATTAAAATTATCCTGGATACCAAAACCAAATATTAATAAGAAATTACAAAAATACTAATAGCCGAAGTAACATGGCATGAGAAATATTGCAGAGTTGAAGTAAGTTTTACATAATTAAGGAAAATTGACGTAAAGTTGCCCCAAATAACGACCTTAAATAGGGCATAAAAGTTAAGGCAAAATATCCACAAGGTAAAAATTACCTTGTGGATATTTTTACTAACACGGTGAATAAAAGGTAAAATTGATCATTATTTGACCTAATTCTTTAGATACTAATTGGCCATATTTCTATTAAGTTGAAAATAGAGATATTCTAAAGTAAAAGTTACCTTATTTCCTAATTATTTTACCAAATGTTACCTTTAAAGTAAATATGTGATGTAAGTCAAATTTATAGAAAAAAATAACTGAATTTGACTAATTAGGGAAAGATACTTCATAGTAAAACTGTAGTAAATTTGGTTACTTTTCCTTTAATAGTAAAATTTACTTATTCGTCGATAGTAGGGTTACTATAGTCAATAAATTTAATTTAATAACTTTGTTAACTGATTTTTCAAAACTTACAAAATTATAAAAAAAATATACAAACGTGCAATACAAACGGAAAAGTGATTCCACCTCGAAATTTATAATTTCAGAATAATTCACAAAATATAAATGAAACTTTGGATTTAAATGAGACAATTTTCAATAATTGAAAAGACAATAATAAGAACATGCTACAAATTTTTAGGTTATATGTCGTTAAATTTTCGCATTTGACATATTCATGCCTTTAAAGTCAATTTCACTTATTCAGGACAAAAACAGTTTCAGGTAAAAAGTTTCAATTTAGGATAAAACTTCTAAAGTCAAATTTATTAAAAAATTTTACTAATCACCAAGGAAAAGTTACCTTATCCACCAGAAATTGCTAAAATTTCCCATTAAGTAAATTTTAACAATGACGCCATATTTAATATTACTAAAATATAAGTTATGTAAAAATTTAGGTTTAATAATTATTTATAAATTAAAATATTTTTTTTAAATAAAAAGTGTTACAACGGTTCTTTAAATAAATATTTAAAAATTAAAATTATTCATATAAAGCAAAGACCAAAAAATCTAATCTAATTATTAAACTAAATATTTATTATAGAATGGGGAATTTCACAGAATTTTTTTCATCGCAACCAAATTTGAAGCACTGGCGAGTAGTTCAACTGCACCCCGAGTACTACAAATCTAATGCATAATAAACAGGGTATTTCTAAACATTACACCCCCCCCCCCATTTATTTTGACACCTCTGTCTAATATTAGTTCAATTTTTTCCTTATTTGTGTGTTCCTAAAACTTTTTTGTCCTATTAATGTCACCTTTTTCTACCTCTTTGCGTTTAGAAATTCTTCCATTTTCCGAAAATAAAGTTTTTATTTCTCCAAATTTTGAACAATTATTAAACAATGTTGTACATTTTGTCTCAAAACTTCTAAAAGATATCAAAAAGTAAAGGAAACAATGACGTTTTAGGAGAAGCCAAAGAACTAAAACATTTATATTGCACAGTGGCGTCAAATCCAAAAAATTGGGGGATAAAAAGAGTCGATAGCTTCAAAAAAACTGCACCCTAAAAATTATTTTGAACTTTCGCATCAGTTGTATTGAATGACGACTGAGCTCGGTAAATTATTTAAGCAAATTATCTTTAATCTGTAGAAACGTAGATGTTATGTAAAGGAAATGAAAAAAAAATGAACAAAGTTTAACACCCTAAATTTCGAAAATAGAGGATTTGGAGAAAAGTTGTATTCCTATTTTTTATCTTCAAATAGGTTAAAGAATCTATTTCTAAAGTTAGCGACACATATTTAGAAACATCCAGTATATTAGTAAACCATCATAGATTACCCAATTTATAATAGAATTCAAGTCCCCAAAATATTTCATTCATGAAATAAAAAGTTGGTAGCGGAGAGCCAAAATCATGTTCATTACTGACGTAAGGAAATATGTAGTAAATTTTACGTCGGCATTAAGTAAATTTAACGTAATTATATTATATTTCCTTATCAGGCGACAAATAGGGAAATATTACGTCGAAATTACAGTCAATATTTTCCCCAAATACGTAATTATTACGTAAAATTTACGTCTTTATAATATAAATCCCATAAGGCACAAATTCCTATTAAATGTAAATTACGTTATGTTACGTATATTCATCCTAAATTGCTACTTGGGGTCCAAAACATCAATTAGTAGATATAATTGACTTATCGTAATGAAAATTCATTTTAAAAACTATATTCTATATATCAGACGTATCCAATTTGAAGTTGTTTAGGCAAAGTTAATTGCTATAAAAACTATATGTATAAAATATTTAAAAAAGAAAATAAAATTGAGTAGAATCGATATGTAGAATATGGTTTTCCAAAGATACGTGTAAATTTTCACTAAGATTGGGCAGTTTAATAATGTGCGACCTGGATCCTACGAAATTATATCTTGCAATGATTTATATGAGTACAGGACAGAAAGACACAAATTATGGTTAGGTTTTGTCTTTGGCCAATTCCTTTCTTTCAAGATTGTGTCCGGTTTTTAAAGTAAGAGAAGTGTTTTAAATATCCCGCACCAAAATTAATGAATCTTAGGGGTTATTCTTGACTGGGACATATCGATTTTTTTCAGAGGTACAGATTTATTCTCTACCAATAGCAGTAGGGGTCAAAATTCATAAAAATAAAAAGTACGAAGTCAGATTTACAATAGTGCTTTGTACACAACTTGCTGAGAAAATTACATTAAAATTATAATTAATTAATGTAAATGAACCTAAAAAATAAGTTTTTTAGTACTTTTTAAAAATCAACCCTTGATATGCAAGGACATGTTTCCCACTAGACAAAGTAGGCACTTGCCTAGGGCCCGAAAATTCCCCAATCCAATAGTATTTATTTACAATAAATTAATTATTTTCATTTTAAAACTTACAAGAAACTTTTTTATAGAATAAAAGTTTTTGTATATCAAATAAAATTAAAAAGCTAACGGTTCTTTAACAGTTGCTAATATTTTTTTCGATTTCAAATAAGATAAAAAACAGTATTTCGAGTAAATTAAGGGGCCTCTAAACAAGATTAATTTTTGGGTTACATTTTTATATTGTTTTTTTAATTTTTGACCAAAAAAAAAATTAGATGTTATTCATATCAGCACTGAATTATTCCCATGGCATAGATACCTGCAGTTTTTAGGGTGTTTTAGAATTTTTCTCCCTAAAATTTTGAGAAAACAGAATTTAAAAGTTGGTAGAAGCATTAAAAAAAACTGCAATAGAAAATAAAATTGAGTCGTTATTTGTTAAAATTAGGTTTAAACGAACATTAACCCAAAGGATTAGGGATTAGGGTAGTTTTAATATATTTACGGCTGGGGTTGTAAATTGAGAGGCATCGAAACACACCCCTTAAAACGTAAGCATGAAAATTTAGAAGATTGAAAATTCAAATCTCAATACACATAAAATTGTTAAAATTAATAAAAAAAAAAGATTTATACTATACAGTTATACAGGGTGTGGGAAAAGTCCTGCATAATGGCTATAACATTTTTAATATTGATCAAAAAATCATCAATTTTTTTTTATATAATTTATCAGTGGCGGATTTAGACTAATCGAGACCCCTGGCGGTAGAAAATAGCCTACAAGCAGTGGCGTAGTTATACAAGGGGAGGTTTACCGCCGATACAATCTTTTTTTTTAATTGTTGTATTATTACTTTTTCCATTTGGTTAATTTATAAAAAAAACATCGTTTTTATACCCAAAAATATTTTAACCCAGATGGACGAGAAAACATTGTAATCGCCGCCAATGAAAATTATCTGGAAAAATTATAATTATTCCTTCTCAAATGATAAATGTAAAATATTGGATTGAAAACGACGCAACTGAAGACATATATGGATACAAGAGTTAGTTATTAAATAAATAATTTTATGGAAAATGACTTTTCTGAAGTCACTACAAGAGTTATTTTATATCACTCCTGTGACAGTGGCCACTGCTGGAAGATCGTTAGCAAATTAAAGATATTAGAATACAATGACGCAACAAAGATTTACCATCATTGGTCATTGTCAATTGAAGGCAATGTTGCTAAAAAATAGATCTTTCTTGTTCTTTGGGTTTTTATTTTTATTTTAATAACTGCATTTGTGTTTATTCCATTTTTGGTCACTGAAAAATTGATTTATATAAGTACCCACACATGTAGTTTACCACATAAGTTTTTATTTATGACTCCACTACTAGGTATTCAAAAAACCACCAAACGTCGTATAGGTTGTATCTGATATTCGTAATCGCGAATATAAAAGATTATGCCAATTAAAGTCAAGAAGGCGTGTATATAAATAAATATGACAAAAATTTATGATTTTTTTTTTGTGATTTTATTTTTTAATCAATTATTGTATATACTTTTTGCATATGAAGTTTATTTTTATAAAATGTTATTTTTCTACAAATGTGTTAAAAGCCGCTATTCTAACACTCACAGCGTTGAAAATGTAACTTTCTCGCACTAGTGTTAAAAGTAAATCTTTACTGATAGCTGACAGTAACCACTAAGTAAAGAACTACTACAGGGTGAGCTAAAATGATTGTGGTCAATTCAAATTTCCCGCCTAAAAATCTGGGGAATTTGTATGCTTCAAGTTCATAGTAACACAAAATCATGTCAAAATTAAAACAAAGTAACTAGACTTCACAAAAGCAGAGGCGTAGGTGTAATTTTTACCTTTGTGTCAAAACTTCAGATATTTGAATTTTATTGTGCTTTCTATTTGACATTTGCTGTGATATTAGAGATTTTGGAATAAATTTTTGCTACACCATTGGATTACTAGGAGATTTTCTTTTTAAGATTTCAGTTGTACCAACCTGCGTATTTGGCTGCCTACACATCAAATCACAATCATTTTAGCTCACCCTGTAATTTCTAAATGAAAGTTTCCCAACATTTGGTTTCAAAATTCGATAATTTTTATGACGTTGCTTCTACCCCTCCGTTACAATAACTACCAATATTTTCATAAATTGAATTAATATTATTCGCAAATCTCTCGTTTCTACTTTCATTGCCGTGCCATATACAGGGTGTTTATAAATACGTGTCCACAAATTATAGGACGCATTCTTGGTAAAATTTTAAAGTTAAAATCCTAATACACAAATGTTGCATTCATCGCCGTTTGCCTGCAAGAGGTCTTCAAAGTTGCAAATATCTACTATTAAAATTCCCTTATAATTTAAAGATTATTACATCAAATGCATGCTTTATGCCTTCAAATGACAATGTTTTATTACTACTACAGTGTTTTTAACGCCTAATAATGAATTTTCCTTAAAAAAAATCAATTTATTTTAAATAAATTAAACATGGCAACAGTGTTAAAAATTAAAAAAAAAATGATTAAAAACGTTAGTGTCAATATTAATTTAAATAGTTTTTTGTGTTTTCGATATTTATTAAAATGGATTACTCTTTCAATGAATACGCTGACATGTATCTTATTTATGGTCGCTGTGAAGGAAATGCTCAATTGGCAAAAGAGGAGTACCAAATATCTTATCCCAATCGGCGACATCCCTGCGATAAGACGTTTCAGAGGCTTAACCAGCGGATTCGAGAAACGGGCCAGGTTGTTCCCCAACACCAGAATGGTGGAAGGCCGAGACATCGACGCACTGTACAATTAGAATATTTTGGAGGCTGTTAATGAGGATCCTAATCGAAGTACTTAGGAAATTTCTTGAGAACTTAACATTCGTAGCCATACAACTGTTCAACAAGTTCTTACAGAAAATAATTTATATCCTTACCATTATACACAGGTACAATCCCTATATGAAGGAGATAAAGCAAAAAGTCTAACATTTTGCCACCAAATTCGCCGTCGTATACGAAACGACATTAACTTTTTACAACGAATTTTGTGGAGTGACGAATGTACATTCACAAGGGATGGTGTTTTTAACAGTTACAATTTGCACACTAGGGCTGAAGAAAATCCAAAGTTAAGTCGTGAATTTGGACACCAGCGGAGGTTTTCCATTAACGTATGACTGGGTATTGTTAATAACTCTGTTGTTGGACCAGTATTTCTTCCAAATAGATTAAATGCGGAAGCATATTTTGATGTTTTGGAAATAGTTTTTGATAACTTAGATTTGCTAACTAGAAGAAATGTTATTTTTATGCATGACGGAGGCCCAGCTCACAATTCACAATGCGCAAGTGGTAATAAGGTGGTTAAATACCAATTTGGGTATTTGGGTAATAACTGGATTGGGAGGAATGGTCCGATTCCATGGCCTCCGAGATCCCCTGATTTTAACTCACTAGATTTTTTTGTTTGGGGTTATTTAAAGGAAATTGTGTATGCCTCACCTCCACAAAATAACCAAGAACTTAGGGAAAGAATAGAAACTGCTGTCCTTTCAATAACTCCGGAACAATTGGAAAAAGTATTAAATTGTTTACCAACTCGCTTGCAGCATTGTTTCGATGCCGACGGTGGACAATTTGAACATTTTTGTTAAATTTTCATTTTCGCCAGTTTTTTAGGTATTCTGCTAAACTTAAACTTATTATTATTTTTATATTTGTATTTATTAAATAAATTTGATTTATTCTATCATTATTATTGGTAAGAATTCCAAGAATTTAAAAAATCACATCTCGTTTTCGCTGTTGATATGTTTTTTTTATTGGCTCATATAAAATGAAGTAAATATAGTCTTCTTATTATTTTACAATGTTGCACTTTATAAATTTCTTTTAAACAGCTCCTGAAGATTTTTGGAGCCCAATACAATACTTTTGTATTAAGATTTTAACTTTCAAATTTTACCAAGAATACGTCCTATAATTTGTGGACACGTATTTATAAACACCCTGTATAAACATGCATTTTTAACACTTAGATCATAATTAACTAGTTTTGTCTTATTTTGCTTGTATTATACAAGGTGTCCAAAAAATAGCGGATCTTGAGCTTTCGAGTACGTTGTTGGGGACCCTTCAGGTATCCCCAGAAAAAAAGAATCCTCTTTGGCAATTTACCGAGATTTGAATAAAGGGTCAAAGTTTTGAATTCAACTTTATTTTTATGAATTTTGAAAAACCATTTTTTTATGTTTTGGAGGCCCCTCTAAGCTACGAGGGCCCTGGCTTCCACCAGGTAAGGCACTGACTTGGGTGGAATCTACATATTTTTCTGAATCCAATCCCTTTATGGAATAAAGTCATATTTTTACTTCAACCCAAAAATTAAAAAAAAAAATTGATCATAAAATTCACAATACTGAGCACCCGGGGGTCTAAATAAACTTAATGCTCTCAAGTTTATTTGATGTTTTATGATATCGAGGTTTTCATAGAAGAAGGACGTATGAGCAATTTTTCGTAAAATCGTTTTTTTAAACTTTTGGATAGAAAATTTGAACTACTACGTCTCTTAGTAAAAATACAAATACGTGGGTTTATGCATTGAATACTAATGTATGAAACTCTTTTAAAATATCACCATTTTGAAATGTTAAATACTAAATTTTCAGATGTCAATTGATGTTATTTTAAAATTTTGAATTTGGATCATTTTGTCATGTCATTTAAATGTTGTAGGAGTTGTTTATTAATCGTTTGTTTTCAATCAATTATTAAACCGATAAAATATTTTTGAAAAAATATAAAATAAATTGAAAAAAACGTCACTTATTACGTATCGCTGGATTCTGAAAATTATGTAGATTCAAATTATCAAAAAAAAGTTGAACTATTCCATTTAAGATTTTAAATTTGACAACCTTACGTGATGCAGAAACATAAAAGCAAGGTCAAAGATATATGTCAATTTTTCAATCTTACCACATTTATATTAAACATTTTTTGATCAAACCAATTTTAAAAAAGTTATTGCCCTTATGCAGGACTTTTCTCGCACTCTGTATGTAAAGTAATAAAACATTGTTTGAAAAATTGCTTAAAATAATTTGAAACATACCTGAATGTTTTTCCAATAGTGCTTTATGTTAGTTTGGCGAGACCTGCTTTATCAGTTATTTATGGTTTGGAATAAAAAATGAAAAACAATCTAAAATAGCAGGTAGCAATAAAATAAATAGCATTCAACACTACGCCTTAGAAATTGTTTTATTTACATTAACCGTTATTAATTAGTACTACAAAGTTTAAAAGGATAATAATTATAAAAGATTAAAAAAATTAAAAACAATCAACACCTTTAATTTAGCATAAAACAGGAATAGTTACACCGCTAGACAAATGAAGGCATTGTATATAAGATTCCACTTAGTATAATTAAACGATCTCACACATGCATTTAATAATTAAAATAATCGTTATGAGCGTTGATATTTAGCAGTGCTAGAGAAAAGATATAAATACAAGCGCCGTCCTCCTCCCGTATTACATTACACTATTTAATAAGCCATAATTAATATTTTCTTTCACGCTTTTGTGCTTTCAGGGACTCTCTTTTCAATGTCTTCGAGTTATGACACCATTTAATCATCCCGTTGCTACACAAAGCGCGAAAACAAACATCCGAATCTGTTTGTTTAGCATCATCATAAAAAAACTTGCCGGACTTCTCTTTAAATACCTGTCGTGCGTTTCCAGGTAGGTGTTCGTGACCAAGGGTTAGCAATGCGGAAGGGTTTTGGGATACCCTCTGGTCACACGGTCCGGACGGGACAGATGCTGGATGATGTTCTAATGATGATTTATTTGCAGCGTTTAAGACGAACTGGTCCATGCTAATGATGTAACGGACACTTTTTCGACCACCTCATGATAATGGAGGAGTGGTAATTGTTTCTAACTCCTCCGGACGATAAAACCACTGTTTCCATTGATTATGAAGAATATTATAGATAGTATAAGTAATATCAGAAGTAGATATGTATATTCCACTTCCGGGGTGTATTCAGATTCCAACAACATCTAGATATATTTTTCTTTTATTAAAATTCATCATTTCTTAGTGGTTTCATTTACACATTTTAATAATTTTGAAATGTCAATTTGACATTTTACTTCACAATTAGAAGAAACTGTGTTTTTTGCAATAATTCTCTTCCTAGTTGGTAGCTACCAAAATATAAGAGTTTCTTAAATTATAGTATTTTTTCTTGTTATTTTAATCAGATGATGTGTTTTGCTATAAATTTGACAATTTTGAAATTTATTTATATTTGGATTTGGTTTCCATCAACCAAAATATGATAACAAAGTTCAGATCTCAAGGGAAATAAAAAATGCCTTGAAAAAAATCGAAATTTTTGTCAAGATTTTTTATCAGTAAACTTTACAAATAATTCCATCTACAGAAGTTGTTAAACAGTTGGGATTATTAAATATGTACTTTTAAAACAAACAAAATGAATTCTAAAAAGAACAGTTAACTACATATTCATTTGTATTTAAAAAAAACATTTTATTAGCATATTCATATTGTGGAGATTAAAAATCTGAGATCATCATATTGAAATTTTTCCAAGGAAAATAAGAGTACCTAAATAGTTGAAAACAACATAAAAATGAGATAAGAGTTTATCTTCTGACTATAACCAGCAAGTTGGTGATAATTTTAATATAACCGAAATTTTAATATCACTCTGGAGATAGCCTCTATTTAGTTCTGCGTACATAAACTACATGACGGAGAGGTGAGCGTTTTGAATTCTTATCAGCGATGCATAATTACATGGCGTACCTTCTATCTAGAACAGGTGATAACTCGTCATGCGGGCTGAAAAAGAGTGTTATTATTTTATATTATTTCCTACTAAGCTGAAATGATACAAGTTTTAATCAACGGAAGTTGTCTAGTGTTCTATTAATTATCTATCTTATAATTAATTTTCCTACATGCACTTTTATTTTAATGCTTAGTGCCTCATTGTCAATATGATAAATAATTCTAATGGGTTTTAATAATCCTTAAGAGCTGGATATGCCGAAACATTTTGTTAAAATGTTCAAAAATGTGCACAGATGTGTTGAATTATCAATATACAATGCATTTTGTTTAGGATGTCTATTTTTTGTTTTGCTGAAATCCACGACATCAGACTTCGGGGGTGTTGTGCCGAAAATGTATGCAAATTTTATGGAAACTACAAAACCAAAACATCAAATTCTCTTAAATAAAAAAGTCACATTGTTTAAAAACAAATGATAAATTCTCTTTGATTACTTGATTAGATAAAGAATGTAAAAAAGGTAAATTCAAAACTTTAAGGAACAAATTCCGGGAATTTTTTCAGGACGCTTACTGATCTGGGACATTTTTCGGGATAATTACTTGTGCTGGACACAGAATCCGAAGTCGGGACTATTCCGGAATAGATTCAAACCTGATGATGAAGCATAATGTTTCGAAATCGGCTGAAGAAAACCCACACGAAATTTCGGAAGCCCATCATCAACAACAATTCTCCCTTAATGTGTGGGCTGGAATTATTGGAGATCATTTGAACGGTCCATACTTTTTACCGGCGAGGTTAACTGCAGAAGTTTATCGCAATTTTCTGGAAAATGAACTGCCAGGATTATTGGAAGAAGTTAATTAACAATTAAGATTCCAAATGACGTTTATGCATGATGGCGCTCCAGCGCATTTTAGTCTCATTGCTCGTGAATACCTAAATCAATTATATCCGAAACGTTGGATAGGTCGAGCAGGACCGCAACATTGCCCCCCTCGCTCCGCAGATTTAAATTCTTTAGATTTTTTTCTGTGAGGTCACCTTAAATCTTTAGTCTACAACAGCAAAATAGAAAATATTGACGAATTGAGGGAAGCTTGTGAAACAATTCGAAATACTCCAGGTATTGTTGAGCGGGTTCGACAATCAACAACGAGACGGATTGAATCATGTATTTTAGCTGGAGGTGGACATTTTGAGCAATTATTATAATTTAATGTTATTTATTTTACGAGGTACCTACATATTTTTATTCGGACTCTTAATTAAACTTGTATTCCTCAAAACATTCCTAATTTAATCTAATTTTGCACAGAAATAAAATAATTTTATTTAATTTTGTAGACATTTAGAAATTTGAAGTGATTTATTTTATCCCATACCTTTTTAACGCAACAAGTTATTAAAAAGGTTAAAGAGAGCAAAAAGTTAAAAAAACGTGTAAAAAAGTGAATACTTAATTTTTTTCAATAATATGATGTTGTATAAAAAAGTTAAAGAGGGTTCAAAGGGTCAATTCACCAAACTTCAGCCTAACTTTTTTTTGAAAATTTGCTAATTCATTTCAAGGCGGCTGACAATAGTAAAAATGTAGATTTTATGTTAAAAAATTGAAAAAAGTGAGTAAACTTCAATGCCCTGCATTTCCGAAAAAAATATTCTTACTTTTTGTCATAAAATTTGTCCAAAAACCCATTCCTAGATTATTCGACACTTGTTCAGAAACACCCTGTATATGTGACTGGATTTAATCCAATATTTTGGAATTGTTGCTGCTGATGGACCAATAATAGAATAGTCAATAGAGGCCAATTGATGAAAAATCGTGGAAAATTACTTATTTATATTATATGTAAAAAATGCATATACAAAATGTTGAAGAAATAATTAAAAAAATTATTAATAATTTTGTAACTAATGTTCCAAAAGTCATGATGGAAGAATATATATTATCAAGAATTCTGGCAAAATGCTTACCATTATTAAAAATTACTAGCTCGAATACATATGCAAAATTCAGTAAAAATATTTACAATAAATAAAAAGTTATTAACAATTTTGTAGTTCAAAACGTCAAAATAACATGGAATAAAATCTACAAAAATACCGATTTTCCACGGTTCTCATTGAAATTTAATAGGAAAGATTTTATAATTCATAAATTATAGTATAATAAGCAATACAAAATTTTGTAAAATAAATATAATAATAAAAAAAGTTATTAATATGAAATAATTTATAAAATGATGAATTTCTCATGTTTGCATATAATTTTTCGCTAAATATTTTACTGTTGTTTAAAAATACTATCAAGAATACATATTCAAAATTTTAATTCTGTAGTAAAAATGTTACAATTCATAAATTGTAGTAAGATAAGCAAATATACGAAATTTTGTATATTTACAATAATAAAAACTTTAATAAGAATTTTGTATCTCAAGGCCCAAAAATCATGATTTATAGAATCACGTTTTCAAAAAAATGTTCTGGCAAAAACTTTTACATTATTAAGGAGTATTATCATGAGTACATACGGAAATTTTGGTGTACATTTTTAAATTATTAACAATGTTGTAACTCAAATACCTAAAAAATGAGAAAAATCAATAAGGAAGCTTTTTCCAGTTACCAAATCGAATTAAAGTCAACTTTTGCTGTGATCGGGAGTTTATTGTTCTCAAGTTAGATTAAATTACATAGAAAAACGTTTCGTGAGCCATCATCAGTTCTTTCGTAACGCAGCGAACCGGAGAGGCGTCATTAACAATTGCTGGTCTGGGTGAAATTTTGGTTGCTATCAATGGTGCTTTTTTGTGTTGTTTGAAAAACTAATGATACTTATTTTGTACTTCTATTTTAGAATTAATTGAAGTCCTGGTATACTGTATTTTAGGAATATTGTTTTAATTTTACAAACGTACGTGTGAACTATACTTTTTATCTATGATGTTTAGATGAGTATGCAATGGGAAAAATCTTACTAAATAAACGATTTTTCAAACCTCTTATTGAAATTTAGTTTAGTGGCAAAGAAATTACAATTCGTAAGTCATAAGTTTCTACAAAATTTTATAGAAATACTTATAATAATAAAATAAGTTATTAACAATTTTGTATCTCAAGTCCCAAAAATTTCAATACAAAATACTTGATAAAATCATGAACTTCCCATGTTTGTATTTAATTTTCCTCTAA